>JAQJVL010000099.1:1024564-1624564 GCA_035578905.1 Stictocephala bisonia | reverse complement strand
TATGTGCCAAGGCACCTACTGAGGTTTTTGGCAAAACCATTTTAAAGTAATTGCTTGACTCTAGATTGAATAAATTGTTTTCTTCAGATTGTATTTTTGTCGTATAACCCATGCTGAAGGGGGCATTTATAGTGAGACCATCGTGGTCAGAAAAGGGAAAATTAAAAATATCACATTCTATAGCTAAACCTTTTTTGCAATTTACTAGAATATTGTCTAAACAATTTGAACCTCGAGTTGGTTTAGTATTTAAGTAATAAAAGTCATATTGGCGCAAGATATTGATAAACTGTTTGGATAAATTATGTTGTTTTGTAACATCAAAATTAGAATTAAAATCACCTCCAATTATGGAGATGTAGTTTGGCCAGCTAGTTAAGTACGAAAGCAACTTCTCAAGTGAATCTAGAAAAACATGTGGGTCACCAGATGGTGAATGGTAGAGTGAAACGAATATTATTTTTAAACTATTAATAAAGGTTGCTGAGGCTTCAAAGTTCATTTCTGAACAAAGATGCTTGATATCACAAGCCCTGGTTTGAATGTCATTTCGGGCAAAAATTAAGGAACCACCCCGAATGTGGTTAGTTCTACAAAAAGCACTGACACAGGAATACCCTTCGGGTATTGCTGAGTCAGTTTCTTCTTCTGTAAGCCAGTGTTCAGATAAACCTACAGCAAAAACATTTTTATTAATTAAAAAGCTCTCTAAAACGGATAATTTTTTATCCAGACCCTGAATATTAAGGAATAAAACCCTGGAATTCAACCCGTCAAAACAAATATTTTTAGCTCGGCTAAACATAAAGATCATCAGAAATTGGACATGATGAAGACAAAACCAGACTATCCATAACTAAATTACTTGAACATGGATCTTGAGACCTGGTCACTCAGATTGACACTAATCACTTGGGGCTGAGTTGCCACTTCTGTGAGCTGATCAGAAACTGCTTCTTCAGCTGAAGGGGATGGTAAAGGAAAGTTCTGCCCAGTGTGAGGTACTACAGATGGTGTCAGTGGTTGTTGGTCAGGTTTATGGCATTTAAGCAGGCGGGAAGTGATGAGTTGGTGCAGACATCTCACAAATTCACAATGGGACATACCATTCCGCAGAACCCTAGTAGATTGTTCATCGTGGGTAGCAATCAAAACCTGTGCATTAGTTTTTAAGTGGAATTCTATCAGTTTGTCAATGAAGTGATGAGGAGGTAGACAATCCCTAATGCAACCCATTGGGGAACATATTAGCCGCTTCAATTCCTTATTCTTGAAGTGTTTGGTCATTTGATTAAAGGCAAGATTGTAGTCTTCTATTTTAGGTTTATTATTATACTCCGGTTTTGTTACTAGGCCGTACACCATGGCACCATCTTCATTTTGCTGAAAGACAAGATGTGATTCAACAAGGTTGGTTGGTTGAGGTTTACCAAACTTTTCTTTAAATGCTATGGCAACACCTGCATCATATGTCTTGGGCTGGTAATATCAGCTGAGATGCAGTGTGCAAAACCGGTGGACTTGTCTGCTTGATATTCATCAATTAGACAGCTCATATTCTGTTCCAAAACAATTATAGGATCCTGGGCTTTAAGGAGACTGGAGGTGGTGTTGGGTGTAGATGATACATGAGGTCTGGATGCAGTCAAATGATCAAGGTTTTCTTCAATATGGTTGTTAGGAGGGGTTTTGGCCTTAGGAGTAGAAGAAGATGATGAATGCTGATATATCCAATATAGTTAAATGGGCGGAAAAGAATGGTCTTTATCTGAATAGCAGCAAGACGAAGCCAATTATCATAAGTCATTCCCGGCTCAGAAATGCAATCAACCATGATACCCTACAAGAGATAAGTGTAAATGGACAAGCTGTTCCTTTTTGTAGCAAGGTAAAGAGTCTTGGGGTAACAATCAACACTACTCTTACTTGGAACGAAGCCATTGTCGAGACATGCAACAGAGTATTTGCAGGAATGCACTCGCTAAAAAGACTTCAACACTTTCTACCTGCAGAAATCAAACTGATCCTAGTCAAATCACTCATATTTCCCTATTTTACTTACTGTAACTCAGTACTCAATGACATGACTGTATCACTTAGTGAAAGACTGCAAAGGACTCAAAATTACTGCCTCCGTTTCGCTTTTAACATACAGAGAGATGAGCATATAACTCCATACTATATCCAGTCTAAAATTTTGAAACTATCTGATCAGAGGTCTATCAAAATTCTCTCTTTTACTCATTCTTTCATTACCAAAAAATCACCATAATATTTTTCTAAAGATTTTGAGTACGTGGCGGAAAGAAGTTCAAGTGGATCAAGATCGGGATCTTCACTTTTGCGCATGCCCCATCACAGAACGGCTGCATACGACAAATCTTTCACAATAACGGCGTGTCGCTTATGGAACTCCCTCCCGATAAATATTACCTCAATCCCTAGCCTTTCCCGGTTTGTAGTGTCTTTAAAACAACATTTCATGGAGCGGATGATTTCGGCCGGTTCGTCTTAGGGCTTGGGCTCTGCTGGGGTGGAGTTGGTAGCGAGCGGTATGAATGAGAGGATGTATGAATGGAAAAACATATTTAAAAATTTTTGCAATGCTCTGTTTTACTAAAATTATTATTGTTGTACAGTATGTTCATGTTAAATGTAATAATGTAAAATGTATGTTTTTAAAACTGTTCATGCTAAATTAAGTAGTAAGCTTTTTTTTTCTTTAAATGACTTATAGCTATTTAATATGGCATTTTCATTTCTTTATTTAGTTATTATACTTTATTATTGTTTTACTTAAGGTTAAGTGTAAGAAAGGGCCATGTGGCCCTAACTTCGCCTTTTTTGTAAATTAATTATATAATTAATTTTCAAAATAAAGAAATTTCTATTCTATTCTATTCTAGCCCTCACCGCTTTCCGTATTTCATGTTTACTGCAGATTTGTATACATATGTACTAATTACGCACTTTTCCGTATTTAAAATACTTTTCTTTTTATTTTGAACCCTGCATATAAAGTATGTTAGTTTTTATACCAACGCATTTTACCAGTGCATAATGTTCAGATAAATAGTAATCACACAAATGCACTGCAGAGCAACACAACTTAGAAAAGTTCAATAACCTGTGGACCCTTTATAACTCGCAGTCTGCAATTTTTGCACTCATGACTCAAACCTTGTTTACTCAAAACATACGATAACTCAAATTGTTTTCACATCCCTTCAGATTTGAGTTATTAAGGTTGTACTGTAGAAAATTGACTCTATCTAAAAGTCATATTTTTTTACAAACAATTAAAAAATTCAGTTATTCTTAACTACTTCACTAGAATTATTGTAAGTCTTAGCTAATTAGAAAATGTATACTTGCTATGTAAACTTCAAAATGTTGACAGGTATAGTACACACAACAAATAACAAGATATATTTTGTTCCAGAAATGTCTGACAACATTAGACCTGACCTCTCTAGGTGTGGGGAGTTGTGTTGGTACAGGAATGTACCTCGTCGCTGGAATGGTGGCACACAGAGTGGCTGGCCCTGGTGTTGTTATCTCCTTCATAATAGCTGCAATTGCTTCAATATTTTCTGGTACCAATTTATTTGTCCAACTACAGAGCTTTCCATATTTTATGAAAACTGATCAGTATAAACACTCAATGAAACTGATAAACAAAATAATATATTTAATTTAGCATTACAAAAAAACTTATTTTTTATCAAACGCCACTTGTACTTGTGGCAACCCTCTATTAGAGCTCTCTAACTTAATCCAACTTAAATACAGAGTTGGGCTAATTTAGAGAATAGGAGTAACTCTCTAACTTAGTCTTGAGTTTTTAAAAATAAGTTAAAGTTAGTCCCAATTAAGTTGGACGAACTTAAATTATTGTTTAAAGTTAACAACTTGCTCAAGATTTTTTTTCTATACTATTCATAGAATAGAAATATGTTTAAATTTCTTTTACTTCTTACATATTGTATTAAATATTACAATTTCTAAATATTTATATTTTGTTTTGTCAAATTCAACTCCAATACTTAAATAAACGTGACACAGTATTAGCATTGATTTGTAATCAAGGGTATTAGCAACCTTACCAAGATCGATAAGTATTTTTTCTCCATCCATATAATTGTTAAAAGAATTGTATTTACATAGAATATTTTTTATAGTAATGACAATTTTATATTAGATACATTAAATGATAAATAATAAAATAATTGCTAAATCTACCAAAATCAATAATGGCAACTCGTTCATACCCTTCTTTTTTTAAGTAACTATATTGTGAAACTTTATTGTAATTCTGATATAATTAGAACCATTGTTCTGCATACCTATATGTCCAATTACTGTTTCAATAACTAACTTCCATGATAGGTTTGACTAAACTTCACTTCCTCAAAGTGGTTCAGTTACATAGCAATTAAATCCGTTACACAGCGGCCCTTGAAGTATGGTTAGCATGATGAAGGTATTTTACTAATTAAAATTTAAATCATTCTAACATATATCTCTAACTAATATGGACCCTTAAAGAATCCTTATATATGATACATTAAACCATTTTTTGTCAAAAATATTCCTCTGTTTGAAATTGTGCAATAAGGTCTTAATTATTCAATGTTTTTACCCTGAAGGGTGTAGGAAGCCTTCAAAGTTCGCTTTTTGGCCATAAGAATGACATGGATCGAGATTTAAATGAAACGAAGAGAAACAGATGTTAAAATGTAAATAATGATTTCCAAAAAGTTTAAACAACTGTTGGAATGTAAACAATGTTGTTTGTATTATTGAGGAGGTTAGATATTTCATAATGTTAAACCAGAGAAGGTTGTAAGCATGGTTTAATTCACATTCGATAGTAGGGTTGCACTCTTCAGGACTTGTTTCAATGGTAATATAATGCAGTTATTTTACTTATTTAATTAATTCTCAACTGTTTAACAAAAACAAATGAATTGAACACCTTTGAAATAGGCTAAGTAATACCATTGGGTATTTATACTAATAAACAGGTAGCAATGCAAGTAATGTAAGTAATTTACTGTAAATAAATTACATATTATGAATTTACACGATACAGTTTGCCCACTAATATTTGTATGTAAAAGATACAGTCCGAGACTGAAGGTAGAGGTGTCACGAGCGTAGCGAGTGAAATTTACCACCAACTTGCATTACCGAGGCCGAAGTGTCGTCACTCGAGCAAAGGGAGTGACGGTGTTGGCATGCAAAGTATGCAGGGGTGTCCCCTAGTTTCATTTAATAGCAGTTGCTTAGTTTACAAAGAGTTTGTCAAAAGTGTCATGACAACAATAGGAGGGGAACTTTGTTCTCAATCCTAAAATTGTAGTAATTTGTGGAGAGGAATATATTCAAGTGTAAATATTTGTGTTTATTGTACTTCTTCACTATTTTCGCTATTTATTCTTTATATGGATTTTATTATTTTCATATTCCACCTGTTACATTAATTACAGGCCTATATACATCTAACCTATTTTTTTATAACAAATTCGTAAATTAAATATAAACATTTCATCATTTCTTTGTGAAGTATAAAGTCCATTTACAGTGCACCCAATAATACCCAATAATAAATAATGTCTTCAAACTGAGTTCAGCATTCAACAGGGGAATTCAGCTTGTTGATTTTGTGAAGGACAATAATTAATAGCTTCTCTCTGAACCCACCCCCGAGACTCTTGAGCCCACCTCTCTTGATCCCGATATTTTATCGCACTTTATCAACGACAAGTCATCACCTACTCAACCCTCACTTTCTCTTAACAAGTTTACTGACTGTTGATGAGAAGAATAGAATAAGCTCACCAAATTGTACTTATTAATTTTAATGTTTCAGAAAAACAATAACTAATTACAAAACTAAAGGCAATTGTTAGTGTTAAAATGTTTTCTCAGACCAGTTTAACACTATTTTTTTAATTAAAAATAACTTAAACAGAAAATTTAAGTTATTTTTTAAACACTTGTTTAACCCTTAATTACAGCGGCACAGCATAATGCTTTCTGATTATATTCACTGTCTACTAAACAAAGCAATAGCAGTTTCAACTAACACTTCGAGTATTCCTTTCTAATTTATCGATGATTCACCTGAAGTGGTACCCCCATCTCTGCGTTTCTTCAGTCAACACCAGACCTTGAATGTAAGCAGTCTCATGTTTGTGGCGCTCCGTACTGCTAGCGTGTATAAAATGTAAGTATATTTTTGTTAGTTATAACATTTTTATTTAATTTTTGCTACAGTAATTAAATTCCTTTGTTATAATATGCATGTTTAGAGCTAACAGGAGATTCAATGAAATTGAAATATATGTAATTATTATTATTATTTTTATTTATGGATGCATGGAACCAAAATCCATTCATAGGTTTTGAAGAGTGTGAATATTTTACTAATCACTGTGTTTATGTAAACATGATATGATAAGTATTTTTAATTTGTTGATATATGTTTTATTTTTCAGGTCACGGCAGTTTTTGACATCTGATGAGTGATCAGCAGTTCTCCAGAAAATATCAGAAGAGGAAGGAAATGCCAATGAGAACTGTTTCGGTTTTTTTGATGGCAGTATTGGTGAGCCTGAAGTTGAAGATATCCTTGCAGACGACCATTCTAGTGAAAGTGAGCAATCAGGGGATGATAGCCAATTATCTTGGACCTCACACATTGATTATTTGAGTACTAGACTATCACGAGTGATTTATTTATTAAATCGTCTAAAAATTGTTGTCCCGATAGTCTATGTGAAAACTGCATACTTTGCATACTTCCAATCGGTTTTTAGATATGGGCTAACTCTATATGGGAACTGTACCAGAATACAGGAGAGCCATTTACATTCTGGATAATCCAAATTTACTAAACTTTAAACAAAACATTCATAATTGTACGACCAGAAATAAGACATAAACCACAATAGGATTTCACAGAGTAAGCAAGACCCTGAATAGCCACATAGTTTTAGCATTAAAAATTTACAATAAATTACAACATTTAATTTCGATACATTCCTTTAAATCTTTTAAAAATAAATTCTATCACTGGCTTACAAACACACCCTTTTACAGTTTGGATGAATTTTTTGGAGTTGAAAATCCTCAATTCTGAAACTAGTTTTCAGTTGAATTTTCACTTTCCCAGACAGCTTCATTGGTTTTCGCTGTGTTCTCTAGCTATTTGGAAAATAATTTGATGTGTTAATGTTATCATTGCTAATTGTTGTTGCACTTAAGAAGTTGGTATCTAGGAAGTGAACTTTATGCATTTTATGCTGTGCTTGACTTGGCCATTGCTGTAATTTGATGTTGTCAATAATTTGTTAATTATTTTTACGACAATAAACGATAATTTGATTTGATTTGATGAAAGTAAAGAGAATGTAAGTAGAATACAAGATTTCTATATTTGTTGGGTCAAGGAAAGAAAAGCATTGAGTTTTGAGTTAGCAATTCTTGCGTTCGTCCATCTAAAACCAAAGATAAAAACATACTAAAGATTTGATTTAACCCTAAGTGAATTGCAAGGGATGCTACAAGTGAACTAGACAAATTTCTTAAGCTTGTTTCAATTGAAATGATAGACAAAATAGTCCAATACACTAATATTTATATTGAAAAGAAACAATTATCTGCCAGTTTTTCAAGGGAAAGAGACTGTAAGTTGACATCTAGGTCAGAAATAATGGCTCTCTCAGGTATTTTTTTTCATTTTAGAATTTTAAAAAGTTGCTAAGCTGACACCAAAAGAGCATGCAAGACTAATGATACTGGCCCTGATGGTATGCAGAGCTGCTTTCGGTATCAACAGATTTAGATTTTTATTGTAATCAATACGTTTTGATAACATAAACAACAGACTAGATAGACTTGCAACAGACAAACTGGCCAAAATAAGGGAGATTTACTCAGATTTGAATAGTGATTGTCAAAATTCCTACAGCTTGTCAGAATTTATTATGTCCATTCCGTGGTCGCTGTGGGTTTGTAATGAACATGCCAAACAAACCGGCTATGTACAGAATAAAAATGTACTCGGTCTGTGATGCGAAAACATTCTATGTTTTCAATTTTGAAATAATGTATAATGTGGAACCTAGCCTGCAGGGCCTTTTTTTGGACCTTAATCTTCATTATGGATTAAACTCTCTTCAAGATATCATCCAGCGTCTTCTGAAATCCCAGGGTGGGTTACTCCCGGAGAGGGCCTGTGTATATTTCGTAATCATAGGAAGACCTCCTGATGAATCGTCAGTAAGCTCGCGATGACAATCAAGGACAAGAAAGGTGCTAACCAATCCAATCTACCAATAATACTGAAAATCTAAAAAAGTTGTCGAGAAAACCCACCCACCCACCCGTACACGTACAGTGGTATTGACCCACTCGCCCACCCATACACATGAGGTGGTATTGACCCACCCATACACATGCAGTGGTATTGACCCACCAACCCACCCATACACATGCAGTGGTATTGACCCACTCACCCACCCATATATGTGCAGTGGTATTGACCCACCCCCACCCATACACGCACAGTGGTATTGACTCACCCACCCTCCCATACAAATGCAGTGGTATTGACCCACTCTCCCGCCCATACACGTGCAGTGGTATTGACCCACCCATACACATACAGTGGTATTGACCCACCCACCCACCTATACACGCACAGTGGTATTGGTAGAAAAATCCAATAAAACCATTGATGTAGTAAAGCGATTAGTAGAACCAATCAAGGGCTCTAATTGTAATCTTACAACAGACAATTACTACACTAGTCATGAATTAGCAATGATCTTGTTAAACAATGGGATAGCATTGTTAGGAGCAGTGAAAAAAAAATAGGCCTGAGATTCCTAGTGAATTTATTTTTTTTTTTTTAATTGGGACATTGGCTCTTCTATTTTTTGGATTTCAAGATAACTGCAGTATTGTTTCATATGTTCCCCAAACATAAATGTGTTATTTTGGTATCCACCATGTGGACCAAAAATAGTGGTATCTGCAGAAGTGGACCAGAAAATAAGTAAACCCTTCCACATCTTAGATTATAACAGCAAAAAAGATGGTGTGGACACTATAGGTCGATAAAAATGTGCTAACTATAGGACAACTAGAAAAACACATACATGGCCACTTGCTGTTTTTATATTCTCAGATTCTTAGACATGACTGCAGTGAATTCCCATGTAATTTATGTTGCTAACAATATAAATAATGATCAAGCTAAAAATTCGAGGATGGATGTTTTAGATGCTTTAGTTTTTAGCCTTATTAAGAACCACCTAAAATCTAGAGCAAATATAAAAAAACCTTCCTTTGGATGTGAAAGTATATTTAGCTCAATACAAAGAAGATCAACTGAACCCTCATCCCAGCAGTCAAGCAATATCAAGACCTTGTCATGAATGTGGCAAACTCAGAAAAAACTAAACTACAGTTCGTTGTTCACAGTGTCCACATTTTGTTTGCAAAAAACCATTCTATGTCAAAAGTATAATGTAGAAGCTGCACCACAGAATCCTCAGACAAAGACTAATTTGTTTTTCATTTAACGTTTTCTTTGTTATGAATGTATTCTTAAAATTGTAATTAATTATAAGTCTTAGTTTTTATTAAAAAATCATAATTGTTCAAATATCATAAGCAACTATTTTTTTCATGAGTTAGTTGATTTTGAAGTATTTTGTTGTTTAGTAATAAAATATTGTTATAAAATAAGTGTAAACTTTGTTTTAGTTTTATTTTTAACCCAAAATTACAAAACTTATGTAATTTAATAAAAATATTTCATAATATAATGACAAAAACCAGATTATGCTATGCGGCATTGAGTGCGACTAGCGTGTAGGAAAGGGTGAAGTAAGTATAAGAAACGCTCCTGGTCTTCACCACACCATCTCATATTTAAAATTCATGCTATATTACAAATTAATATACTTTTTAAATATGTACTTATAATATTTTAAGAAAACTGCTCATTTAATTTAATATTAATTATTGAAATTTATATTTAAGAGGTGGTTTCAATTTTTGTAGGTGCCTGTTACGCAGAATTTGGTGTCAGAGTGCCACACACCACAGGTTCTGCTTACATGTACAGTTATGTCACTGTGGGAGAGCTGATAGCCTTTGTAATAGGCTGGAACATGATTCTGGAGTATCTCATAGGCACATCAGCCTGTGCTTGTGCCCTTAGTGCGTGCTTTGATGCACTCACCAACGGAGATATTAGCAAAACTGTAGCAAGTAAATTAGGAACATTTTTTGGTAAGTGACCACATTATTGAGTTTTGTCAATTATCGTAAGGTAATGAAAGAAGTTAAAATATTTTTACATGATTCTGTAGACTAATAAGATTAAAATTCCACATCCTAGAAAGATACAATAGATTGACAAAATGTAAAACAGTAAACATTACTCAATTATTTATGGTTTTAAGGAGCAACCAATTTATCCTTATGAACTTGAAGCTATCTTTGATTATATTAGTTCCATGTAGCTTTGAACTATGGGTTCAATTAATTCTTTTATTTTTTGTTCTATTAGTTAAAATATACAGTACAAGTAAATGTCACAAAACACAAACTTATTACAATACAAGTACAAAATGCACAAATATTATGGTGATCGATTTTGGTGAACCACGCTCACCTTCCTCAGACCAGTTTCCAAAAGTTTCTGGTCTGAATTTGTACTTATATTGTAATAAATTTGTGTTGTGTGACGTTTACTCATACTGTAAATGTACCAACAGGTATTATGCTAGTTAAAAAAACTATAGTTAAAATAGTACATTTTAAAATTTAAATGATAAAAAATCCTACCGTGTATCACCAAGTTTATAAATATAAAGAAAACTTGGCTTTGTCACTTGAGTATAATACAGTTTCAACAATTGGCAGATTATGGCTTTACATTTTCGTGAAAAGTACCCGACAAATCACAAAAAGAAAATGTATCACAAACTCAATTTATTTTTTTCTTAAAGGGGAGGCCGATATTCCTCCTATAAGACCTATAGTACCTATAATATTTCAAATTCATATTTATGGCCTCACAGCTGTTAAAACAATCAAGAGAAGCAAACGTCAAATATAAAAGGTTTGGTATCAACATAGTAATTTCAAGGTACTTGTATGTACAAGATCTTAAGCTTAATTCAGAGACAATTGTACCAGCATTGTATCCTCTAAGCTAGTTATTTTTGTTTATAACAGGTTTATTTCGGGTTCAGTCTTGTTAATTCACTTATCATGACTAGTTCAACACTTAATACTCTGACAGTTCTCATAATTCGACACCTCCTAAGGCAATGTGATGAAGCAATATTGTCTTTGGCAGGCTCTACATGGTGTATCAACCTGAACATTGACAGTACTAGAGAAGTCTGGGGTGTCTATGTTCAATGGTAGTCAATGCTCAGATGTTGTGTATAGAAGAGAACTGAGTGTCAGGCTTGTCAGTTAGCTGAAAATCAGACCAGCACTACATGGTTTGGATTCCATGTAAATCTATAAGTCCCTTAGTTGCCCTGGCTATTAGGCTATTAATAAATTACCCTTTCTGAGGAACAGTCAAACTCAGTTATTAACCAAACTACACAGGTCATCCACGAGTGTGTAATGAGTATTCTACATTCATATAATCATTCATATTTGCCCATATCTTGACGATCGGCATCTTACTAATGAATAATGATTTTCACTGGTGAATAATAATAAAATAACAGTGCCAAAGTAAATAATAGTTCAATATTACCAATTTTTTTACTAATTACTGTACCTTGTAAGTACTATATATTATCTATACTTTATTAATTACACATTGTTACTCTATACCAATATATAGCTTGTTTATAGTTTTTTTTTTAGATTTTTAACTATTCATAAAGACATTAAAATATTATTACCCTATAAAAATATTTATTTTTATTGGTTAACTATACATTTCTTATAGTTTGACATTTTGATACTTGGACACCTCTGTAGTCCACAACATATTGAATTATAGGATTTTTACTATTTATATACATCGTATGGCTTTCAAATCCAGCTATCAAAATAAAAGGAGGAAAACAGATTTAAAATCTGATCCTATCAAAGAGCAAAGTCTATGTTTCCCAACCATTCAACAACTGTTTCTCTGATTGATTGAAGACCATCTGATCTCCCCTGAAAACAACGCAATGGGAAATCGTTAACTAGATAATCCATAGTTTGAATAACAGCTTTGCAAACACGTGACTGATTATTTGCCATTTCTCCTATTTTAGATTTTACTATGTAAAATGGGACAGTTAAATAATTTAAAAAATTGATAATTGCTTTAACTAAGAAATATCATTTTGAAATCTGTTAATTTCACACTTTATTCCTATTCAATAACAGTGAGTGATTAGGTTTTACTGTTATTAGAAATTATTATTAAAATATAATGAATGCAATTATTAAAAAGGAGTGACAAAAAATAGTAACCTTAACAAGAAGATGATTTAAATAAAAACAAATGTTAAAAAGACACTCCTATCAAAGTTTGGTGCAATTTTTTAATTCAGCAGAAAATTACATTGCAGTAAAAATGTGTAATAAATGTTAGTTTTCTCCCTTTACTCACTAATCCAGAGGTTTTCAATCTTTTTCCATTTGTGTACCCCTTACCATAAAAAAAGTAACCCTTGACTATATATTTTAATCACTAGAAAAGTTTGAATCACTAGAATCTGGGTAGGTTCACTAGAAACTAGAATTTTAGGCAAATATTTTTAAAATCTTAGTGATGATGGTACGAGTCAATTACTACTACATAGTTAAATACGGTATCCTTGTACACCTGTAGTTAGCAAAGCGTATACCTTGGATTTTGGAGTACCCCCCAAAGATTGTCACATATCACCAAGGGGTGTGTACATAACAATCTAAGAATATGTGTACCACAATCCAGGAACTACTGCACTAGTCAGTTGTTGCTTCCATTAAGAGGTAATTTTAAACTTTTAACATAATTTTTAAGCTTACATTTATATTTTATGTTTAGTTATATTATTAAACAATAACTTAAATCCAAACTTCCTTTTTCATCAACACAGTAATTTTTCAGGAAGACCACCAGATATTCTGGCATTTGTGATAACTCTACTGATGATGCTGCTGATGGCGGCTGGTGTTAAAAAGTCGTTAGTTTTCAATAATATATTGAATGCAGTGAACTTATCAGCATGGGTGTTTTTAATGACAGCAGGTCTGTTTTACATAGACACGAGCAACTGGTCCCAACACAAAGGATTCCTACCCTTCGGGTGGTCAGGGGTAAGTGGATACAGCATACAAAGGGACTAAACTGAAATACATTGTGCCTTGGGGATCTCTGCCCTCAAAACTAATGAACTCTTGCTATTCCTCCCTGCCACTGTCCTGTGTTAACTAGATTGACATTTATTTTAAGTGTTTACGTTCCTGAAAATTGTTTTATTTAAATAAAAGTAGGTTAATTAACAAAACAAATCCTAATTTCATGTATCATTTTTACATCGTTTTTATTTTGATTTATTGAAATGAAGTAAGCCTTACCTCCACATTTGTAGCAGGGTTCATGGAACTTTATTATATAAAAAAATGTTATTGAAATATACATATAGATTATATCACTGTTTAGATTATATCATTTTTGAAAATATGTTTAAATAATTTGTAATTCACTTTAGCAAATTAATCTGCAAAAAAGGTGAATTCTTAAATCTTTGTTTTAAATAATTTTAAAGCTTATTATCTTTTGTCAGTAGTATTACAGACACTTGATGGTTGAACCTACAAAAAATATTTAGTTTAAGTAGTCTTTATTGAAATGGTGAAATGTATTTTTAGTAATAAAAATACTGTTTGTAAATCTTTGTCATTAAAAAGAAGAACCGAGGAAAAATTGAGACCAGGTGAAAGTGAACAAACTGAAATTGTTGAATTCAAAGAGATTAAATAAAGCTATGAATCAAATTCTTGATGAAGAAAACAAAATTGCTGAAAAGATATGTGCTGAACTTGTAAAAAAAATATATTAAAAATATTGTAGAGATATTACAATTAATTAGACTCAAAATGATAATTATTAGGAATTTAATATGATGAAAGGACAGAAAACCCTTAAAGTTGCTCTTTCATTGTGAAGTCTGTTGTTAAGAGAAAACTTTTATACTACAGTAGACTCTCGGTTATCCGAGGTAATTGGGGCCGGGACCAGCTCGGACGCGTAAAAACACGGATAATATGCAAGTTATGGTAAAAATAATGTAAAAGCCATAAAAAAAGTACAAAACTAGTTTATTATAAGAAAAAAACGCAAAATTATATAAATGTAGTTACAGTCCTGTAAAAAAGTAGGAACATCAGGTTATGTCTTTTAAAAGTTGTACTACCGCATGATGATAAGAAGTTGGGAATAAGTATTCTATTTTAACAATCGGTAAAAAACTACAATACAATAATAGAATATAGTAGTAAAAATCTAATATTATGTCCATAGGCAGCATTGTGGATGGGCAATTTCCTCTAACGTTACATTTGTTAACAACGAAACCTTTCGTATTTCTTTCATCTATCTACGGTCCACGGTAGTTTTTGAGTCTTGGTTTTAAGTGCAGGGTACCGTTCAGTTTGATTACCGAACAAAATTATCGTTTTTATCCTATTGTTTAACGCAATCTGCATTACTCTCTTAATCGTGCAGGGAACCACTCAACATTTTAACGGAGCAAAATTATCGTATCAGTACCACATTTGTCGTACACAATGGTGACGAAAACATTGATTGATTCATTATTTCAATTTCGATAAAGCAACTGTCAACCATTTACCACTCATATCAAAACACTTGAATAAAATATTGAACAGTAACAACAATAAATTACGATAATATTTCCAATACTGTATTGTATAATTACGAAAGTCAACATAATAAAACAACCACATTTAGTACGAGAGCAGTCGACTAAGCGGATGGTGTCCGGTGGTGATGTGTCATTAGTGAATTCATTTGGGTGGGAAAATTATTCCTATAGTAGGGTACAATATAAATATGTCACGTGACGGTCCTACAGCGCCTTAACCTAGCACCAACAGCCAATAGAGACACTGATTACTTGTCAAACGATCAAATGATGTGTCGCGCTATAGTTTTCCATTTACTAATATCTTTATGTTTATTTTTCATCATCTGGTGACTAGCTCGGTTAACCCGGAGGCTCGGTTAATCGGGACTCGGATAGTCGAGATTCTGCTGTATTTATGATTCCTGGTGAAGTTTGATTAAGTTTGCCCGAGTTAGACGACAGGCATCCAACATTAACTCAACAACTGGATTAGCAAGGGTAGGGTATTAGGTGAAATTTTTAGCTATCTTTCTTTATTTTACATTTTAAATTATTCTTTTGTTATTTTTTTATAATTTTACATTGTTCTGCCATAACTAAACGTTTTTATGAGGCAAAGGGAGATACTGTCAAAATGTTAAAGTAGTTTACAAAAACTAAAGTCTATTCTTTTCCTAACATAAATAATACTTCAATTTCTTTATTCTGAACATTGAGGAGATATTAGAAAATTATTATGTTTCTAATAAACCCTCAGATAAAAATATATTATTAAATTACCAAGAAAGAGTAAAACAATTTTCTACATTTCCAGCTATCTCAGCTCTTTCTTTTTTTCTTTTTTTCTCAGCTCAGATTTTTCTTTTCCATTTGATAGTAATTACTGCTATTTAACTAAGACAAGGCTTTTTTCACAAAACTAACTAAAAAATACAATAGTTCACGACCCAACAGTTTGCTTTGAAGACAGCAGTCATCAACCAGAGTTTGGAGACGAGGAAAAGAGGGCAATATATAATCCAACAATCCCTTATTCCAAGGATAAATATTCTCTCAAGGAAATTAGGGTTGTTGGACTGATATCGTAGCGAGAGATTCAGTCCCTAACCTCTTCCTGAAAACATTAAGGCACTAAATTTTCCTTTGAACCTAGAAAAAGCATTTGCTAGGACTACCCTTCAAATTTTGAATGAAATCGTCAAAACACACCTTTACGCTCATCTATCTTCTGATTCTTCCCGTTGTTCTATTCTACCCCTCATCAAGCATACTCATAATAAGACTTATCTTAATTAGCAATTATACAACCCACCCATCACTTCATCATTCCACTAACCAAATCTATGATAGCATAGCGTCATAAAATATTGCAATGAGTGGCTTCGTCGTCGGGTAGTCCTCTTCAGTAGTGGGAAGGACTATTTATATTTTGTTATTGGTTTTTGCCCTTTTTTATGATGTTCATTTTATACACAAACGATGATATATATTAGGATTTCACGACACAGGAGCACCCCTTAGATGGGTGAGTGGTTATCATAAATAATTTTCGCTAGGGATATGACTGAGGAGCGCCTCCCCACCCCTTTCTGGAGGCACTCCTCTGTCGTACCTAAAACTGCCTGTCCTCTGTGCTCTACCTGCTATCTAGCTCAGCTCGCGGAGTGTCCTAAATACCTACCAATCAAATATCACAACGGCTACTATCATACTGACTTTTAAAAAATGTTTGAAAGACTGAAGTGATTAAAAAAAATTATTAGTTTTATTACCTAGCAAGTTGTTTTAAAGAAAAGGAAGAGTTACAAAAAAGGCCAATAACTACAAATATGCTTGTAAATAACGAATCTGTATTGGAGTAAATAGTCAACTTCACTCATTACACTATATAGTAAAAAGTATAGACACAAAAATGAAAATATAATGAATATGAAAAATAAACCAGTAACGAAATTTAATTTACCGATACATTTACTGAAAAAGCACATAGCCACTTCAAAGATGGAAAAAATAGTCACTTTTAAAATATAAGATCTGGAGACATTAATTTAAGAAATGGAATGAATGAAATAAACTAAAGTACTGTATAAAATTGTATTTACAGCATATACATAAAAAAACCATAGTGAAACCCAAACATAACATGCGATGTATTAATATGTACATATTTTCCAAAATAAGAAAGAATATTTCAATATAAACAAGATAATGTGTATTAACAATTACCTGCTTTATATTTATATCAATTTAAAATGTGAAATGAGACTCAATAAAAATGGTATATGACACGTAATATGAACAACATTCTAAAAATATGAAAAAAATACATTCAAACAAAGTAATCTTTTTTTAACACATGCATAAAATTTAAAATAATCTAAACTATAAAAAAATACTAATAACATATGCTTTTTAAAGTTTCAACAATTAATATGTATAATATTCTAAAATAATGAAAATACATTTTAGTTCAAACTGAATATTACAAAATTCTAAAATATAAAATCATTGTAAACTTAAACAAAATATAATATTTAACACTAAATAGTGTACAACAGATATTGATCAAGCCGTGGATTATTTTTACAACCAAATTTATAATATTCTTGATAAATGTTGTCCTTTGAGAAATAAGAAACTATCTAAGTACCCCTTTTGGTTTACACCTTCTATAATTTTTAATTTGAAACTTAAAGAAAAATTGAGAAGACAATGGAAAAAATAGATCTGTACAAAATTATAATTTAATCAAAGTCCAACGTACCTTAGTAAAAAATGAAATAAATTTAGCTCATCGTAATTATATTATTAATTTGGAAAATGATATAAATATTGACAGTAGTACATTTTGGAAATTTATAAAAAATAAAAAGACTGGGAAAAATAAAATGTATGTCATGCAATACAATGGAATAAAACACGATATCTGAGTGACAGTGGCAAATGCGTTTGCTGATTACTTTAGCTCAGTGTATGAACAGTATGTGAACGAGCCCACTGTTGAGTGTGTGGTGGAGGGGCCGTGTCGGGCTGGCGTGTCCTGTCTCACACTGCCTCACCTTCGTTGTCAGGATGTACAGAATGCTATTAAAAGATTAAAGTCAAAGTGTACCACTGGTCCTGATTTACTTCCACAGTATTTATTTAAAGGTTGTTCGGAGTTATTAATCAACCCCCTCACATTTTTATTTAATTTAATTCTAAATTCAAAAATATTTCCTGAGAAATGGAAGGTTACTAAAGTAACGCCGATTTTTAAAGCGGGTAAGAGAGATCAAATTATTAACTACAGGTCAGTGGCAGTTTTTTCGGTTCCTGCAAAAATATTTGAGATGATTGTACATAAATATTTATTTGGTCACTTTCAAAAATACATTTAAACTGCCAACATGGATTTGTACCCGGCAGATGTGTAAATACAAACCTATTAAATTTCACTACTTATGTTTCCTCGGGGTTCGACTCTGGGACTCCGACTGACACTTCGTTCTTGACCTGGCCAAGGCGTTTGATAAAGTCAATCACTCAATTTTATTAAAAAAGCTGCATTCTTATGGCGTATCAAATAATTTACTATGCTTTTTCAAATCATATATTGTAAATAGAAAACAGTTTGTTTCTTATAATGAGGCTTCATCATCTACTTTCACAGTTCAATTGGGAGTACCACAGGGTTCTAATTTGGAGCCTTGTCGTTTTACGATATTAATTAATGATTTAAGTGATTTGTATTTCGTGTGCTACGGCGCTAATATTTGCCGATGATTTAAAATTGTTTAAACGTTTAAAGAGACCTGAAGATACCGTTAGTTTACAGCAAGATTTAGACAGTGTTTTTGAATGGAGCAGAAATAATAAGATGACTTTTAATGTTTCGAAATGCTATTTAATGACTTTTACTAGAGATCAAGACAATCAAAATTGTGATTATTTTTTAAATGGAGTTCTAATTAGTAGAGTAAATTAAATTAAGGATTTAGGAGTATATATGACTCATACATTATCTTTTAATCCACAAGTTGAGGCATGCATAGCTTCTTGTTCTAAATTGATGGGTTTTATTTTTAGACAAAGTATAAATTTTATAAATACTGAAACTTTAATCTTTATCTCTCATTGGTCAGGTCGAGGTTGGAGAGTGGTACAGTAATTTGGAATCCATTTCATATAAGGTATAGAGATGCACTAGAAAGAATTCAGAAACTTTTTTACGATTTTTATTTTATAAATGTTTTAATGTCTACACATATACGATTCTATATCATGAATTGCTACTGATGTTTGGGTTTCAGAGTCTGGCCCTGAGGAGAACACTCATGGGTCTGGTATTCCTTTTTTTTTGTCTTTGGTTGAGATTTTTTTGAGAGTATGTGACTGTTGCATTAGCTAACTAAATCAACAAGCTGGATATTTTCAAAAAGAATCAAATACTATATCAAATCGGCTTTTTAATTCTAAAGAAATTTGAAGTGTACAATTTGCCAACCAAACCGAGAATTGAACCCAGATCTGATGTGAATAACATGGTTATTTTAGTAAACATATGTATCACCTACAATTAGATTACTCTCAAGTTAAACACAATCTCATCATATATATATATATATCAAGAAGCCCCAGTTTTTGAACACTTGCCAAACCCTTGGCACACAGAAGCGCCTCACACTTAGGTGCTCCACTGTCGCAGTTGGGCGATTTCCTGGCTGACAGTTTGATATGTTTTTGACAGGCGCTCCACTGTCACTTGTCCATATATAATATCAACAAGCAGAATTCTATAATTATTGGTGTACAAAAATCAGAGAGAGATTGTGTTGTGTTGTACGCTGTGTAAACTCCCTCCTACTTCAAACACTGACAGAATTTAGCTCACCCTCTGTAATAGTTTTCCTATGCCTTTAAAATGTGTTTTTGACTGGGTTACATGTTTTGTACTGGTTTTTAGTAGACATATAGAAAATATGAACATTTAATAACAACAAAATTGTATACTCATTATAATTGGGCCGGATACAAAACGACTTGCGTGTTATAACTAGCACATGTAGGGGTTCCAGCAGTAGAGAGGAATCTTTCTACCGCTAGCTTGCCATGCTTTGCCTCACAGGCATGATTAACTTCCTTCAACCTTCAAGTGTTCAACTGCAACAGTGTTTAGTTGAAGAAAAATAACTGTAATAAATGCTATTTATTGTTTACTTCATTATTCATTGTGTTAGTAGTAATATTATTAGTTGTTATTTGAATACTAAATAATTATTTGATTTAATTCTTCTAAGCTTGATTCATTAGTTTTAATCAAAGTAATTAGTTGTCACTGATGCTAATGATGTACAATGGGCGGCGCTTGCTATTGCGCCTTCAGCACTCGACCGAGAAGAGTAGTTCTCTGTCATACTTACACCACTTTATAGTTTATATCTCACTCGTACCAGTGCGTTGAAAAGATTGTTTTCCAAGCACCCTATGTATAGTAGTTATGTTACAATTGATATTAAAATCACTGGAAGTTAAAATATAGTGTTTTTATTACGCATGAGTCCTAAAAAAATTAACAAAAGCGGTTAAGCAATTTTCCTACAGTGGAAGCAAGAAAATTAAGCTGACATTGCTGGTTTTTTTAATTGGGGTAGCGTTGTAATCCAGCTACTTTGGAGTTAATTATTGTGGAGATTGTAGTTGATAGGCTTTGTCTCAACTGCTCATAACACTGAAATGGCGTCTGCTCACTATTTACCATTGATGCGGACACTAGTAGAGAAATCTGGTGTTTCTGTGTGAGTATGTGTTGTGCATTGGTGAGAAGTAAATATCAGGCTGTCAGTTTGCCAAAAATCAGACAGACGTGGTTTGAACTCCGCGATAAGACGAAAATCCCTGTTTAAAATGACCCTTCCTTGGAAACAGTAAGAATGACTGCAATTGTTCATCTATACTCATTTGCTTCTTCTATTTACCTATACCGTCACTACCAGTATTTTATTTATAAATAAGAACATGAATATAACATAAATACATCATCATTATCTTCGTTCCTTTATAGTTTTGTAAATAATTGTGCATTACTTGATATTCTCTTTGTTCATGATTGCAGGTCTTCACGGGAGCCGCCACCTGTTTCTACGCCTTCATAGGGTTTGACATAATAGCAACTACAGGAGAGGAAGCAAATAATCCCAAGAAATCTATACCTTTAGCCATTGTAACAAGTTTAGCAATAATACTCACAGCTTACGTTACATGCTCCATGATGCTTACACTTATAGGTAAAGATATTTGATTGACACTTAAATTTGTTAAAAACAACACTAATAAAATAGAGATTTTTTAAATTTTAGTTTAAATTATTCTTTTAATTATAAATATTACAGATCGTTGACATACATTTTCAGCATTTTGGGTTTCTTGGAGGAAGACAAATTTAGTACATACGTTATATGTTTATGTCCTAAATATTAGTTCTTACCCACATGGCAAATTGTTGAAATAATTTTTAACGATAATTGAAAGATTCAACGATATTTTAATAGACAGATTTATGTGATTAAGTATTTAAAATAGGAAATATTCTAAATTAAAATGTACAATCAATAAAACATGATACAAAACAGGTGAGCGCCACACAACAAAATACATATGTAGAATGAAATATAACAATGAGCTAATAAATGTAATGTCAATCTTGAAATGAAGAAACGTTCAATTCAAACAAAAATAACAACGAGAATAATTCTAATTAAAAAATATATTAACAGGCAGCAACAACATTAAAATAAGCTATAGATTTTATAGGAATCATTTATACTAAAAGTAATTATTATAAAAAAGCACTAAACTAATATTATAATTCATAATATTAGTTATGAAATAATTTGAAAAAAATGTGTGTTGCTTGATTATTTCATTATAGAGTTACTGAATGTTTAACTATATTTTGATTCTGTTATTTATGTTCTGATAATTTAACTATGCTTTGGATACTGGTATACTAAAAAATATGTTTTACTGAATTAAGAAAAAAATCATTTCTTGTAAAATGATTCAAGAATCAAGCCTTTAAAATATTAAAACAATAAAGTAGCCTTAAAAAATTGAATACTAAAAAATAAAATAAATAACTAAAAAATATTATGGTTGTCTTTTTAATTAATTGACTAGATAACTTAAGAGATTATTTTGTTTTCAGTACCTTACGAAGAGGTTGACCCCGATGCTGCCTTAGTAGAGATGTTCGGGCAAGTACAAGCCTACAAATGCAAGTACGTGCTCGCAGTAGGTGCCCTAGCAGGCCTCACTGTGTCTATGTTTGGTTCTATGTTTCCCATGCCAAGGATTGTCTACGCTATGGCACAGGACGGCCTTATTTTTAGGTAATATTGTCCAATAACAAGGAGACAAGCTCGGTAGGTAACATGTCCCCATGAAATAAGTACTGTACTTGGCTTAACTCCAAAAACTCATTTGTGACAGTAAGCATCAACTTATTTATAAAATTTATTTATAATTTTATTTAAATTTTGTACAACTCAGAACAAAAATATGCTGTTGTGTTTTTTAATTGAATTTTTAAACCAGCAAATATTATGTTTTTAGTAAATTTAAAATTTTCAAATTTTATATACTTTTTATTTTATTCACCAACTTTTAATCAAACTCTGATGCACTTTATACTTTTGTTGTGCATACACTAAATGCTATTTTACAAACTTTCAAGTTTGTACAAAATTAAAGCCACATTTTGTACAGTTCTTACGAAATCTTGTCAACATCACAAAACAAAACCATAGAATACAAAAATTGTATAGTAATATTTATACATGTTAATATACACAATTAAAAACCATTTCTAAATTGTGGGTATTTTATACATATGAAATTCATTCTTTATAAGCAAAGAATTGGCAAAGATGTACTTTTTTTAATTTAAGTTTTTGAGAAAATACAATTTTGTGAAAAAAAAACACTGGACATTTAAAAAAAATTTTTTGCTGTGCATTAAATATTATCTTATGAATCTGAGATGATACATTTATTGAACACAGTAAAAAGTAGAATTTTAAAAATAAATGTTTTCAAATATCCTACATGGGACATATCCAATCCATATTAGTGATTTAATATATAATCTTACATTATTGTAATTTGCTGATGTATTTGCTGATGAATTGGACCTACATTAGAGTAACAACGTTTACATGAAAGACATAAATTGACCACTAATTGGTGCTAAAACAACTTGGATAAGGAGAAACACCGAAATCACCATATCAGTCCCAGATGTAGTCTCCTTTAAAACTTTTATGTTATGTTAAAATCTGTATCACGTATTGACAGTTTTTCTTTATGTTTGGACAAATGCATTTGTATGATAAGCTGCATTAGGAATAGTGACACTACTGATGTAAACCTAATTGTGAAATTTGATCTGATGTTATTTCTTAGCAAACAAAGTTTTAACTCAACAAAAAAGGATGTACATTTAGTTTACAAGATGTTATTTAATCCAGAACTGATCAAACCTTTGAAATGTTATTATTCATAACAGCCGCTATGAAAAAAAGAAATTCCAATTGCTGAATTTTCTTTAATTTTAGAAACACTTAACGAGGTTAATTAATTGCAAACTGTCCACTAACATATTTTTGTCTGCTAAACAATATTGCTCATTGTTTTCATTTTGGCAATTTTAAAATTAAATTAAATTGTCTGATGAGGTTGTGATGTGCTGTTTAGGACTCTGTCCACGGTGTTGCCCGCCACAGGGACGCCGGTGGTTGCTACTTTCACCTCTGGTTTTGCCGCTGCCGTTGCTGCTCTTATTATTCGGCTGGAAGTCCTGGTAGAGATGATGTCAATAGGTAAAATATTTACTTATTTGTAATAATAGTTTTTTGTTAATAATACTAATAAGTTTTAGTTCTTAGTAACATTAAGTAATATCTAACCTCATAAGGTTATTGCAATCAATTGTTTTTTAAATAAAGTAGTTGAACTTTTGAAAATTAATAGTTTCATATTAATTAAATTTCTAAATGTAGAATGTCCTGGATATAATTCTATTACCTGCAATAATATTTGGATAGGGGTGAAGAAATGGCCTTAAATTCTTATTCAATGTTAGAAAGCTCATTTAAATATTTTTGTAATAGAAAAGGATTGCTATATTTGTGTTAGAAACAAAAGTACATCTAAATATATAAATTCAGTTGAAAAATAATTGATGGTAAAATTACTATTTATGTTATATTTAGTAAATAATTATAAAATAAACCAAAACCAATTTGGACTAGATTCAAGGTAGAGAAGTAGAGAAATTTTCTTATAAATATTAAGTACAATACAAGCTTCAGTACAAAACCTTGTGGGACCGGTTTTGAAATATGAAGGTGTTATGTATTTACCTACTTAACCACATGTGTTAATATGTTAATAAAAATTTCAAGCTATTGTTTGTATTTACTTTTGAGGCAAAAACAAAAACCCACAAAACAAACAAAAAGAATATTCATCATATTAATAGCGAGGATACAAAATACATTACTGAAATAACTTCAGACTCAAACTATGAAAATGACTATAACAGCATTAATGAAGTGATTCATGTATATCATATCACCTTAAACAATCACAATGATTTTTCCAAGTTCATGGTACCATTCAAAACTGGTTCGAAAACTAAACTGTTTAAAATTGATTCTGGAAGTCCAGTTACTATTATGATTAACAAGGATTACAAAGATCTGCGTCTTAATTTTAAAAAACTAACGTACAGTTCCGAACCTATACTTTTCCTAAGGGAGTTTCGGAAGGGAGTTTTTAGAAGAACTCTATGTTGTGAAACACCATCTTCAGCGATTTTAGGTAGAGTTTGGTTGAGACATCTTAACATTAGCATAACCCTTGTGAACAATAATTGCTCTAAGAATGTTTACAATGTTGATGATAAAGATTTGTGAAACTTAAAAGGACATATTTCAAAGTAAGTTTGGTATCATTCCTAATTATCAATGTACCTTACAAACCAGAGTCCATCTCTCCTGTATTCTCTAAAGCAAGACCTGTGCCATATGCTTTGCAGGATAAGGTCAAAAAAGAACAAGAAAATCTAGAACAACAAGAAGTAATTACTAAGGTACAACATTCAGAATGGGGCTCACCCCTTGTTGTTGTTTCAAAACCCAATGGTGATGTCAGGCTGTGTATTGATTTTAAATTGACACTCAATCCCCAGCTAATAGATACAAGGTACTCACTTCCTAGGATTGAGGACATTTTTAATCAAATGAAAGGAGGTAAGTATTTTTGCACTCTTGATGTTCATAAAGCGTACCTTCATCTAGAAAATTATGACAGCAGCAAAAGACTTCAAACGTTTTCTTCACATAAAGGAACCTATCAAATTAACAGACTTGCATTTGGTGTTAAAACTGCCCCAAATGAATTTAAAAAAATTATGGATGAAAAAATAGGTGATCTTGAAGGTACTGCAGTCTATTTTGACGATATAATATTACAAGGATTGAGAAATGTAAAGAAAGACTAATCAAATGTCTTCAGCGATTGCAAAGTATGAATCTCCAATTAAATATAGAAAAGTGTTAGTATTTCAAACAAGAAATTAAATACCTTAGACATGTAATCTGTGCTGAGGGATTAAAGAAATCACATAACAAAACAAAAGCGATTGAAGAAAGTCCACATCCAACAACGATTGAAGAACTGTGCAGTTTTCTTGGTCTTGCAACGTACTATTCTAAATTCATACCTGATGCAGCTACAATTCCCCAACCTTTAAGTTAACTGTTTAGGAAAAATTTTAAATATAATTGGTCAGAAAGGAGTAAATCAGCTTTCAAGAAAATAAACGAAGAAATTTCCAGCGATCGAGTTCTTGTTCCTCATGATTCTAAACAACCGTTAACTCTTGCAACAGGTGCAATTCATGTGGGACTATCTGGTGTTTTATCACATGTCATTAATATAATCGAATACCCTATTGCTTTCTCAACTAGATCTCTTTCAGTTGCTGAGAAAAACTATTCACAGTTGGACAAAGAGGCCACAGCAGCTTTATGGTTATTCCAAAAATCCTACCAATAGTTTGTTTGGCAGAAAATTCACTCTCATAGTTGACAGCAAGCCTCTTCATTTAATTTTTAATCCAAACAAATTACTACCAAAAATGACTGCTTCAAGATTACTACTTTATGAAACGTTCTTGTCTGGTTTTGATTATGTGGTGATACACAGAAATTTAAACAATCAGATTACTTTTCTAGGTCTCCTTTGGGAAACAAACCTTTGCAGAGTGATGATGAAACAGAAATTAATGAACAGACAATAAATGTCATTTCTACTACAACTGTCACTCATGATATTATTGTTCAGAAAACGGATGAAGATCCACACCTATATCTATTGAAATGTTACTTAATGTCTGGAAAGGAATATAACAGCGAATTTAATCTGTATAAAGGAGCAGTTTTCAAGGGTCAAAGGGTTGTATTCCCTTACAATTTCAATCACAAATGCTAATCACAACTCCATGAAACACATGTGGAATTTTGAAAATGAAATCTCTAGCACGCAGGTACTGCTACTGGAAGAATATTGAAAGAGACATTAAAAATACAGTTAAGAGCTGCAAGGCATGCTGTGACATTAAAATAAATCCAATTTAAGCTCTTTTACATGTTTGGGACAGATCTGAAGATATTTAGCAAAGGGTAGCATGGACTAAGCAGGCCTATTTAAAGGGCATACATTTTTAATATTAGTAAATGCAAAATCAAAGTGGCTCGAAGTAAAAATACAAAGGTCACATCTCACAACAGGTTCTTCTCTTGAATCGCTGAAAGAGATATTTTCAAGGAATAGACTGCCTGAAATCTTTATAAGTGATAACGCAACAAATTCAAAAATTTCTGTAGCCAAAAATGAATATGGCAGCGTTTCATAGCACCAGGTCATCCAAGTACAAATGGCCAATCTGAATGCTATGTCCAGACTCTAAAGCAGAAACTAAACTCTATGGAAAAAGAGAAAGACTCAATCTACCAAACTTTAATTAAAATGCTATTAAAGTATTGTGCAACACCACTGACAGATGTAAGTGCCCCTTTTGAACATTTTCTAGGACGCAATATTTATTGAAACCAAGAACTCCTGACAAGAACAAGGCAATACAACCACATAATATGTTTACATTAAATGTGGGAGAAAGAGTTAAAGTTCGAAATTATACCCCTACAGCATCTTGGCTATATGGCACAGTAGTGGAAAAACTAGGAAGACTACACTACCTAATTAAATTTGACAGAGGATACACAGTAAAACATCATATAGATCAGATTAGAAGTTGTGAAGTAGACTATCAGCACAACGAAATTTAAAAACACTTACATCCCCAAACTAACTAGTTTGGAAACACACTTAGAGAACAAACATCAACAAGTATTACTAAAAACAATACAAACAAGGACAGAGTTTTTCTTCCTAGTACAACTAAATCATCAGAAAATGAAGAAAACATGGATGATTCATCAACAGCAACAGTGTTATCAGACAGTATTATTTCACCCTCAAAGGACAAAAGTTTCAGTAATTTTACACTTCAATAACAACCAAGACGTTCAAATTGAGCAAGACCTCCAGTGACTAGATTGAAATTATAAAAATATTTTGTATATAATAACTTGATAATTAAATGTGGGAGAGTTGTTATGTGTTTACCTTTAAATACATGTGTTAATATTTTAATATAAATCATTTCAAGCTGTTGTATTATTAGATTGTTACAATTATTATAAATAAGGTTCAATTAATGTTGGTTTTCTTACTTCAATACTTGGTTCATTACTTAATTCGGTGAATTATCTTACTATAAATCAAGTTAACCCTCGTACTGGCAATAAAATTTGCCTTGACTGGCAGCCCATTTTTACAGTTTGTGCAAACGTTTGTTTGAAAATTACTATAAAACAAGGATTTGATCAGAATATAATGTATTATATACTGTATCACTGTATTAAAAAAATTATGTTCTACCACATAAAAGCTAAAAAAGTTCAAAATTATGTATACAAAAATTTCTTTTAGTTTGAAGTTAGAATTTTTATTTTCTGAAAAACAATTTTCTAATTAGTGACCATGTAGCAAACACTAAAAGTAATCAATATCCAAATTCAAGATATACAAAACTTGCAAAATTTGTTCTTAATAATGAAAACGCTAACTAAACAGAACTTATTTCTGTAAATTATTTGTAAAAACTGGAAATTTATAGCCGACTCGAGTGACTAGGGCGAGATGAACTAGTGAAATCCACAAGTGACCTTTGGTTTGCAAAGGCCAATAAATAAAAAATAAAACTATATCTATGAAGTAAACATATAAAAAAAAGTGTGTAATTTGTCAAATAAAATGGTATAATTTTGAGTACGATTTATTAGTTGAGAGTTCATAAAATTATGCATTTAAAATGAGTTGTGAAATACGACGCTGCCAATACACACGAGCCGAAAATGAGAAGTAGATTACGAATTTGTCAGCGAGAGTGTTAATATACAACAGAAGAGGACTCATGCCTTTGTTTATGGAGTTTAGATCTATATATTGGGTACACTTCCTTGTGAGGTAGCATCTGAACCATTTCATATTGTAATTTACTCTCTCTCTCTTTCTCTTATCCACAAGTGCTTTTGTTAAGTCTAGAAGCTGAGGATTTATTTTTTGGTCCATTTTCAATTAAATCAATGTAGTTCATGACTATACTGATAATTGCTGAGTTTGATAATCTGCCCAACACAAAACCATGTTGTAGTTTGAGATTGCATTTTGCAATTTTAAGTGTTCTAAAAGTGTGAAAGTTTTATTTACTCATAAATTTTAAATAATTGCTGGGAGGTGAAGATGCGCTTGTAATTAACTTTTATATCGGAGTTACATTTTTGTAATTTAGATGTATTTTTACTAATTTCATTTATTAGGAAAAGTACATTATTAAGAGATTTTATTATTGTATATTGTTGATGGCTGCATTAATGTACTGATTGGTCTGTATTGTATAGAATCAGATACAATTGTACAATATAACAGTATATATCTTAAATTGTTTCTCAGCAGAATGATTGCTGAATTGTTTGTCAGGATGTAGTAAAATATTAAATTCAGCATTATTATTTTAACTACCATTTATATAATTGAAAAACCATTTATATAGTTGTAAAACCATTGAACTATGTTTTGTATAACAAAGTTGCAAATTATTCAAAAGAACCAGATAGTTATTATTCAAAAAAATAATAAATCCTGAGATTATGATTGGATAGTTAATAATAATATTAAGTTGTTCATGAAATAATAGAATTAATCTTGTAATCAGGGACATTATTGGCTTACACACTGGTTTCTACATGTGTGTTGATTCTCCGGTATCAACCTCACTCTACAAACTTGATAGAGCTGTTACCTGAATCGCTGCGGACTCCAATAAAGGGATCACCATCAAAGGAAAACATTTCTAATGGCCAGGTAGAGACATCTTTCTATTTTACATCTAAATATGAGGTTTCCAAGCATATACATATTGAACGTGAACTTGATGAAAATTTATTTTTAGTTTCTTGTTCAGACATGAAAATGGTTATGCCCTAAAACTCATCTTTAGATATCTTTACAAACAACTTAAATATATTGTAGAAACTACCAAATATAACTTCAAATTTTGAAATTTGAAGGATATATACTATAAAGCACAAGAAATTATTTATTTATTTTACTAACTGTAATTTATTTACTGACTGTAATTTATTATTTATTGACTCAGTAATTTATTATACTAACTGGTGTACATTTCTTCCTTATTTGTATAATATTCAGAAAAATATTGTTAACAGGTTTTAATATGATTCAAAACCACAAAAAGTAGATTTATAACTATTCTGAAGTCAGAGTTAATGTTGTTACACTTCTATCTAGACTATACGGAGTAATCTATTATTGTATTAAAGTGAGTGGGGAGGGGAGTCAGTGCGCTTTAAACAAAATAAGATCCAACCATCCTTTCACAATGGTCACAAAGTTAAAGAACAAAATAAAATTTGTATAATTTATAAAATGTTTAATCATTAATAAAATTTGTTCTATTATGATAATGTCAAAGATATAATCATTGGGAATGTGTCCTTGATACTTAAAATAGTTTTAACGATTAATACTGGTATTGTCCTAATGTATTTACTTACTTAATCATACTTTTTGTTTTTGTCTGAATGTTTGATATATTTGTGTATTATTTTTGTGTATTCATTGTAATCCTGTACAAGTCGTAGCATGCTTATTTACTATCTGTAATGCTGCCAGAGGCGGCTCGCCCATTAGGCGAAATAGGCGGCCGCCTAGGGCCCCGCGCAGCGAGGGCCCCGCACTAGGGGCAACGTATCCGCAATGGAATGGGTTGACGAAGAGCTTTTTAAATTTTCAAGGACCAAGAATATCTCACAACTTACACTTTACTTAATTTTACCTAAACTCGTAAAACAAATCACAAAGCTTTGTTAACACGGACTTTGTGGTTTAAAATATTATAGTTCATTATCAATGGATGCTTTATATTCTCCGTAGTGCCCGAGCGCCTGCAATCAGTCGCCAGGACAAATGAACGCTCATCACAGTTGGACAGACTTTAGCAGTGGCAGACGAGTCACTAAATATTGGAGATGTGACACAACATTGAGCCCGTCAGTGCTACTGGAAATAAATGTTCAGTTCTGCTATTGAATACAAATACTTTTGTGCGCCAAATTTGAGATTATATTTACATTTCTCTAAACACTAAGTCACATCCATAATACTATTGATGTGAATATTTTGCGTTTTATTTGTGTGTGTATTTTGTTTGTTTATCATTAATTACCGGTTTCGTTGCAGATTACGTTTGTGTTCTGTTTTAATGATTACGATTGCGAAATGATTCACCATGTTTTCGGGTGGAAATAATAAAAGGGAGGGCTTTGGAAGAAAGAGTGAAAGTGGCAGCGTTAAAAGACAAAAGATAAAGGCGAAAGAGGAGTTTACAGAAAAGATAAGTGGTTCTTTAGAAAAGCATGCCCTAAGCACTAAAAATAAAAATAATGCAGCCTCTGCAACTAATTACATATACAACAATATAGGAGAATATCTAGGAGCTAAATCTCCTAGTGACAGTGAAGACCATGCGTCTAATAAGAATACTCAATCAAATAATTTTATGTTTGCAGCTAATACATCAGACTTTAACTGTACTGCAGGTAGGCCTAATAGTTTAAACTCAAGTTTTAAGCCTATTAATGAATTAAGTTGTACAAGAGATTCGTCAAATGAAAATTCTCTGTATAGTTATGAAAAGAGTAACATTCATATAGTACTGAAATTTCACGTCTATTAGTTCTATTTTTAGTAATATAGATAATTTTCAGACAATTGAAAATTAAGCAAGTCGTTGTAAAGAGAGGCCTATTATTAATAATACCAACTCACTGACTTTTGATACCTATAGCCCAACTGATTCTATCATGTGTGACCCTGACCCGAATGTGTGGTCACTTCTAATTAATGACGAGCAAAGGTTACTAATTATACGAAAAGGGCCAGTGAGAGAGAATAGTGACACTAAATATCCAGTGGACCATAACAAAAGACATTTTTCAACAACGCGTTACACAAGAATTTTAAGTAATGGTGAGAAACAGAACTGGCGCTGGCTTGTTGACTAAGTAAAAGCCGACAAAGTGTTCTCTTTCCCATGCAAACTTTTTCCTCCTCAAACAATGCATTTACCTATTTTGGTTGTAATGACTGGAAAAACATAAGTAAATATACCAAATCGCATGAGGGAAATCTTAAACACCTTGATAACGTTTTAAAATGGGTTGAGTTAGAAAAAAGATTAAAAATTAACCAAACTTTGGATTCAAAGTTACAAAACCATTTACAATCTGAAAGGCCAACGATGGAAAGATATTTTAGAAAGACTATTGTCTATAATTGAGGATTTAGCTACCCACAACTTGCCATTTCGGGTCATAGGGAGGACTTACTTACAGAAAACAGTGGCAATTTTTTGGATTTGGTAAAGTTTACTGCTAAGTTTGATCCAGTTATGAGAGGTCATTTGGAACTTATAACAGATAACAGACTAAATAATCACTACCTAGGAAAAAATCTACAGAATGAGCTTATAGATTTGATGGCCAGAAAAGTAAAACAGGAAATCATAGAAAGGGTAAAACAAGCTAGGTATTACTCAATTATACAGTAATTGAATGCAGAGAGATGTCAGTCGTGTATAATAAAAGTGGCGTGCAGGCACGAATACTTGAGATGAACCCTTTAGTCTTTTTCACCCTGTGTGGTTGCCACTGGAACCTCCTTCTTGGTGATGCTGCAGCATCGTACACCTCAGCTAAACTCTTTTGTGGAATTTTACAACTCTTTTGTGGTTGTACACACTTCAGCTTCTTAGGTGAGATGGGCAGTACTAAAGGCAAGAGTAAACTTAACACTCAAGCCTTTATCAGAAACAAGGTGAGAGTGCAGAAGGGAAAGCTGTAAGATATCAGCTAAAAGACGTAGCAGATTGCCTTGAAGCACTTTCAGATATAGGGGACCCTTCTGTGTTTAGTGAATGTAGATCATTACGCCAGGAAATCCTTTCTTATGAATTTATTATTTCCTTGATAGTGTGGAATGAAATTCTTGGGTTTGAAATTCTATTCAAAATTAATATTATAAGTAAGCTATGGCAAAACCCTTCTCCGGAAGACGTAATGAGGACACAGTACTTCTATGTTATCACAGATTGCATACAAACAAGTCTCAATTCCCGATTCACAGAGCTTCAACGTTACCAATTCAATTTTGGATTTCTGTACAATATTGCAGCTTTGTGAAATAAACCAGACCAAGAAGTTCTACATAGTTAAAGACAATTACAAACTGCTCTTACTGTAAATTGAAGAGAGGGGAGAGTCCGGAGAACATTATAGTGATGTTAATAATTGTGATAAACTATATCAAGAACTGAAAGTTTTCTCGAGAACCTTATCTGAAGAAAATGGTGGTATTGCAATGATTGTAAAATATGTGGCATTTAAAGGTTATTTGATATGTACCCCAACCTTTTTGTTGCCATTCGTAATTTGTTAACCACAATATGGCAGTTGCATCGATTGAGAGGTAATTTTCAAAATTGAAATTAATAAAACCCTATTTAGATCTACAATCAAAATATACGCACATCAAATATATATACACATCAATGTCACAGGAAAGACTTTTATCTTTGTCAGTATTGTCAATTGAATGAGACCTTACAAACCTGAACTACTCGTCTATCATTGATCACTTTATAGTGCGGCCAAAAGTAGAAAAGTGCCTTTTAAATAACTAAGAAAATTGAAATAACAGTGATGTTAATATTATTTTTACTATTTGCTGCTTGATACATTGAACTAATTCAAATCCTTAGTAGGCATATTTCTCCCTAATCATTTAAAAACTAAATGGAACAATAGTCAACAAGGTATTGAATGTTATTTTTAACACTACATGATGTGTCTAAGTTTATTAATTACCTGAAATAGAATTGTCTATACTATATTTCACTTTTTATTTACTAATAAAATATATTTCATTTGTTGTACCTTTATATCGATTTTATTTCAAAACCTTCATAACTCTATGGTCAAAAGGTAATTGTTTAAAATAAAGTAATTGGTAAAAGTAGAGAAACCAGTCGTTAGTCTACCATTACGATTTTCATAATTACGACCCCCTCCCAAAATTAATCTCTGAAAAGATATGTATTATATTTTATTTTCATTTTGCGTACTTATTTCTCCTAAACACGAATCCGAAATTCTATTCCGCCAACGACAAATAAAAAGAAAGAGAAAATGGGCAAAAGTTGTATATTTGGGTAGCATACTGCATATTGTTTTTATGTCATATTACTACGACCTTTCTTGGTAAACATAACAAATATGGGGCGTTTTTCCATTATTTCTTGGTTGCTATGCTACTGCTTTTTTAATTCTTATTTACATTATTTTATAATATTATTTATTTATTATTATTTATTATATTAAATTATTATTATTTATTATTATTATTATTATTTAATTATATTATTATTTATTTAAAATATTATAATATTTTATTATAATATTTTTTAATTCTTTTTTATATTATTTTATAATATTTTAATTATTATTATTATGTTTGATTTTTTACATTCATTTTCATTTTAAGTGCTTAAGAAGTATATTTTTACAATTAAATGGAAAGTCTGATTTAAGTAAATTATAATTGTTGGGGGTTTTGGAAGTCACTTCTTTTAGAATTAGGGCCTCACAAAATAAACTTGCCTAGGGCCCCGTAAGATCTATGGCCGCCACTGAATGCTGCAATATTATTGGAATTGTATTCTGTTTTGTAGCATCTAATAAATAAATAATAATAAATAACTAGACATTTGCCAAAATTATATTATATTTGATTCTATAACAGATGCTTTTACAAAGAAATCAGGATAAAGATAAAATGTTTAAGTATCCAAGAAAATAATAAGAAAATATAAATATTAGCCAGTAGATAACTGCAAAAAACATACATAACGCATCAAAATATTCTTTTTCAGAATATAATTACAGCATTATTTAAAGTTTATTTGATAAAAATCCACTTAATGGAAAAGAGTTTCTTCAGGAACGGCCGTAGCTAAGGGGCTAAGGTGTTGGCTTGCCATGTAGTCGGTTCGGATTCGATTCCCGATATGACCACTAACAGTTTATGCCCTGCTACTCCCATGGTTTGGAAGTCACATACAGCCATTGGTCCCCAGGTTAAGTGTTAGAGAGGGCTTCTTAGGCATAACTTCATCTGGTAAAATACTCTAGGATGAACTTTAACTTTCTTAGTTTGATCTAAATAAAAGATATAGGTGCTAATATAAGCTGTTAATTTTGCAGGGGTTATTCATAAATATCACTTTATAAATACAAAAAAATTGGCCCTAGTTTGTAACAAATTTTGCGTTGACTAATTAAACTCATTATTGAAGAAATTCCTTCAATGTTATTTGTGATAAATGTACACAATAATTTTACTGATTTGGCAAGGTATTCCAATTGGGGGATAGGTGAAAGAGCCATCAGCTCCATATTTATGTAAGTTGGAGAAGGGCAATCAATGCCAAACATTTGTGTAAGTGGGTAGGCTCTAAATGTCACATGTGTGGATGGGTGGGAGGACCATAAACACCGTACATGCATGGGTGAGTGGGAAGGCAGTCAACATCACATGTGTAAATGGGTGGGAGGACCATAAACACTGTACATGCATGGGAGAGGGGGTGGCTGTCAAGGTCACATGTCTAAATGAGTGGGAGGACCATAAATACTGCACATGCATGGGTGAGTGAGAAGGCTGTTAACGTCACATGTGTGGATGGGTGGGTGGACCATAAACATCGTACATATATGGGAGAGGGGGTGGATGTCAAGGTCACATGTGTAAATGGGTGGGAGGACCATAAACACTGTACACACATGGGTGAGTGGGAGTTACCAATATTAATATTACACATTAAGACCTTTTTGTGGCTATTCTGGTTCAAGTTGCATATAAATAGAGTTTAGGACTAATGTGTTTACAGGGAAAGAATATACAATGTGTCTTAAGGTTATTCAAAGGCCAAGAACGCAGTCGACATAAGGAGATTCTACTGGGAGGTCATATATAAGTAATATAACTAGAACCTAGTACAACTTAGTCCCCATTAGAATAAAATCACAGTTATTCTTAATCCATATCATAATATCTATAGAATAAAAACACAATTATATGCAGTGTAACTATAGAATATCGTTTATTTTGCACACTTGACAGTCCAATATTTGTTATTATTGGAATGGCAAAACACTAAAAGTTATAATTTTTTTTAATGATTTGCTTAATGTGGTCCAACTTGTTAAACATTTTTCTAACAAATCTAATAATCTAAGATATTAACTTAAATTGCCTTCTAACATAAATATTAAAAAAATTGTTATTTGATATTGTAATTTGCTATTTTTATTTTGTTTTGTTATTATTATATGTTAATGATTTTTATTGTTAGTCTAAGTGTATTATCATTAAGTAGGAAACCTAACAAACTGCTGGACGGATAAAAACTTTTCTTTTATTTAAATACTATATAAGATTTAAACTTTCTTTTATCATGTATTATGTAATGCAATGTTCTATTTTCTTAAGATAGAATAATTGAAATAATTTTATTCAATACTATTTGATTGCAATTCTTTTGCTTTGTATGACTTTGTATTAGTTTCACTAAATATTTTTTAATAGAAAAAATAAATTGTATTTCTATGGTTCAGATTTTTATTCAATTAAAAAATGATTATTCAGTTCTTTAACTGTTTTCAGGTAACATACGGCAACCAGTTGGCTCCTGATGTACTAAGGAATGCGTTAGGTAGTGTCACCCAGTCCGCTGTTCCCATTCCAGGCCCTCAGCGAGTCATGGTTCGCAGGGTCACCAGGAGGTATTACACCACAGCTATAAGAAAGACCTATTTAAAATTACAAGATTTGTTTTACAAATATTTAGTGATTTATTACCGTACTTGATGTTAATTATTTAATTTTCATGATCGCGGGTATTAATTCAACCACACTCATGTAATGGTAGTAATAACCTGCCTGCCTACCCATACACGCAGGTCCGAACCCACCCGCCCAACCGAACATGTACTGTGGTATTGATCCACCCATTTTCTCACACATGCATGTTTGTATTACAAATTACATCAGTAACAATTATACCATAAGCCTTGAAGAGTATTTTTGTTCTTTTTATGTATTAAAACTGAGCGTTTCATGAGGAATTAGAAATGGTTAAGTTAAAATATTCTGTGTTTACTATTTTGTAGATATTGAGAAATATTTATGTCTTTGCAGATTATGTAACTAATATTTATTTTGCAACATCTTAGTTTTTATAAATCTTATGCTATAGTGCGTTATAATAAATAAATACAAGACTTTTTGATTTGATACATTTCTTGGATAGATTGATAAATTGTGGCAGCAATACACTAGAGCCAGAACTAAGAGCTGTATGTTCCTTAGTTGTTCTGGATGGTTATAGTCAATAACATGTGGCTCTTTCTAAGAATCATTTAATCTTAATAACAACAACTACTCTTATTCATCTGTAGTTTTCATGCAACTTGTAATCCATGTTTTTCTATGTATTGATGATAAAAATAGGAAAATTAATAAGTTAAACAAAGAATGCAATGGCTTTATTTTATTCCTGGAGGAGAAAAATATTTAATTGTTTTTCTAAGACTAGTACAGAGATTTTTGCTTTCTTGTTTAAAAATAAGTGCCAATACAAAATAAATAAATTTATAATTTTTAAAAAAATACCATACCATTCTAAAATATTTGCAGTTAACAAATTTCATATTGGTTTCAAAATATATTATTATTATTTTTGTGTGTTTACAAAGTGTTTTATCAGATATAAAATGTATTAGTTGTCCAGATGATCTGTGATATTATCAGTAGAATATCTTGGCAGTTATGTTTACAGAATAGCAAGACATTGATCTGAAGCTCTGAGTGAATGTGGGTTGCAGATGATCTGTGATATTATCAGTAGAATATCTTGGCAGTTATGTTTACAGAATAGTAAGACATTGACCTGAAGCTCTGAGTGAATGTGGGTTGCAGATGATCTGTGATATTATCAGTAGAATATCTTGGCAGTTATGTTTACAGAATAGTAAGACATTGACCTGAAGCTCTGAGTGAATGTGGGTTGCAGATGATCTGTGATATTATCAGTAGAATATCTTGGCAGTTATGTTTACAAAATAGCAAGACATTGACCTGAAGCTCTGAGTGAATGTGGGTTGCAGATGATATGTGATATTATCATAGAATATCTTGGTAGTTATGTTTACAGACATTGACCTACAGATCTGAGTGAATGTTTTTGTTCAAACTAAGGATGGTGTTTCATAAATTTATTACTAATTAAAGCCTGATGACAAATAAAAACAGTGTTATTAAGCTCCTTATTATAAAAAGTATTTTTATTCAGATTAATATTGACGCTGTACTACAGTAATTACAGTACCTGCCGCTTAGCATCATGGTTTATGTGTCTTAGTAAATCTAAATCTGCAATTCATGTATATGGTTTGTACATTATAAATCAATATAGTGTAAATCTAATTTACATAAGTTCATTTTTTAAGATGTAATTAACACTTGCCTTGAAAGAAGGATCTAGGAGTAAATAAGAATTTAGTAGTACAATTTAATTTTATTCTAATTTTGCCAATTTGAATTAAGTAATGAACTCTCATTAGAGAATTTGAAAAATTCATACTCTTTATTGCATTTAGCAGATAGATTTGTTTTTGTAATTTTATTTACATTATATTTTTACATACTTCCTACTCTACAATTCATGCATAGCTATCAACCATTCTCCTTCCACATCTTGTTATTCTAAAGTTTAACTATAAAATGTGATCAAGAAGTTGTACAACAGCAAATGGTAGTAACACTAATAGGATGACCCTTAATTTGGAACAAGAAATATGAGGCTCTAATCTATTTACTATTTATCTGGTGATCGGAAGGGAATTAAAACTACTTACATCTAATAACCATTATATTGTATGTACATTTATTTACATGTACTTCAGCTTTGCTTTTTAAATAGTTAATTGAGACTTAATTTAATCAAATTAAGAAGTTTGTTAAAATCTTAATACAGAGCTTAGCTTACTATTCTTTAAATAATTATTCTTTCCTCTTTCAATGCAATCTTATAAAATGTTCATGCTGTTTCCAAATGTAATGGTATTTTCTTAAATTTTTCTACATTCATCTAAACTTGGCAATACATTTTGGCAAAATTTCTTCCTTGATTTTATTTCTTCCATGCTGGTACTTAGCTTGTTTCTATAAGAAAGTTCTAATATTAACTTACACATTCTACAATCATAAATATTTTTTCAAATTGTTATTAACTTTTTTACTAGTTCTCCAGATTCAGATGACACATTCCCAGGAGAGGAGTCAGAGGATGTGTCAATGCGTGATGACCAGTTCCTGGTGGCTGACCGAAGTGAGAACAAGTTCTACGGCACAGTGAGAGGGGGGAGCACACCCGCTGGCCCCGGACCAACCTTGGGTCATATAGGCAGAAGACTGCAGGTAACACCCTCACATACACTCTGATAGATATAACTGTGTATGTTAGTCAACAGGAATATAAGATGGAGTTAAAGAAATCCTCTATTATGTCTTTCTGATTTTCCCCCCTTCTTAATGTATTTTTTCAAAGTTGATGTAGCCTTGATAGTTTTCATTACTAACATGCGATTCATACTGCATACTGCCAATAATACTTAAAACAGTAATATAGAAATATAAGATGATTCTAATTAGGTAGTATTTCTGTCATGTTTTCTACTAAAGTAATAAAGCTGTTAACCCTACATATTATATCATTATTTTGCGCATTTGATCATTCATTTAATGTATATCTATGTTCTTGTCATGTCTTAACATTCTGAACTAAGTGCCTGCATTCAAAAGTACATGTATGGTCAAGTTCTAAGTTGTTTTAAATCCACTTAACACAAATAATAATTCTAGTAGATACATTTTTAAGTAGATACAATGAAAATCCCTCTACCGACTATTCAAAAGCCATTCACTTCTCCATTAATTCTGACATACTTGGTGGGGGGAAATGGAATCCCAGGCTGCTAATTTGTATGTGTTCGTTTGAAAGTACTCTTCATAAAGACATAATGTTTGGGATATTTTCATTTCTGCTGAGTTTGTTATTTATTTATTTTTTTAATAGCATCTAGAGACTTTTAAATGAGAATTGAAAAAGAAGAATCATAAGATTATTTGGTGAGAAATTTCATTACAGTATTCTCTCTAACAGGTAACTTCAACTAAAAACAGATTAATTATAAGAAATTGTATAAAATAACCTGACGTAACCAGATTTGATCTTCAATAGAAATGTACTTACCTAAAATTGGACATAAAGCACCATTAAAAGGAAAAAAACTTGAGGAAGATGAGTTAAAGTTACATACTGTCTTGTAAATTTTAAAAAACTTAACCCTTTGCAGTCAAGAGGACTCTTTAAGAAATGTTCTCTGGGTTCGTATGGCCACTGTGAATTGCCACAGTCATTTCTATGACAGCTTTTAATTTTTATCGTTGTAAATGTCCTTCCAGATCGCAAGACCATTGTGAGTGGCCTCGATTCAGTTCTGCGTTTAGTATATCTTTTTCAATATTATTCCTCTGTAAGGTGGTGTAACCTGTTGAGAAACTTAGAAACTAAACGTCTGTCACTTTACCACTATTTTAGCTAGCTGTTATGTACTATAGATCTAAACTTTCTACATTAGTGCTCGCAAGCCACTACGTAGTGTTTGTGTTGCTAAGTGATCAGTCGTCAAAGTAATAAAATAGCCATACATTACGCAAAATTTATTTTTATTTATAATTAGTGTTTTAGTTCCAGTTAGGATAGCATTTTAGTATTTAGTGAATTTGGAGGGTAATGATGACTAACGATCAGATAATATCCAAGACTTACTTGAAACAAACTCACAAATATCCTTTCATTTCTCTTTAACTGTTATTGTGGGACAACGTAGTTTTAAAGTTATCATTAAAACAAAGTTATGTAAATTACATGGGGTTTTAAATGTCCATTTTGCCCTATCAGCAGAGTGTCAACAAAACGATTCCCCAGTGACAACTGGCATACGACATGGCTGACGCATAGCACAAGATGGTGGTACGGCCACTGCCAGTGGCCTTTCAAGTGCAAAGGATTAACTTTATTTATCACCTATGAAAAAATAATATTCTGTTTTATTACTTGAAAAATTCTTTATAACTTTATTAACTTAAAAAGTTTATTATTAAAATTATAAATACCATACAAATAATCAAAAACGCAAAATGAATTATTTTTCAACAGTTAAAATATTTTATTTTAAGATAGATAATACAACTTAGGTAAGTAACATGACAACAATGTTTTTTTTAAATAAAACTCTGTTTTGATCTTATAGGTACTGTACTTATAAATTTACAATATTTTCAAATAAATGTATTAGTTTAAACATCTATGTGACTGTTAGTTAATTATGTATAATTGATTAACAATCCTTACAGTCGATATGTCCCCATAAAAGTACTGGATAAGTGTCATATGAATGAAATGAAACGATAAGCCGTACTTGTAGTATAAAGTCAATAGAAATTTGACAAGTTTAACTCTATAGTGAAATATTTAATGATTTACAGTAAACAGAACAAAAAAAGGTATTAAATTCTGCCCCAACAACCTCGAGTTTTTGATTCTTATTTCTAAGAATAAAATCTAAGGACAAAATCTCAAGTAAAACTTGATTCCATGTACTGATTAATTTTATTGCCATTATCGGCACTTTTATTATTATTTATTTAAGTTTTATTTAATCTATTAAGACTTTACAAATTTTCAGGCAGCCACTTACTTGTGCCCAGCAATTTTCCCTTGGGTTGATACTGGACCTGCCACAGAAGAATCAGGAATGTTTGTCATGAAGATGGTTGGGCTGCTCTACATACTTATCATCATCTTTGACCTAACAGTAGTCCTTGGAATGGGCTCAGACTCCAGCATAGTCACATATCTAATATTTAGCTTACTTATCGCCATAATTGCTGTGCTTTTAGTTATCTCAAGGAAGCCACAAAATAGGTAGGTAAAAGTACATTTATGATTATTATTTTCAATGCATTTTTTTTTTACATAATCTGCTTGAAACGGCACAAAATACACTTCAGACTCTTCAGAACTATTTTGCTCAAGATCTCTAGTATCTTGAATCTTGCCTTCTATATTGAAATTTTTTTAAAACTCACAAACATTTTCAAAAAAGACTACTCACATTTTGAAAGTAATTATCACCCGATTTCAATCCTTTCAGTCATGAGCAAAGTTTTTGATAAGGTTTTTTCGATCAGATTTAATGATTCCTTGATCGTTTTTATGTACTTCGGCATGAACAATTTGGATTCAAGAAAAACAAATCAACAATCAATGCTATCTCAAATTAGATTGAAACCGAGTTCAGGTTGCTAATTCTCTGTCAGGAAAAGTTAAAATAGCCTATGGAGTCCCACAGGGTTCAATCCTTGGACCGGTCCTGTCAACATTGAACCCATTACTCCTGACAGGAAAAATGGTTCAGTAAGCGGATAACACAACTCTCTGCATTAGAGCAAATTCTAAAGACAAATTACACATAAATTCCTTTTTTTAACTAAATTCATGTATTCAATATTTTTCAGCATTAAATTTGAGAGGTAATAATTCCAAATCAAAAGTGATCCATTTTTGCTCTCAGCTTGGACATGAGAACTGAACAGCAGTAATGGCAGATAATGTTCTCATAGAGGAAACTGATTCCAACAAATTCCTTGGAATACATCTTGATCGAGGGCTGACTTGTGACTATCACATCTAAAGCATCTGTTCAAAGATTTCTTCAGGTTCTCAAAGATATTCTATGAAACCTTCCAAAAATATGTTCTTTGAAAATATTTTAAACAGCCTATTTTACCCTTCTATATCCTCACATAAAGGTTGAGACTGTGGGCATTTGCTCTAAATACAAATTTGAATTAGTATTTAGAAGTCAAAAGAAACCTGTCCGAATTATTTCGAAATTTGAAAATAAAGATTATTGTAAAAATGCCATTATGGAGCTTGGATTGCTAACTTTGTCCTGTCTTTATATACTTAAGGTGGCCCTGTACTGCCGAATCAAATGTGACTTAGTCCAAGGCAGGGATGTTTAAAAATATGGGACTAGAGGCATGGATAACTTCCGAGCAAAAGGGCACAGAACTGCCACATTCGAATGCTTGCCATCTGAAGTTGGTGTTAAGCTGATCAATAGGCTCCCTGAAGACATTAAAGATAAAGAAATAAATGAACTGAAAAAAAATCAAAGTTTGATCAAGACAACTTCTAGTGTCTAGAGTGTTTTACTGGGTTGATAAGCCAATGATTTGCTGGGATGAAATCCAAATCTTATTTTATTATCAAATCATGTAATTCCGGTGTAATATGTACTATAATAAAGTGTATGGTTGTAAAGAGTGAATGAGATAAATTGTTGCATAAATGAGTGGATTTAATATTGATATGGTTTATTAATTTATTTATTCATTTCCTATATTTATTATATGCCATATGCATTGACTACATTATATTGGCCATTGTATGCAATTATAATAATCTTTCACACAGTTAAAAGATTATTAATATTTGTATACATCACCAAATAATTTGCCATTTTGAAGTGAATATTGCCATAAATGAGACTGTCCTCTGTTAACTTGCTGTTGTTACTGGAGAATTGATTTAACTACGAGATTATATTACTAATTTTCAAAATCATATAGAATTGCATATTGTCAAGAAATCATAAAAGATTTCCATTTATTTCTTTGAATTATGATGCTCACTATGTTAATATATTAGTTTGTACTCAATTTGAACCTCCCAATTTGATATGAGTGCTTTTAGTGAGGCTTTAACACACAGTGTTGTCAATAACACATTTCTTCTGGCACTCTATACAAATAAACCATAAGAAACAAAAATGTAGAAGACATTATAGACTTTAACAATACCTATGATCCTAAAATGTTAGCTCACACATAAACTCATATACTCATACGAATCTCGGCTATTAACCCATTGAGGCACACTGACCAGGTGAGCTTGTCATTGCGTCCTGTGCTTTGTTTTGTTACAAAATGTTTTCATCTGTTGGATGTAGTGAACATGTCCTTCAACAATCTAAATAAGTTAACAACATCCTACTCTAACCCTCGTGTTACTGGTCTTGTCTAGCGCTGTTTTACTGTAGGTAGGTCAAGCCTATCCATTAGCAATCATAGTTTTAATAGATTTGCTGTACATTTAGTTTCAATATCGTAAGTTTTTTGATGGGAATTATTCAATATCACTAAATGATGGGAGTAATTTAATGCGGAATGCAAAATGGAAAATTCACGTTCATCTTAGTTAAATGTATATTTATTGAAGGTATTTTTACATTTATTTACAGGAAATATAATTAATTATTTTTAGATTTTATCTGAATTGGACTAATTTTTAGTAGTTAATGTAAAATTATAATATGAACATTTAAAAAAATTTAAATGTATGAATCTACAAAAGATAAATTACCTGAAGTTATAGGGATTATTCATCGTTTTCAATTAAAAAGCGCTGCTCTGCAGTCAGTGCCACATGCCATGCTGGGGCGGTCAACTAATTTGCACCCGCTCTGACACACTTCACGATCTGCGATGAATTGAAATGTGACAACTTTGCAAGGCGTCATGTTGTTGTTATGGCTATGATTGGCTAATATTGTCATGCCATAGATTGTAGCATTCTCAACCTTGAATGTACAGTAGGTACTACTAAGCAGTAGTACTGCTACGTAAGCTGACACTTTAAAACTCAGTGTTTCTTTGTTGAGAACAGCTGTTTAATAAATAAATTCATAAACACCAGAATAGTGAGAGTAAAGCAAAAGATTAACTCTAAAAAACTAGCATTGTCAAAGGTAGAGCCTAGCAAAGGATGGATCTAATGCTACGAAGCATCTATTAGTTCACTTTAAAAATAAGTGATGTTTGGTTTCTAAAGAAAAAAAATAACAATAAAACACCCCAGTATATAGATGTAAACATCTAAAATTAAATAATAATATTCTTTAAACAATTGTAAATCAAGACAGGTCAATTATTAGTCTGTGCGTGTGGCAGTGTTGCTACTAACCATATTAATGATAAATATCAGCTAATAGTAATAATAGATATTTACACTTCATCAAGACAATTGTTTGTGTGTACCAATGTTTTCATAAAAGAGTCTCCTCATCTATTTACAGCTGTCACTGGCCTTGCTCTCAGACCAATTTTTCAGTCAGTACATTTTACCTTTTTCTTTAACAGATGAATGTAAAAACCGATGTTGTTGCAGGAAAACATTAATGTTTATGACTCCTGGTCTTCCATTTGTCCCTGCCATAGCAGTGATGGTCAACATATACCTCATTTTTAAACTGTCCATCCTAACACTTGTGCGGTTTACTCTGTGGATGATTGTTGGTAAGCACACTGTGGTAACCTTAAATGGGAACTATTATATAGAATGAAATAAATTTACTATCCTTGTAGCAGGTAAAGTTTCAGGTTTTACATTGTCTTTTTCCTAGTGGTCCTTATTAAATTGGCCTTCAAAACTGCCTCTACCTTATTTAAGACAATATCAGAATTTGATATTTTCAAGTTATGATAAAATGAAATTTAAAATTATGGTCCTAAAATTCTAATCCTAAAATTGGTTGGTAGCGTAGTTGGTTCAATCCCAGCTTCATGTGCTAAAGGTTGTCAGTTCGATCCCAATCAGAGTCATAATACATTTTGAGAAGGATCAGCTGATAACCACCGGCTGTTCATTTGTCATTGGGCTATTAATTAATGACACTTTCTAAGGAATAGTCGGCCTTAGTTTGTAACAATGACTACATTCGCTAATCAACACTCATCACACTCATTCGAAATCCATATTCGCCCATATCTTGACGATCGGCGTCTTATGAATAAATAAAAAAAAAAAATAAATAAATAAAATAAAAATACCTAATTGAACAAAAAAAGGTGTGATGGACTGTAGCAAAATGTTTTGTGTAATTATCTGGCGTATTTTATTGCAAATGAGTCATATTTTATAACAAATTGAAATGTTCCACATCTAAGTGGTCAGAAGCTGTTTTGGAGCTTATTTTGATTCTGGTAATTAAATTTCTATAGAACAAACACATAATTAGATCTATGACTATTATGGGATGGCATGTTCTTGATATAACAAAATAAAACCCCTTCTTGCAATATGAGATCCATCACATTTATTACTATCAATGAGTTGTGCTAATACTAATGTTATAATATACAAGATCAGCAAACTTGTGAGAAGACAAGTCTACCAACACAACAAACAAATGTTCAGTACCTCTGGTACTTCCTTCATGTAAGGGTGTGAGCAGATAAGTGATATGTTGTGTTTTTAAGTTATATCCTGTGTATTGTTTTAGTAAACTTGTTACCAATGAAGACATTCATGGGAAAGTTTTCGGATGCTCTATTTCATCTATTATATTCATTCCCTCCTAATGTCCTATTACCTAATCTCAAACTATGTTAATGTTATTATTATCCATTGAAGTAGAGGAGAATCATTCTATTTTGTACATTAGTAGAGGAGAATCATTCTATTTTGTACATTAGTAGAAGAGTTCTCTGTTTGTACATTAGTAAAACCAGCTATAAATAATGTGGTACATGCAGGATATATCAACGGACTTGATGCAACATATGACATGCCGCAGTGCTGTAGCAGAGATGTTCACCTAAACAAACATTTTCATGAAGCTTAATAAGCTTATAAGTTTAGGACCAGTTGAGATTTATATTTGGTTGTTATGTCCTTTCCTCATTAACAGTTAGAATCACATTGCTCAATTCTGCTACAATATAAGCAAACTGAAAAATAATACAATGACAATGTTGTAAAGTGGCATTTTCAGTTATTTATACTTACTGTGCATAATACATACACATAAATCTGGAATTATTATTTAGTACAGTACTATTGTTAAAATAGTAAGTAAAAATTATTCACCATTATTTACCAAAAACTGTAAACTATATATATATATATATATATATATATATATATATATATATATATATATATATATATATATATATATATATATATATATATATATATATATATATATATATATATATATAAGCCAAATACCACTGACTGCCTAACTCATTGGACTAAAAAAATCTAAAAAAACCACCAAACGGATTTTCACAAAATTTTAAAGGAAGTTAGCTTTAGTATCAAAGGGACCCACTAAGAAAGGATTTTTTGAAATTCCGTTCCTAAGGGGTACAACACCTCTCCTCAAAATTTCCTTTTCCATAAGAATAAAATTGGGTTGATTTTAGTAAATTAGTAACAGCTGTTTTGTAAATAAATAAACATGTTTATTTTGTATATTTGACATTACGCTATTGATGCATTAACCCTCTCTGCGTCCCACGCCGGAATTCCGGCGAATTAAAATAGCTTGTGTAGCGTCCGCGCCGGAATTCCGGCGAATTAAACACGTGCACAAACAAACAGCTGCTGAATGAGCTATTGACATCCGATTGAACTGATCAAGGTAGCATTGGACAGGGCGGAAACATACAAATATTTGGAGCTACGATATGATAATTTTATGTTCGTATCTCGGCAACACTGACCCCAAACATTCTCCCCACCTGTTGTCTGCCACATGATTAGTCATAAAATGTTTCAATGTGTACCGGGCTCAGTATATTGTAAATAATTTTCTTATTTTGTGTTTTTATGTAAATGTAAATATTTCATTTTTCTGTGATAAATTTAGAACATAATGGCTATTATGGAAATTTGAATAATATAAAATAAGTTATTGTCATATAAGTGGAAAGTTTAGTGAACTTTTTTTGTTGTTGATATTTTTGGATTCATTGGGTGAAAACAAAAGTACAAATTTTGGTAAGTGTTTATTTTAACTTTTTCTTATGTAAAATTTATTACTGATTACAATGATATGCTATAGTACATATATATTTCCGTATTTATATTTTTTGTAAAATTTAAACTAAATGCTTGCTAAACGGCAAAATAAGGCTGGACGTTCAAGAAGTTTTTAATGGGGCGCTGGGAGGGTTAAGAGTATAATTTTCATGTTGTTTTAATAATAACGTGTTTTTTTCATTTGTTTTTGTTTTGTTTGTTTTTGTTGTCAAATAGGCTAAGTAATGCCTTATACTAATAAACAGGTAGCAAAAAAGTAGTGTGAGTGAAATACTATAAATAAATGTAATATTGTGATTTTATGTTATACAGTTAATCTAGTATTATTTGTAGTCAAAGTCATAAGCCGAGGCTAAAGGCTGAGGTGTATCAAGCTCAGCGAGTGTCGCAGTTGGCGCACGAAGCGTGCACGGTTGTCCCTTAGTTATAGTATAAATAATGAAATTACATTAAAATAGAGGTCAATTTTGATCAACAAAGTTTTGATTTACAATTTTTTATTAACAATTAATAAACGGTTTTCTGGTGAAATAAATTAGTTCCTTTCCAGTTGTTGACTTTATATTTTTTATTACTGCTAAATATGCTCCAACCTACATTAAATTCAAGTTTAAACAAGTTTCAAATCATATATATGCCTTGAAGAGTATAGGATTTATAGTTTTTATTTCACAAATTTTAATTTTTTTTATATCTCACAAATGTATTTTCCTACAAAATAAATTTCATGCATAAAACTCTATGTAGTCAATATATAAAACCTATTTGCTTTGTTTGATATTCAAATAAAATTTTAAAATTATTTCATAACTGATGTTAGAATTTTTCTTAGCCTCTAACAGGCTTGTCCTTCATAAAACCCTCCCAAAAACAGTGGATATTACTATACTCCAACATTCACAGATCAACTATTCTTCATACATACAACTCTAAAAAATCCAATATTTTTGTTGCTGTATACTTTATTTCATATACCACTTTTCATTGAGCTTGAGTTTCAAACTGTTATAAATTTGTATATTTTTGATTTAATGTCATACATTTTAAAAAATAGCCCATCCCTCATTCTTAGCAGCAGCATTCACAGCTATAATACTATAAATAAAAATAATATTGCCATAGAGTTTGCAGACTGAGTAGAACCCAACACAGTCATGTTTTTATTTCCCAGAAGATTTATAATAAATTAAAAGATTTAGTTAATAAATACCCGACAACACTTTTTAAAATCAAACTGTATAACTGGTTGCTAAAAAATCCATTTTATGAACTAGGGGAGTTTTTCAGTATACAAGATATTAGTTTCTAGATTGTTGGACCTGTACTTTAGAATCATACCTGTTATGTAAATTACTGTTTACTTAAATGACCGTTTGTTAACCATGTTTGTCATTCTAGGTTGAATAATGTATATGTGCAATATGATTGTTTTGTTTTGGCTATGTCTGTTAGATGTATATGCGACTGTGTCAATGCTTTATGTAAAACGACAATAAAGATTATTTATTTATATTATTACTAGTTTTAATATTATCAATTGGTTGTATGAAACCAACCTCTGCAAGTGTAACAAACACTTTGTGTTCCAGGTTTTGGTGTGTATTTTTACTATGGTATCAAACATAGTTCTTTAGAAGAAGAGGATGATTCACAAAACATAGAACTCTCAGTACAAACAGATGTAGGTCACCAGCCTCCTTCAGTACACATAGAAACAAAACAGCCACCTCCTCCGGACTCATCAGATTACAGCCAGCCCCAGCAGCAAACTACAGCTGCCAGCTCCTTGAATGTACAAGCCAGGAATCCACTGTTTGTTTCTACTTCGCAGTTCCCCACATGGGACGATTGACTTGTTATCACTGAGCATTTAAAATGTCTAATTGGTTGTTAAATACTTTAGATATATATATAAATTGTATTAATTTGTTGATCAAATAAGCGTGTCTTTAGTTTAACATGTATTTATGAAAAAGCAATTGAGTGAAGCTAGTTTCTGTGATAATACTTTATATATTAGTACGATTTTGAAAAATGTTGACCTAAACTACGGTACTCAAAATTCTTAATGAAATAACAGTTACAAATGATTTTCATTTCACTTTCATACTGGTTTGCAACAAGAGATAAAATAAAACTACATGTCTAAAATAACAAACCAAATAACAATTAAATAATTGATCATCGTTTATAAAATCAAACATTTCTCAATTCAACTGAGTAAAGGTTCTTTCAGCTTAAAAGTTTTAAATAATTTATTAGCAACTACTTCTTATGTAGCTAAACAAGCGACAGCCATAAATAATTATAATATTAACGTATTAGTCATAATAAAACGAAGATTGAAGTATATTCAATTCTCAATACTATGGTTAAATCATGTTGATAATAATAACTCAAAATGCATACACAGTACTTAAGTTATGAGCTTAATTTATTTTATGTTATTATTGATAGTCTGATATTACTTGAAACTAGTACTGTGCTTAAAATTATATTGTAAAGGTTCTAAGTTCTATCTCATATCTGAAAATATATCAGATCTGAAGATCTAATATGCTCATAAAATAAAACAACATATTTGTTAGAATTTCAAAATGCAATTCAAGAATCAGATATGCAACAAATTTAATACATACAATATATTGCAATACCATGTGTTAGTTGGTACAACAACAAAAAGAACATGTTTATTCAACTTGAAAGCCTTTATGGATAAAAATATAAACTAACAAATTAAATTGATTATAGATGTAATTGAATTTATCTCAGAAACTTACTAATTATTTTTAAGACTGACAACTATAAGACCTCATATTTTTTAATGTCTTATTACACAAATATTTATGGTAAACAAAAATTACAAATATATTAATGTTTGTTATGTTGTTTGATTGTCAGATATAACAGTTTTTTAGGATATAAAAGCTAAGTTTTCTACAGTGATCCAACCTACCATCCATATACCTGCATGGTATTACAATGGTATTGACCCACCTTCTTTCACCTATACTGTATACAGTGGTATAGACTAGACACACCCTCCCACCTATACATTTACAATGGTATTGATCTATCTCCCACCCATACATTTACAATGGTATTGACTCATCTCCCACCCATACACTTACAGTGATATTGACCTCCCCCATCCCACCTATACATTTACAATGGTATTGACCTATCTCCCACCAATACATTTACAATGGTATTGACTCATCTCCCACCCATACACCTTCAGTGATATTGACCCCCCCCCCTATACAGTACCTATACAATTACAATGGTATTGACCTATCTCCCACCAATACATTTACAATGGTATTGACTCATCTCCCACCCATTCACCTTCAGTGATATTGACCCCCCTATACAATACCTATACAATTACAATGGTATTGACCTATCTCCCACCAATACATTTACAATGGTATTGACTCATCTCCCACCCATTCACCTTCAGTGATATTGACCCCCCCCCCTATACAATACCTATACAATTACAATGGTATTGACCTATCTCCCACCAATACATTTACAATGGTATTGACCTATCTCCCAACAATACATTTACAATGGTATTGACTCATCTCCCACCCATTCACCTTCAGTGATATTGACCCCCCCCTATACAATACCTATACAATTACAATGGTATTGACCTATCTCCCACCAATACATTTACAATGGTATTGACCTATCTCCCACCAATACATTTACAATGGTATTGACCTATCTCCCACCAATACATTTACAATGGTATTGACCTATCTCCCACCAATACATTTACAATGGTATTGACTCATCTCCCACCCATACACCTTCAGTGATATTGACCCCCCCCCTATACAATACCTATACAATTACAATGGTATTGACCTATCTCCCACCAATACATTTACAATGGTATTGACCTATCTCCCAACAATACATTTACAATGGTATTGACTCATCTCCCACCCACACACCTTCAGTGATATTGACCCCCCCCCCCTATACAATACCTATACAATTACAATGGTATTGACCTATCTCCCACCAATACATTTACAATGGTATTGACCTATCTCCCACCAATACATTTACAATGGTATTGACTCATCTCCCACCCACACACCTTCAGTGATATTGACCCCCCCCCCCCCCTATACAATACCTATACAATTACAATGGTATTGACCTATCTCCCACCAATACATTTACAATGGTATTGACCTATCTCCCAACAATACATTTACAATGGTATTGACTCATCTCCCACCCATACACCTTCAGTGATATTGACCCCCCCCCCTATACAATACCTATACAATTACAATGGTATTGACCTATCTCCCACCAATACATTTACAATGGTATTGACCTATCTCCCACCAATACATTTACAATGGTATTGACTCATCTCCCACCCATACACCTTCAGTGATATTGACCCCCCCCCCCCTATACAATACCTATACAATTACAATGGTATTGACCTATCTCCCACCAATACATTTACAATGGTATTGATCATCTCCCACCCATACACCATCTGTGATATTGACCCCCCCCCCCCCATACAATACCTATACAATTACAATGGTATTGACCTATCTCCCACCCATACATTTACAATGGTATTGACTCATCTCCCACCCATACACCTTCAGTGATATTGACCCCCCTATACAATACCTATACAATTACAATGGTATTGACCTATCTCCCACCCATACATTTACAATGGTATTGACTCATCTCCCACCCATACACCTACAGTGATATTGACCCCCCCTATACAATACCTATACAATTACAATGGTATTGACTCATCTCCTACCCATACATTTACAATGGTATTGACTCATCTCCCACCCATACACTTACAGTGATACTGACCCTCCTCCCACCTATTTTATTATACTTTAAATGGAGAGTGTCCCTTTCATTAGAATATAAGTACACTAAATCAGATTCTAAAAACTACAAAATTATAATCAACAGGTTTTTAAGACATTTGTGTCAGTCAGTCAGGATATCTATAGTACTATTTATAGGTATTACATCCGTTGTTCTTGAACTATAGGTCATCATAAATCCAACAATTTTCTACTGTAACTCCTTTATCCATCTTAAACTTTCCAATCTTGAAAATTTGTCACCACTCATGGCATAATCCTAGGTATTCGCTATAACCAAAATATTTATAATATAAAAAAGATAATGCCATCTAGTATCTGTATTTTTTTTATTAAGAGTAATGATTTATATATATTTCAATCAAAATAAAAAATATCAACTGAGAGTCATACTTGTACTTAGGAGTATTCCTTTCACTTCAAGTCAGTGGTTACTTGAACCCCTTAAAACATTTTACTAATTAATTAATTAATTTTTTTTAGTTTAATTGAAATGATTAGTTTCATATACACTAGGAAAGACTATAATAAGTACATTACTGCATGATTTTTAAAAGATAGATACACAATTAAATGCAATATTCCTTTTCTTAAAAACAGCTTAATTTTATTTTGTAGTTGACTTAGACCACCAGCTTACTATGGCTTCCCAGTCCAGGGCCTGCTACATTACTGTATATTGATAATAAATACTAAAATATTGTAAAATGATTGTGCTTTCCTTAAATATTTAAAATCCAGCAGATATCAAGTTGGTATATATATTATGTTTTGTCTGTGATTTCAGTCTCCATTGTTGTATTGAGTTATTGATTATGCTTTTTATTTTTCTTCATATAAATGTTAGATGTTACTAAAATCACTAAATAATTGTAAGATCAGTTGATATTAAAAATAACTTTATCAATCCCCTGACATTTTGTATTAAATTATAGAATACATCAATATAAATCAGTTGCAGTAAATATATCTGTTAATGTTATTAAAGATGAAAACATGCCTTAATGTTTTAAAAACATTAATATTACAACAATCATTTTTCCAATACATATATTTATATTATTTTTTATGTTTTGATGTTTATATTGGGTCTGGAAAGAGAATTACCACTTTATAATTGATAGTTTCTAAAGTCCTACTTACTAAAACACATCAAACATTCACAAAAACATATTCTACCGTAAAATTAATTAGTTTTAGTCCTAGTTTTAATAAAGTAACAAAACATAATTTTACTGAATACATTTCAAACTTAATTTTATAGTTATCTTAATACTATAGTGTAAAAGCTTTTGAAAACTGTATATTTACTTCTTCATATATACATGTATTTATGTAATTATATGCAACTAAATATATAAAGATTACACATTATATAGCAGTAGACATTGGTATTATCATGACATGTGATTGTTAATACCGTTAGTTCATTTACAAAGTTGTTGCTGGGGTACTTGTACGTGCCTGAGTATTAGGTAATATACTGTATAATGTAATATAATGATCTCTTTTTGAAGTCTGTGATTGTATTTACAGATTTAGTGAAAGCCTAGCATTCTTTATGTCTTTTAATTATGTCCAAGATCAGGTTGAGGATTTCTATGTTACAAGTTAATGTGTTGATGGTTTTATATAATTCTTATAGGAGCTGTTTTGCTGTTGTTTATGTCTTTCAGTCCTGTAAATACTTAGCCAGAACAATATTTTTTCTAAGTAGTTAAGAACCATATTTAAATTTAATCTGTCTGTTAAATAATTACATAGTGATAAATATATGTTGTATTTATTAAAATTAAATAGTATTATGAATAAACACTGAGCCAAGTTAGTGAAAGAAACTGTAGTGTGCATCCAAGTGGTGGCTTCAGCTAACCATCTGTTGTAGATTTAATGACCATTTAGTTGAATTATGCCAATTTAATATTTTATTTGAAAGTGTTTTGTACTTATATTGTTTAGAATTATATCCATTCATAAACACTACAATCTTTAGTATTTTCTTATTCAATTACAGATATTGATTTCGTTACCTAAGATCAGTTGGATTTTTAGTGTAACTTTACCAAATAAACAAGTTTGCACAAATATAAATACTGTAAAAAAATAAGCAATTTTATCAACAAAGTAAATGATCTACATATGAAAATATACAAAATCTTCAGAAGTTTTAACCATTTTTAAAGTAAACATTTACTTTTGTAGCTATGCATTAGAATAGAGATCACACAATAAAAAGGGGCAATAGAAAAACTATAGTTACCTAAAAATAATAACTAAGTAATAAAGTTATTTTTGGGCTCTTATATTAGAAAAACTTGCTTTTTATAATTGTTTAAACTATAAAATAGTTTTTCAAAACTGCCTTGGAATACATTATAATACATCTAGAAACTAATATTCAACATGCAATCTATCAATTTTATATACGGCCTAAAACTGTACTTAAGATTTTATTTCAGTTTTCTCTGAATTCAATTTCATGCAACTTTTATCCAATGTAAGATTGTTTTTGACATTAAATAATCTGTTAAACAGCTGTAATACATTGCTGTAAATATATAATTTATGTTGATTCTATAATTTTGTTTCTCAGACAGACATGTAAATAATTATTACACCATGTATATATGGCTAACATTGTAACTAAAGGTACTGCTAATTGTTGTTATATCTACATTTTGTTCCAGCAAAACAGATAATTGATTAAATTAACAATGGACAAGCTAATTTTGACAGGTGATAATAGCTATCAGTTACACAATTTCTTTTTGCATTTTGTTGTAGTACTGCTCTAATCAATTCAGTAGCTAAATTGCATAAATATAATGATAGCTTTACTATTCTACATTAAAAAATCATACAAACCTGTAAATGGTCTTGCTAATCATCCAAAGATCATAGAAAATCAGTTCAGCTATTTAGGACAAATACTGTAATATAAAAATTAATGCAGAACACTGTTCATTAAAAAAAAAAAAAAAAAAAGTTTTAAAAATTCAGAAATTCAGATGAACAAGAATATGACTCCATTTGGTATGTACGAGTACAAAAAACATTCCTGCGACATACAAACAGAACCTAAAATTGATGTGGTATTTACCTCTTTGTTTAATACTGTGACTAAATGATATTCATTAATACATGTAAATATTTCTAAGCTATCAGAAAAATCGTTTTTTTACAAATAGTTAGCTACAGGCAAGTACATTACTTATTACTGATTTATTATTTAGTTATTAGAAATTAAAAAATTCTATGATTTTATGGAATATTATTGATGAAAATCATTAGAGTTATACTAAACCATATAAACACTACTTAAAATATCATAATCTGTTATTTTATTCCCTGTTACTTTTTCATTGGTTTGTATTTCATTTCATTTGTTCAAAATACTTTACATAGACTGGCCCCTGTAATTTACAGAAAAACTCATGTATGAAAAATTCATAGTTCAAAATTAAATATTAATTGAAAACTTTAAAATTACATCACCAAATATTTCTTAAACTATATTAGTTAATAATATATGAAATGAGAACTTGAAAAAAAGTGGGCAATACAAAACCTAAAAGGACTATTTCTTTAATAAATTTAATTAAAAGTCCCTTATACATATTTTAATCTGTTCATATATTGATATTATTTTAATTAGAATACTAATTTAGCATTCCTATGCAATGAAAGTACAGTATTATATATTTATAAATTATTGCTTATATGTTTAATTATTAACATAGATTGAGACAACAAATATTTTAAAACTATTTTAATTAAAATTAAATATAAGTAGTTACTATAATCCAATACTCTCCATATAAATGTAAAGTCTGTGATACCTATCCTTATATTTCAGTTAGATTATATAAATTAAACAAAATTTTATAGATGTAAATAATGACAGTTTTAGTTGATAAAAACAGGCTAAACAATTAAACCATCAAAGAAATCTATCTTAGTACCAGTGTTTTTAACTATGGTCTATCGGCAAGGAAATGAACAATTTTTTTTGCCATAGCCAATAATGTTTCCTATAGCTCCCTTGCTATTTTATATAAGTTTATAATTTTGTACATATTAATACGCAAAATTAAATTTTCCTGCAATACTAGTAGTAATTTACTAAGAAGTAATGTGAGGTATTTTTAACTTTTTGTTTATCCTTTAACTGTATTTGACATAAAAGTTGATTTTTAACTAAATTAACAGTCACAAAATGATTTGCTTAATAATAACCAATAATGTAAAATTCATTTCAATTATTCACTTTAGTTAATTGAAACAATATAATTGATTAAACAACTTAACAATAAAAAATATACATTACAATAAATAAAAGTAATATTGAAACCACTTGCATTTCAGTACACTAGGGCTAAAATAAAATAACCGTCAATGATTAATTTTGGAGCAGTGATAGGTTTTTTTGTAATGGGAATCGTTGTCTCAAGTTATATCATAGCAGTGTGATATCTAAATGTCTTAGATGATTTCCCATGGAAAGTTGAATCACCGTATCAGACAAGAGTACAATATTAATCAGTACGGTACATATCAATATTAATAGTACATGATTATACCCATATAGGTACATTATTAATACATTGGTGTCATTATAGAGTTGGTCAAAGGACTATTAACAAGGTATCAGTAGTTGATTGAAATTAACAATATGGTCAAATAAATTACCAATAAAATGAACATTGTTAAGAAATTCTGCATTTTTACAAGTGGTAATAAAGTATCTTTTGGGGGCTATTGTCAATATGAAATGGTCAAGCAGTTTAAGGCATTCACCATAGTCGGTGAAGCAACGAGAAACGAGGGCTCTAATTTCGGCTTCAATAACATGTTTTTTTTTTTCAACTTTTAATGAGACACCATTAAAGCTTACTGGCCTACATCCAATTAATGGTGTTGTTTGGGTGTAAGTCACTTGGATCTGTTAACTGCTATGGTTTAGCACTGTTTTACAAGTGTTGATAAAGGTAAGGGCTTTTTTTTATTTTATAATCTAATAAATGATAGTAAATATTTTTTTCTCAAATAACACTAAATTGACATGTTTAGGACATATCGGCAAAATAAATAAAACGTATTTGTTAAAAACATTTTGGTTGTAAAATATTAAAAAAGTATGAACATTTATCTCTTTATTTAACTTCATTCACCAGTTCAAATGGGCTTTCAAGCGTTTTCGTGAACTTTATTCAACAAGTGAAATACTGTCTTTTAGCTTAGTTGAGGATTTGAACCTTAGACCTTGCCCTCCAGAGTTCGAGGGCCTTAGCCACTGAGCCACCACGCCGGCCAAGTTAAATAAGTACAGAACTGGCTTTATAAATAAAACTTTATAGATGTATATTCTTCATTAAGAACAGCTAAAATTCTTCATTGAAGAAGGAATAGGATAAGAGTGTCCAGAGCTGTTGCTAGAGAGGAACGGTCTCCCTGGGCACCAACGCTAGGTGTTGTATCCCAAAAATAAAAAGCAGCGGATGCTAAAAAAAATCTAAAGGGAAAATCAATCTAAAACGTTAGTTCAAATATGAGTTCATTGTGAAGTGATTTAACTAAACAAGTAGTTTATCATTAATTAGACTCATTATAAAAAAAAAAACATATTGGACTTAAATTTATCTGCATAACTCTATGTATATGTGCATATGATTAAACATATGAATAGCTATGAAAGTTGTGGCTGCAGGAAGGGGCTGCTCAATCTTGCCAGAGTGCATGGAGTACTCGCTAAATACCTTAACACAAGAAGATAAAACCAGTTGGAAATTCACCACTATATTGCTTGCCCAACTAACTAATGGATGCTTTTAGGTTAGTATATAGGTAATTTAATAATTATTTTAGTTCATTTTTTAATTAGTTGACTCAATTAAGAACTAAGACCGACTGTCAAAAGAAGAGGCCCTGATTGATAGAAAAAAATTAAGATTTCATTGACAGCTGACATAACTCTGTGATATGTCAGCTGCTTTTTAAGTGAAATGTTATACTGAAGAGACTCTAAATACAAATCATACAATTTTTCATATCAAGGATATTCAATTATTAAACAAAGTTAAATAAGGTGCAAATTTTAGATATATGGTAGGCTACTTGACTAATCCCTCCATGATTCACAAATTTCCATTAGGTATTCTCAGCTGTTATTGAGTTATTGATAATTTTTTTTATTTATATTTGATAAACTAATCAAATCTGACTATTAGAACAAGTTACATTTAATTAGTTTTGTTACAGTGACCAAAATAAATTGTTAAACTCTTAGTGATAAAAGTAATGAGATGTGTTTTGAATCTGCTGACGTTCATTTTGATTTTCAATGTCAAAATGCAGGGTGAACAAAAAGTTGTTATATTGTAGACAAACAGGAGGGTAGTTTTATGGAAGTTACATGTATATGGATGGATTATAAGTGATCGTAAGAGAATTTGGAGGGTGAACAAAGTTTAAAAATAAAATAGCTGAAACAGTAACATGTCAAGAAAAAGTATTTATTTGAAACAAAACTTAAAGTTATAAAAATAATTTATTTATAGTTTTATACTGTATACACAACATTTGATTAAAAAAGGAGAAATCCCACAACATAAGTGCAAGTAATGAGGCTGGTGATAGAATTGTCCAACTTAAATTAATTTTTTTTAAATTAGAACATTACATTATTACAAATTAGATTACAATTTATTAAAAATTACAAAATTAGCACATTAGAACATTAATGTAATGGAACTTTATGTTAAATTGATGTTAAAATTTGAAACAAACTTTTAGATCCAACATCACAGTGTTCAGAATTCATGGGGTAAGTCACATGTAATAATATATTATCAAAGCGATCAGCTGTTTACAGTTGTTTAAATTAATTAATAAGAAAGGTTAAAATTAAAACGTTAACAACAATATTCACTCATTCACAGTTTATAAATTTATATGTTACAAAACCTAATAGTTTCGTTATAAAATATTTGATTATACAACATATATAATCAATGGTACTTTTGAATCTAATACAATGACAAAACCTGATTTTACTCATAAATTATAATTTTTATCCTACACAAGTAACAAAGGTTTAACAAATTAAGAATTATATGAGTCAAAATAATAAGATATTTTAAAATAAATGGTTCAAGTATTATGATGTCTACAAATTTATTGAGCTTTAAAAGTTTGTTAATTTATTGTTAAATGAAACATTTATGTAATATGCACACAAAAATATTATCCTGTTAATAGTTGAGTTGATTGTAATTATTATTAATGAGTTGATTTTGAAATAAAGCCATGTTTCATGATCCTCTACATGTTTATGTTAATGTCCTACATTTCACAAATAATCTTGTGAATGAAGAAAGAATAAAGCAATAATAACAACGAATAAAGAAAGTAGCTTCTTTATTTTCCAATAGATCATTCTTATAATATTCTTATAAACAAAATAAATAAAAGCGTCTGAAGCAATAACTCACTTAATTAATGTAGTGTTTCTAAATATGTTATTTCATATTTGCAATGTGTAACAGCTGATTTTTGTTTTGATGTTGATTATTATAAAAAGTAAACAGAATGTTTCAAATTAATTATGTCTCAGTCTTTAATACTTATAAATAGAAAAATGGTGATGCGTAGAGAGAAAAATAGAAGAAAACGAGAGGAATATACAGAGGATTTCAACCAGCCTGTAATACAACCTGTTCTATGTTCAAATTTTGAGAAATTCTACACCGATCATAAGACTTGGAGTACATACTTGGTAAGATTGAACAATTTTTTTCGAATTGAATGGATTTAAAAATGACACAAAGAAAAAACAGTATTTAGTAAATTTACTGACTCCTAAAATATTTCACGAGTTAAGGATCAATTTGAGTCCAATTGGATCAAACTTATGATGAACTATGTAGTACCTTACAATCTATACTGGAACCTTGTGGTAGCACAATTTGTGAGCAACACAAATTTTCAAAACGTGTTCAAAAACCAGGCGAGTCCATAATTTGTTTTGCAAATGACCTTAAATCGTTGTCCACTAAATGCGACTTTAAATGTCTAAAATGTAATGCCTCAACAGCCGATGTCCATTTGCGACAGCAGTTTATTTCTGGACTCAATGATGGCAAGTTGTTATCAAAATTGATTGAAACTCATGAAAATAAATCGTTTAAACAATGTTTAGACGTGGCTTGTACTTATGAACAAATTAAGGATGGAACCAAAATAATCCAAAAATCAAATCTATCATCAACCAGTGAGGAGCAATTTCAAATACGTGGGAAGAGGAACGTTAAATCAGCACAAGGAGAAAATACTAAGTTAGTTTGTTTCAGATGTGGAGGGAATCACTATATTAAGAATTGCGAGTTACCATCAGACATTACGTGTTATAATTGTCACAGAAAAGGTCACATTAGCAGTGTTTGTATGAGACAGAAGCAGAGTATGCGACAAACTGTCGATGCATTCTGAGAATCAGACGACGAAGAAATCGGTGATTTTAAAAATATGCCGTTAGTATCTATGGTTTCGATTGGAAAGAAAATTGAGACGCCATATGCATTATCTAAACTGTCCGATGATGCAGTTCAACCCGAAATGGTCGACAGGCCTGGTAGAATAATGTTAGACTGTACTTTTGATGACAAAAGCAATTCCTTTGAATTAGACACGGGTGGAGCTGTCAGCACAATATCTTTACATTTGTTTAAAAAACTGTTTCCAAGTAAAGTACTTATCAAAACAAGGTTACGTTTACAAACATATACTGGGGAAATTATACATCCGGTGGGATTTGCTACGATTGAAATTTGCTATAAAGACCAGATATCTGTTGGAAATTTGTATGTGATTCGTGGTAATGTAGATAGCATATTTGGAAGAGAGTGGTTGAAACTGTTCAAAACCAGTCTTCCTATTATGAACCAATTATCAGACAAATGCCTTGATGAGGAAAAAGATGATTTCATAGGAGAAATGAAAAAGTTGTTTCCTAATGTTTTTCTTCTCGGAGCAGGGAAAGTACCGAATTATGAGGCTCATTTGCATTTGAAACCCCATTCTAAGCTCGTGCATTTACCACCTCGACCTGTCCCTTTAGCAATCAGAGAGAAGTTAAATGATGAAATAGATCGGCTACAAAGGGAGGGAATTATCACAACGTTAACTTACAACCCATGTGGTACACCCGTGGTACCAATTGTAAAACCTAACGGAGACATTAGGCTGTGTGCCGATTATAAGGTATCGGTTAACAAGTTTTTAGAACCAGATAAGCATACTTAAATATTGTTATGGACAACGAAAGTGCTAAAATACAAGCGATCAGTACTCATAAGGGTGTATACGCAGTTAATCGACTGATGTTTGGAACAAAAAATGCTCCTGCGGAATGGCAAAGATTCATATCTCAAGCGCTTGAGGGAATATTGGGAGTATCAGTATTTTATGATGACATCAGAATAATGGGTAAAACCCTGGAAGAACATAAGCAGCGGCTAAAAGAAGTTTTCAAAAGGTTGACTGAATACAACTTGCGGATAAACAGTAAGAAGTGTCAGTATTTTAGGGCTAAGATTACGTATCTAGGCCATGAAATATCGGAGAAGGGTGTCTATAAGTGTAAGGATAAGGTATAAGCTGTAGTTAATGCACCAAGGCCTAACAATAAGGATGAACTGCGAAGTTGGTTAGGTTTGGATTAATTTTATAGTATAATTTATTTTACTGTTCTAATTTATTATTGTTTGAACCAACTAAAAATGCCTCTTCATGTGGATTTCTGCATCAACAAGTAATTAATTTCTGTCTGACGTATGTCAAATGCAGTATTCTTGGTAACGCCACGTGTCAGTGCTATAATCAAATGCCACTAATCGCGCTCAAGTCATTCATTAAATAAAGTATAGAAAATTATTGATGGGTTAGCGTTTGAAAATTCATTTTAAAATAACTTCAGAGAAACAATACACCCATAAGCTTCCGTCTGAAAAACTTTCAGCAGTAGAACTTTTATGTTTATCGGTAGATAACTTTGGTAAAATTGTTGCTACCTTTATGAAAAATTTGAATCCGACAATACCAAAGAAAACGTCCAACAAAAAACTAATATGGAATTTGCTAAACAAAATAATGCAGTTGGAACAACATTAGAAATCAGCCAAGGCGTATCCTTTGTCATACAAAGATAAAATCCCACAACGCCCTATATATTTAAGCTGAGATCGACGAGAAATTTATAAAAATTACCAAAAACAAGTTGACAAAAAACGCCATTTTACCATGTAGCAGAAGTTATTTCATAACATTCTGAAGAAAACCTATCAAAAATAGTTTTAAAGCCATTAATAAAAAATATTTTAAAAATGAATCATTACGTCCAATCTAAGGCTAACTTTCTTTAGAAGCCTCCAGAGTTTAACATATCTCGCAGCTGCCCGATATGAACAATGTATTATTGATTGATCAAATGTTTATTTATCAAGGTAAAATAAAGGCCTGGGCATGGCCATTTCTTACATTTAATCACTAAGATTATATTGGACCACTAAAATTATATTGAAGAACTTGAAAATTAGTTGATTAAAGATTTAACAGAAATAGCGAGTGTAAATATTGACAGTGAAATAAATTTCAGTAAGCAACTAAACTGTAGAAACTTTGCAATAGAATTTGAAAAAGCAAAATGTAAAACTTTGTTTTGAAATACCTGTAGTATCTTTAAGATTCTTTCTGAGGCAGTGACCCAAACTTGACAGCCATACAACAAAAGTGGTCGTAGAATAGTTTTGTAAACAAGAAGGCCGTTTTTTACAGACAGAGAGATTATTTCTTGTTTATTAATGGAAATAATTTTGACAATCTTCCATAAGCAAGGTTAAGTTTCTTATTTATGTGGAATTTCCAATTTAGTTTACGATCAAAATAAACACCTAAATATTTTATTGCTTGATCGGTAGGGTTCCAGGGTATTTCTTCATTCAAAATTGTGATATTTTGAGGTTCTATTGGCCAACGTAGAGTGAAAATCTTTGCCTCGCTTTTGGTTGGGTTGACAGCTATCCTCCATGTTGAAAACCAAGTAACTACGCATTCCAAAGACTCTTGAACTCTCATGGTTGCAGTTTCAATGTCATAATGACTAGAGTAAATAAGAGTATCATCAGCAAATGTAGCAATTTTGGCATTATTTGACGTAGGCAAATCGCATGTGTATATGTTAAATAGAAGAGGAGATAAAATTGCACCTTGGGGTACTCCAGCATCAACAGGTCTTATCGTAGATAGAACACCACCAATTTTAACTGAAAATGTCCTATCTTTGAGGAAACTTCTTATCATTTTGAACACATAACAAGGGATCTCAGATTCTCTTAATTTAAACAATAAACCGTCGTGCCAAACACAATCAAACGCTTGAGTTATGTCTAAAAATACGACAGTAGTGTGACTTTTGTTATCAAAGCCCTGAATAATGTCTTCTGATACTCTTAACAGCTGGTGATTAGTAGAATGATGAGAACTAAATCCAAATTGGTGTAAGAGAGGTAGTACTTACAAAAGCATCTAAGTGACTTTTAATAATTTTCTCAAATAATTTTGAAAGCGTGGGGAGAAGATTTATTGGACGGTAACTATACTTACTTGAGATGACAGCTTTCCAAGTTTGTGGATCACAATGATTTGTGAATGTTTCCATGATGTCGGGAAATATGAAATACTAAGGCAAGCGTTGAAGAGGGATGCAAGGAATGCTAGTCCTCTACGAGGCAAGTTACACAGTACTATGTTAGGTATCCCATCATGACTAGGAGATTTTTTTTGTTTTTAACGACTTCAAATCGTGAGAAATTTCAGATGGAGAAGTGTATTTCACTGGAAGTTCTACAGTATGCCATGCTGAAGAAATCACTGAGGTAACATGATCAGAAATTTCCATATCTTGGATGTCTTCGTTTGGGTGGAATGTTGATTGATAAAAATCAGCTAACACATTGACTTTTTCTGTCTTGCTGTTGTACACACACCCATTATTTGTCAAGCTAGGGATCGGGGTGTTTTCCTTTAGGATACGTTTTGTAGCCAACCATAAGGAATTATTGTCATTAGGAGATATATTAGACAAATATTTGTTGTTTGACACGTATCGAAAGCGGTCTAACTCCCATTTAACGCGCCTGTTTAATTGATTATAGCTCCTGCGTAAAGCAGGATTTCTTTGTAGTTGCCACAATCTTCTGCATTTGTTCTTAAGCCTGAAAATCGATAGAATATACTTCGGAGTTGGAGAATGAGTTCTTGCAGGCTGAAACGGGCGACTCGTTGCTTTATCTACCGAAACCCTAACAGAGTCCAAAAATGTATTGATAGCGTCATCTATTTGTGCTGGAGTCGAAAGATGTTGCAATGGATCAAAATGATCTTGAAATGCTTCTTTAAATGTGTTCCAATCCACCGCCCCTTTAATTAATTTGTCATTAACGGGCTCAAGTACAGGCGGATCGTTAAAATATATTAAGACTGGTAGATGGTCAGAATCGAGATCAATAATAGGGGTCATGTGTGTTTGATAAGTAACATTTTTTAATATACCAATGTCTAATATATCTGGTCTAACAATAAGATTGTAGGAATAATGTGATGGTTCACTAGGGGCTACCACCGTAAGATTAGTGTCTAACGTTGCTGCTAGCAGTTGTCTGCCATTAGGATTGGTTACCTTACAGCCCCAAGCTTCATGTTTACAATTTAGATCTCCTAGTAGAATAGTAGGAGTATTATCATGAAAGAGATTGTCAATATAGTATTTTGAAAATTTGTACCGTGGAGCATGGTAGGCAGAATATAAAATTAATTCGTCGTTGTTTGTTTGTATTTTAATTCTAATCATTTCTAAATTTCCAATTTGTGGCAAATATAACGAATGGTGATATATGTGTCTTTTGATCAGTATGGCTACACCGCCTGATGCCCTTGGTGAATCTCTGTCAGCTCTGTATATAACGTAACCAGGAATATGAATTTTTCGGTTGATATCAAATGTGTCTCTGTAACACAGGCAATTTCCACTTTATTTTGAGCAAGAAATACAACAAATGAAGAGTGTTTTACCTTCGAACCGTTTGTATTCCAATTTAGTATATTTAAATTATGAACGGCTTGTAAGTTAAAAACCATTCTTAAAAATCGATGATATTAACTCTGAAATGAATGATTTAATTTGAGGAATATAAGGCTTAATTAGTGTTAATAAAGAATTAAATAATGGATGGAGGGAGTCCTTTTCTGGTTGAACATGGCTTGAGTCAGTCATATTATTTACAGCCCGTTTAGGCTGTGCACCATTGACAACGCTAGCATAGTTGACATGTGGTGAGCGTATATTATCACCCTTTTGGTTTTTGTAGTCAGAGCTCCTTCATTTGTTTTCAGTGGAGGGAAATTACTAAAATTCGCATTAAATGTCTCAACATTTTGAGTATTTTCTGATGTGAGAATATTTTTATTTTGTTTGGTACGTGATTTTAGGTTGAGGAAGTAGAGGCATCCCCGATAATTGGCTGTATGTGAATCACCAAAGTTGACACATTGGACTGAATCTTCTTTCTTTTTGGAACACTCAGAATATATATGGTTACCTGTGCACTTGACACATCGAGGTTGGAGTTTACAATAATTCTTAGTGTGTCCGAAGCGCTGGCAGCGAGTGCACTGTGGGATAGACTTAGATTTATGTTTCAATTCAATTTGAATTTTAGAATGAAAAAGAAATTCAAAACCAAATATTTCATTTCCGATATCTGAATCTTCCAGTTCAATAGCGCAAAGAGGCGTGGGATATTTGTCTTTATTGAATAGCCGTGAGACTTTTAACACTGGGTAGTGTTTAGACTTTAGCTCATTGTACTGTATATCTCTTCGTCAGATAAGGAAAGAGGAATGTTCATGATTACAGAAATTCGCTTGTTATTAGGAGGGCAAAAGGAATGATATGGCACATTCACACTATTAAAATGCGCTGTCAATTAAGATGGGTCTCTCCCATAATAGTTTAATCCATTGGCAACATGTAGATATTGTAATGTTATCTCTTTGCCTGAACTGTGTACGCGATATTTAGATTATGACTGTGACATCGTCCCCGCCACCCTATAACCTGGCTCGTCACTTGTTGCCATTCCTATATCGCCGTTACCCCAGCAGGCCACTGTTACATCTAAGCTGTACAGATGTAACCCACCCACCCACCCATACACGTACAGTAGTATTGACCCACCCGCCCACCCATACACGTACAGTGGTATTGACCCACCAGCCCACCCATAGACGTACAGTGGTATTGACCCATCAGCCCACCCATAGACGTACAGTGGTATTGACCCACCCGCCCACCCATACTCCTACAGTGGTATCGACCAACCCGCCCGCCCATACACGTACAGTGGTATCGACCCACCCACACACGTACAGTGGTATCGACCCACCCATACACGTACAGTGGTATTGACCCACCAGCCCACCCATAGACGTACAGTGGTATTGACCCACCAGCCCACCCATACACGTACAGTGGTATTGACCCACCCGCCCACCCATACACGTACAGTGGTATTGACCCACCAGCCCACCCATACACGTACAGTGGTATTGACCCACCCGCCCACCCATACACGTACAGTGGTATCGACCCACCCGCCCGCCCATACACGTACAGTGGTATCGACCCACCCACACACGTACGGTGGTATTGACCCACCCATACACGTACAGTGGTATCGACCCACCCATACACGTACAGTGGTATTGACCCACCAGCCCACCCATAGACGTACAGTGGTATTGACCCACCAGCCCACCCATACACGTACAGTGGTATTGACCCACCCGCCCACCCATACACGTACAGTGGTATTGACCCACCCGCCCACCCATACACGTACAGTGGTATTGACCCACCAGCCCACCCATAGACGTACAGTGGTATTGACCCACCCGCCCACCCATACACGTACAGTAGTATCGATTAATCTCATTAGAGTTCCTTTATTAACAGTGTAATAACCTTGATTATATACGCACCTAAATGAGCAACGAGGTACGCTTTAAGTGATCAGCCAGCGCTAGCGATCTCTAGCGGAACGTGTTGGGACTATGGCAGAATTGTTCAATGTGCAGTGCTGCTTCGAGTAGACAACAGCTGAAATAGGCCGTACTCGGGCTCATTACCGACCGCGCTGGCACTGCGCCTGTCGTAAGAATTGTGGAATAGTATCCACCTAAAAGGTTCTTTAACGGTTTCACAAAATTTAAACTTGTTTTATAAAATAATACTTCGAAATCGTCCTCAGTTTTCTTGAACACGAAACTCCTTTTTTGAAACTCAGCTTTTTATTTGAACGCCGAATGAAAAGTAACATGGAACACCACATATTTTTTTTATTCTTAGAACGCCAATTTTCAAGATACTGTTGAATATGGATTCGAATGAGTGTGATGAGTGAATCTAGTTAAATTGTTTCAAACTAAAGCCGACCATTGTAATAAGGACAGCCGGTGGCTATCAGTTTATCCCTCTATTTTTTTTTATTTTTTTTTTTTTTTTTTTTTTTTTTTTACTCCGGTTGGGATCGAACTTAGAAAACTCAGTTTCTACTTTTTTTATTGCTTACGCATTGCACTAGGGATATGTTAAACATTTAACTACATATGGTTAAATATGCATTTGACTAAATTCAGTAAAAGTGCATATTTTTATATTAAATCATACTTACACCGTAATGTATTTTAAAGTTTTTTCAATTTTATATATATATATATATATATATATATATATATATATATATATATATATCTGCACATACTAAAAAATATAAACAAATATTTAAACATAAGAGAATATAATTGGAAAATATTAAAATAATTAATTTCGGGAGTCAATAGAACTGCGTATTTTGTTGACACCTATTTCAACTATAATTTGTATTGCACTGAATCATTAAATTGTAACAACAACTAATTTCTGAAAAAAGTTGTAACTTTCCAGCATTTTCCGTAATTATGAGGTCCATCTTTATGATTAGATATAAAGTACTATCGAATATAATAAAATTAAAAATAATGAAATAGTTACAAATCATTTTCGTTATTTTTTATCTAATCATTAGACTACATTTTCTTTACTTTCGATATGACATTTAAACTTCTTTTTATTAACTTTAGTATTAAAAAGTATAGTATTAAGTCAATTAACAGCTAAATATGCTTACAGAATCTCGTTGATCCTTAGCGTAACAGATAGGGAAAAAATGTAGCAATAAAACCACACAAAAATGGGACACACCCATGATAGGGCAACGCATAAATGAGGAAAAGCCTGAGAACCTGTCATTAATTAAATTTAGTGATTTACCTCATTTACGCCTAATTGTATCAGAGCCAAAAACAAGATATCAATCTTCATGTATTGTGAACACTAATTTATTAACATTTTTGTCAGACAGCACTGATTTATTGTTGTTTTATAAATCAACTGGATGCCGCTAGATTTGACTGTCGTTGGTGTCATGCTCCATAGGGAGGACACCTGAACCATGTAGCACGCGTCGTTGAAGCATTGCTTAAGGCGAAGATAAGGTCGATTTCGATCTTCCTGAATTGAGATTCGATCCTTAATTTCGACTGCCTTAAGGGCTAACGGCATTGTCCTATCTTTGATTATGTGTTAAACAGTTTGAGGTTAGTGTCCTTAGAGAATATTTGTTTTTATACGGTAGTCCGCATGACATTGCACCTACGGGCGTCCGACACTAGCGGAAGGACAACGAACCTTCCAGTTCATTTTCCTCCTCATCCGAATAAAAAAATTTTCCTATAAACGAAATTAAATAATGGGTAGGGTTATGTTGCCCGATTAAGTAGCAACAATAATATGTTAACACAGGATCATTCTTTTTAGTCAAATAACAATCAATTTATAAAATAGGTTTTAGATATACGACAAAAATAGTTATCAAGATATTTTTGTTTTAATTAAAACTATTTAAATTGTCCTTTTTAATTAATGGTGCAGCCTTATTTTTAAATATTTAAAACATTAATATAGAGGAGGAATTCACTTAGTAATAAAGCCAGGCCAAGTGATAAGACCATGCAATTACCAAGCAGGTAGTATTATCAGTAATCTTATCTGTTACTGAAACAGTTTTAAGTTCCTCCAGAGCTCCCCACCCACATTATTAAGCCATCCCATAACCAAAATCATCTAAATGAAAAAAACACGTGCCTTAAACTTGCTTTGGATTATCGGGAACCTTTCCAAAGAAAACTGCGTAATGAAGAGATACTGTAGTACTGATTATCTTGATTATTCTGTTAAATTGTATATTATATGTATCTAAATTACACGTGGAGTAGGCAATACAATAAAATATATTCAAGTTTCTGGATCTGTAAAATACTAGCTTTTTAACGTATGACAGGCTTTAATTAAATGCATTGAAGTCATCGAACATGTGATTAGTGGAATGTTCCCATCATTTAACAATAGTTGCAATAATACAAGATTTCTGTATATGTGAAGAGGCTCAAATAAGTGTTTAAAACCCACCTCTTGCAATTGTACCAACTACAAATTAATTACAGACAGTAAGCGAATTACGTATTTTCATCTATGAATGTTGAAATTTAACATCCAACTGTAAGGTAAGAGAGAATGAATCCAAATGAATTAATCCAAAACGCATTTATGTCACGTAGGATACTTAGATGGTATGTAAGATACAACAGATTTGTTTTTGTGTGCAATTATCAAACAGCTTAAAATAAAAATGGAAGGAAATTTCATAATCTTGTCTACGGGAGAATTGTGGTGTTCTTTTTAAATGCAGCTCTATTAGCCCTGTTTTGTAGCTTAAAGGTTATTTCAATTCTGGAAATCTAGCTATCCCATATTAAGACAGTAACCGTAAGACAGGTGGAAATAAACGAGGCCATACCAAACTGAAATAAAGCCATAAAAGCTGAGGGAGGTTTCCTAAGGAATGTTCTTATTTAACACATACATGACTGAACTGAATATTCAAATTTCAATATGGATATGACTATAAAACTCTAATTCCTATCAATTATCACGTTTTCCTTTACCTTAAACGGAATTTGTATCAAACCAGTTTAAAACTTTATCTCTATAGTGTTCTCAGCTTTTAATTGGGGACTAGTTGCAATTAGAGCAGTCAAAGTTGTATCGTCAGCAAACAAGCAGATTTGCGTTGCTCATTATGTGCTGTCAAGGAAGATCATTAACATGTAAAAGGATCATCGGGCTCAAAATATACTTTGGCACACCCGAATCAACCGGAGATTTGTGTGAGATGCCAAACTTTATGAAGCCATCGTTGCTAACAAATGGAGTGTTTACTTCACGGGTTCTGTTAACTACAGCCGTCTAAATACTCTAAATCCACGACACTTACAGTGTTTTACCCTATTACTAAATTATTGATATTAATAAACATTTTTTTCCTCTACCTATGAAAGTGCAGGACAATCATAAATTACGCTGAGGTTTTCATACACATGGAGTTTTAAGGAGTTAATTTTTAAGTCTGCATACGTCATAAGATGGCTGGCTGTCTGAGTCGGGTCACTGCCTGCCCGGTTTGGTGAATTTATTTGAGCGGTTAGTTGTCAGTTTCATATATATATATATATATATATATAAAGTCAGCAGATATAGATCGAAACAATTTACTCGATTGTCACATTTTTTAAGTGACTCTGCTAATATAATTGCAATGTTTTGCTTGAAATGGAACAGGTGATTCGTCTACAAACAAAAATGTTTCTATTTTTTATTTATATTTTTAATTTTGATATAAATAAAAGTTAAGTTTAGTTAAGTTAATTATGATATATTATTACTTGTTTTAATTGTAATTATGTTACTATACAATATATATACTATACTATTACTTACTTAATTTATGTCGTTGTTTACTTAATAAATGTTAAAAATTTTTTACTCACTAAGAATTTTTAATAAGAATACATGTCGGTACATTAGAAGAATGTAAACAAATAAAAATAAAACAATTAGTAAAAAAAAAATCTGTTGCTTACCTGTCAGTATAGGGTTTCTTTTTTTTCTTTTTTTTAGGAGAGGCCAACCTCCTTCTTAACCTTACTCTGCCCATTCCTCATAGACTATTGATCTGTGCGAGGAACTTAATCAAACAGAGTAAGGGGGTGAACCAATACAGTAGAAGGTGAATATTACTGATCAATCTTCCGGTCTAGGCCGGATTCGAACCAGCGCTATCTCTAACCCAAGCTCAAAGTCCTGACGCCTTAGACCACTCGGCCACCGGCTCGCCCAATCTTGTAAAATATTTAACATAAAGTTTTTATTTTTTCTACGAATTTTATTTTAGAAAGAATGTAGTCAAAAGTAGAATGTACTCGCTCTCAAGTAGTTCCAAAAACGTTCTTCATCCTCACGTAGGTCGCAATATAATGATGATACTCTCCAAACCTACATCTCGATCAATTGTTATCATGCACCCACTGATGTTTCTAGCTGAACTATTTTTCTATGTCTACAAGGCGTGGCAAGTGGTACATCTTTTAAGACGGCTCCTATAAGCTGGTTATCTGCTTTTTATGCGCTCCGGAACATGGACAGAAAATATTCTGTTATGCCAAAATATTTGTTGGCAGCGTGGCCTCCTCAAGTTTTCCATCTCACAAAATTCTTGTTGATTCGTGTGTGCCTCAAGGAGTCAGTTTTGTACCCGCAGATGTTCCTTTTATAAGTTAATGATCTTCCAGAGCAATAAATAATGACCTTGGATGTGTTAAATCAACCGTGTCCCAATAAGAAGCTAGGAATATTATATAAATAAATCAATTTTAGGCTGGTTTGATCCCAATATATTTGTATCAAAATGGAATGGAATTAAAATCACATAATCACATAAACGTTATACAAATAATAGACTCAAATGCTTTTAATAGAAGAAACTATGTTAAAGGCAAAGAAGGTTTATCATTCTTGGGCATGATAATTTATAGGAATTTAGAGCTTTATAGTCAAATATATATATATATATATATATATATATATATATATATATATATATATATATATTAGCATAGTTAGTTCAAGTATATAAATGTTAAGAAGTTAAAGTCCTTTTGAACCTCTCTCTTAACATTCAGGCCTCGTTTATTTCCACCTGTCTTATAGAGTGGTAAAATGGGGTAGCGAACATTTCAGAGCTAAAGTACTCTTAAGCTTCAAAGAGAAGTATTTTAGCAAAATTTCAAAAGAAAGCTTCATTTCTTCTCTAGACAACTTTTTTACTACCACAAGAGTTTAACATTTCCTTTCATTTATATTATAAGCTTTTTGACATTTGCTCACAAAAACCAAACTGTTTTATCATACAGATGATCTAAATATCCTTCCTATACAACTTTATAGCATTTCAGTAATTTATACATTTATATGTAAGTTAATATATTTATTTAAGCTTTTATTGGCGCAATTTAAAGAGAACGTAGTTGTCTGTCTAAAAAAAATAAAGGATTTTGTATTTTCAAACATGCTAGAACTGGTTCAATAACAGATACTGTATATCACTCTTTGAAATGTCAAAAATTACAGATTCATAATAGGCCGGTTCGGATGGAACATTTTGTATTAGACTCTCCCTGTTATAAGGCGATGGATAGTTTTATATGAAATGTACTTCTTATAATTGAAGGATAAAATGATCAAAACAGCCAATTACTATATTCGTTATTAATTTCGATTATTTTGTAATAAAGATAATCCAAAGTAAACTAGTATTCCGTCAATCCCAAAATTTCTTGAATCGTGACTTCTCTCAAGTGTATGCATGTGATACTTTATTACTGTTTTCTCCAGCAATGTTATTCTCCATGTTCACCCTGGGGCGGACATCCCCTTGATACATGGTACACCCGACTTTCACCTTGTTCTGGTAGTACCTGACAGTCACTCTATACGTTGCGTAGACCATTATAGATGACCTTTCGAACTGCAGGTTGGAGAAGTCAACGCATGTGAAGGAGTAGTTTCCCTGAAGCAAAAACAGAGAACATGAACTTATTGTTTACTTAAATAAAGTATAAACGTAAAAATAGTGTTTACACGTTGTTCAACCCACCAAGAGGGCCTATTCGTACAAACATCAGCGCGTGGACCTAGAGAGGTAACTAATTATATTAATGGTTCTCATTCCTTTGGGATATGAGCTGAAAAAATCTTAAAACATTGTTAAAACCACAAAAGTACAAACTGTCACGCTACAGTTACGTTGTTACATTTCAGTAACAATAGTTTTTCTTGATTGCTGTAATGGCTGAATTCAGTAAACAGGAATTACACTTTAACTGGTCAGAGTTAATCGTAATTGTTAATACTATGTAGCAATATAGGTTACAAATAACAACTGTACTTGCAATTTATACCCAATTTAATTACTGGTCTACATTACACAACTAACAATTAAATTTTAGGCACTGATTCACAAATGTACACTAAGCTAAAATGAATTTTTATTTGTAATTTATTTCTTTATGTTATCAGTGTACAAGTAATACCAACATCACGTTAACAAATAAATTAAGAACAATATAAGAAAAGGGACACCACTATCCTACGATTAGTAGAATCGTAAGATCTTGTTTGCCAAGATTCTGCAAGTTACAGATAACAACATTTTGTAAAAATGTCTTTCAAGACCAAAATACACCAAGCGGACTTTCCTTGCCGGTAATTGATGAAAAAAATTTTCGTGTATGATAATTTTTATTTCGTTTTATTTGATAAGACTTAAGTTACAGTGAAACCCCTACTGTCCGTCACCCTATTTTCCGCCAGATTCTTTTATCCGTCGGTGTCTGGGTTCGTAGCGCCACAATATGACAGTTACCGTATGACTCATCTGTCTAGAAGACGACAATTTCCCCTCCAGCCGTCTAGCCCACATAAGCCTAGTTCCAACGGCCTGCCATCCGTAAGGCCTCATCTGCCGGCTACCAGATAACAGGTCGTTGGAACAGCTCGGCTGTGTACGCCTGACATACGGACAGACCGTCCGGGGTTGCCTGTACAGTGTACAGGTCTCGTACAACATGAGTAAAGAGGCAGCACTACAAAGGCATGTTGTCGAAGATGAAGTTTTAAGCCGCGGCGCCTACACAGGTCACGGGCCGTTGGAACGGTCCTGTCTGATGATACACAGGCGAGTTGCTGCAACACACTATCCATGTACTGACATCGGGCCGCCTGATGTCTGCAAAAACACTATCCGTGGGAACTGGGCTTTAATATGTTACATTGTACTGCAGTTTAATTTTAGTAATGTTGATAATTAATTTTTGTGTTCATTACATAATGTACAAGCTTATGTTTTACATTAAAACTAAGCCTACTGTAATAAAAGGGTAGTAGTGACCTGCAGTATATACATTTTGAAACAGTTTTTTTTTCTAATCTTTTCATTCTCATTTTGTTAATCAATATGTACTATACAGCATTTAAATGTAACGTGCATAAGCACTAATAATAAGTTTCCAGCGATACAAGTGTGTTTGGGTGAATTCTCTATAATCCATCTATTCACCAATCCGTCACAGCCGCGGTCTCGACCCCTGACGGAAAATAGGGTTTCTACTTTAGTTGCCAGCGGTGGCTCAATGGCTAAGGCTTCGGACTGCGGAGTCCATGTTCCAAGGTTTGAATCTAACTGAGCTAAAGGGAAGGAACTCGTACATCACTCGTTGAATTGTTTTCACTCACAGCCCTACAGGCCCACGTGAACCGATGAGTGTTTATTAAGAAAGAATTAAATAAATCTTGGTGAAGTTGTATAGTGAACTTGTTATACGAGCATCGTCATGTATTCATCCAAATGTTCCTTCCACATTTCCAAACTTGGAAATTTTTTAGGATTTTCCATCTTCAGAAAGCTTTTGTCATCTAATATTTAAATGTTATTTTCCCCACCAAACTACAGTTATCGACTGTTATTTGAGTTATTTTTTGGCGTTGGATTCTTGAACGTTGTTAATTTGTCGGAAACAAGACTTAAAGTGAGTACATTTTTAACGCTAGAAGCAATATACATCACCAACGATTTTACAGTATTTGATTGCGAAGCTCACCGATGTTTCGAATACTCAGAATACCTCGATTTCCGTTCGATTCCGTTTATGTATGGAACAATCAATTTAGAAACTGATTTTTAACGAAATTCCAGAATGTCTAATTCTTGCCATCACTGATTGTTTAATCACCAGTAAATATTTGTCTCGAGGAGATTTTTTGTTCGTTCTATTCAGAAGAAACTTTCGGTGAGGAAGTCAGATTCACTTCTTTTTAAGATTTTTACTGTATATGCAGGAACTTTATATTCGGTTTTACATGCTCATCTGGGTATATTACAAACAAGTGAACTTTATACAACACTCATTTAATATAGTATAAGATAAGTTTAAGAAGAAAATGGTAATATAACATTACTTGGTGAGTCCCTCTGGTCTTTAGATGATAAAGTGCCCTTTATCGAAGTCAATCGCCATAACATTTCTTTTTTACCTGTTTAGTGTTAAATTTGTGTCGTGTGATGTTCATTTGTTTGTTTTATATACAACGCTACGAACACGTAATACACTTATTGAAAAACTTCTGACTTTTTTAAAAATAATAGAATCTTTAATTATGATTGGCCCCAACAGATACCTATGCTAACAGACAGTGTTAATTGTTTTATTTCCCCAAGTATGATGATACCTACCTTAGGTATAGGGCAAGAAGTGTCGTTCAGATGAGCAGTTTTCAATATATCGAACCATTGCGGTAACAAGCGTTATGTGTCCGAACAAGCTTTCTTGTTCCTGAGTTTCACGAAATTGGCCTTCCATCCTCCAGTACTCCCTCGGGAAGATATCTCCCACACCTCCTGTGAACATCGGGAACGTAATGTTTGTCACCAATACCAAAGGGTTCTTAAAGTTTCTCACAATTAACACACTCTTTTAATAATAGTTTAGTATTAACATTTTTATTTATGCCTGTAGACATCCGGTGGTAAGAAGCCTAATTATTGGTATCCCAGATTTGCCAAGAATTCTTCAATACTGTAAAAGGCCACAGATATCAAAACCTTTCAAAGAAAATCTTATATTCCTTGGGTGCAAACGGTTGATTAATTGGACAACAACCAGTGAGGGAATAATAGATCATCTTTCTATACTGTCCGGGTCGGCAGTTTTCTCTGACTCAATTGGCATGACTTTGTATTTCAGTGCCACGTGTAAGAACACAGATCGTGTAATACATCGACATCAATACTTGAGTTTGGCAGAGTTTAGGTTGTGGTTTCAGAATGTAAATGCCAGAGAACACCCTGTGTTACACTATCTAAATAAAGAAATATGCGAAGATTTATTGAACTTTCTTGACTTCTGTCTTGTCTGATACAATACTCGTCTAAGGATATACTTCGAACGTGAAGGGTACAAAATTATACATAATACATTTTTAATCTGTTGGGTTAAATGTAAGATCAATGTTAATACACATTGGGTACTTTTATTCTGTCAATGTGTGAATCTTCAAGTCATCCATGACGAACTGATGATGGATCTTTTTAAACATATAAAAAAAGCAAGGGGCTAGTAATGACTCCTGTGGAATATCAAATTTTGTCTGATTATTTTATATTTTTTCTTTTCACATTCGTTTACCTACTTAGACTTTGTTTCCCTATGTTTCTAATTTAATTAACAGGACGCTGTGGTCAATACCGAGATATCGTGAAACACACTCAAAAAGTAAAAATATTGAAATAGTACAGTTGCTTACATCACATGTTTACTTTACCTGTTGCTGATCGTTAAGTCCATATAGAAAATGGTTCCAGCCACTGTAGCAAACTTTGTCTTTCGCAGATTTGCTCATTTTTGTGTGAAACTTGACCTCGTTGGTTCCACCATTGGCGCACTCCCCTATACTGGTAACTGTGACGTTGTACAGTCCCTGTAATTAGAAATATGCGTACTAATGAATGCTCTGCTGTTTTCAATTTAATTTACTACAAGCAAGCCGTCAATGTTTTCAATCAGAGTAAAGGGTAAAACCTGTCCATTGTTTCGGTTTTCGTTGGCATATAAGAAATTTATTTATTTATGTTTTACACAACAACAAAACTATGTTAAAAAGAAAAAAAGATATTTAAATGAATTAATGTCATATTTTCAATAGCGTGAAGGAATATTCGTTGATTATTTAATCACTGCTAATAAAAACGAACATATTAATTAATATAAGTCTTATTATATTGATCTGACCTTTACATAGAAATTACATGAAAATATATGTTTTTGGCATCTTTTTTTATTTTCTCCACCAATTATATTTGAATGAGGTACCACTGTATTATATTTTAATTTTAACATTTTATTAATGAGGAACATTTGGAGAGTTTTGATCCAAAATACATCTTATAAATAAATAAATAAAATAAAAATGCCTTTATTTACAAGCATTTCTCAGTACACAACAGTTTTACAGAACAACTCAAGTCAATGGCATCAATACTAAGAAATAAATATTAAATACTAAGAACAGTGCAAGTTAAGATTAAGGTATAATATATATATAGTTTTACAAAGAAACACAGAGACTTAAAATTACAATATAATATTGGGCTAAGAAAAGCTCCTTAATTTTACTCCTAAATGAGCGTATAGTACATGATTTGATGGCTGGGGGCAGGCCATTGTATTATCTCAATACATACACCACCAATACGTTAATTTTTGCCTATGAGTCAGACAAACTAATTAACAATCTTATCTTCCCAAAAAGGCCGTTAAAAGACCAACAGACTAAAGAGTTTAAACTTTGTTATAAAAACAATACTTTAATATAGTCCCAAGCTTTCTGTGGCATTGAAAGATCTTTTTTTAATAATACTGGTGATTTGTATGCCGAATGAAAAGTAATCACGTTTGCATTAAGTAATGAAATATGTACGAATCATCAGTTCGTCATATTTGACCCAACCCTAACCCACCCACCCACATATACTGTGATGGTGACCCACCCACTTACTCATACTATATACAGTGGTATATGTACCCATATACGTAACCTCTCACCACCCAAAGCTGAATTTATAAATTGCAGTGAAGTTATTTTAACTTATAGGATTTGTATTATCCTGCTTAAATATACAACTATTATTAAATAACTATGTTTTAGATTAGTTATATTAAGTGACCAAACAAGCAGATCATTATTATTTTTCACCCAAATATCTAGGATTAAAATGTTTTTAACATAGGTATAATTTAAATTTCATCGCCACAACAAGTCCCTCAATTCATTGGATGGCATTCGATATGTTTACGAGGAAAAGCTGCACACGTCTCATAAGTGGTTTTTTTTTTTTTTTTTTTTTTATGTTACAAAATAGCTTTAATGTCGAGTGTACTTATAACGATACTGAACTATGACCATCCAAAAACAATAATACACATTATTGAAGAATCGTGTATTTGAAATATGCCGTGTTAATTAAGCACATTCGAGACAAAAATGCACAGCAGTTACGGGGAAACGGAAACCTTGAAACTGGAACAGAGTTGATTATAATAAAATTAGAAACGAAGTTTCCGTATCTACTATCCGTAACAAAAGTTTGGAGGCTCGAGTTTGGATGCTTACAAAAATTAAACTAACGAAGCTATGGTAATGGAACCTGTACCAATATTTTCATTGTTTTATTGTGCGTTGATAGGTGTCAACAAATAATTTTTGTATTATTTTTTCATGTTTATACTTCGTACACAACGAAAAAAGTACACGATTTTTCACTAATTCCAAACAAATCTTGACTTTTGAAAATCGCTGACTAAATACCCGTTCATATATCTTGATGAAAATTTAATACGTGATTGTTTATGGTATTGAAAATGCTATATTACAGTTTCAAAACTTTTCTTTCATTAGAAAAAAAAGTTCTTGTAGATTCTATAAAACAACTTTTTCTAAGCAATGGCTGATCGGACGAGGTTGAACTTGATATTGTTGTAATAAGCTAATTTCACATATTTAACTACATACTTTGTTAACCTTTTACAGTCCATCGTGTATTTTGTAGCGATTTTTATTTGATAGCGAAGCGATGTTCACTGAAGGGAGAACGCAGTTCGCAGTGAGGCGCTAGGTCCTGAGTTATGTGTCAGGAATGCACTGTTGCCAGGTGAACAACCCTCTTCGGACAAAAGTCGTGACTCTGATAAGGCCACCCCTGTAAAATATCTGGTAAATATGACTGTTGTCTATGAATAACGTATGACTCATAACCTGTACCTATACTTAAAGGCAAGCTGACACTTATTTTCTATATTCTACGTGAGTTGTTGTCGAGTAAGCATCTCCCAGAGAACAGATGCCTCCCAGAGAACATTTTTGTCATAGATATTATGACAAATCCTTTTATTACAGGAATATATCGACTTTTAAACTTGCCATTGAAGGTCCACGGCCCTCATGAGAAAAAGTGATGGGAAGTGGTATAAAAATATTGAAAACCAAAAATATTACATTATCTTTTCTAATACGAACCTGGATGACGGCTGGACTGGCAACGACTTGGCAACACCGCAGTCCCGCCGGACACGTTACTCACGGCTCAGTGCACATCGCTTTGCTATCAAATAAAATTCGCTACAAAATACACGATGGGCTGTAAAAGGTTAGCAAAGTATGTAGTTAAATATGTGAAATTAGCTTATTACAACAATGTCAAGTTCAACCTCGTCCGATCAGCCATTGCTTAGAAAAAGTTGTTTTATAGAATCTACAAAAACTTTTTTTCTAATGAAAGAAAAGTTTTGAAACTGTAATATAGCATTTTCAATACCATAACCAATCACGTATTAAATTTTCATCAAGGTATATGAACGGGTATTTAGTCAGCGATTTTCAAGTCAAGATTTGTTTGGAATTAGTGAAAAATCGTGTACTTTTTTCGTTCGGTACGAAGTTTAAATATGAAAAAATAATACAAAAATTATTTGTTAACACCTATCAACGCACAATAAAACAATGAAAATATTGGTACAGGTTCCATTACCATAGCTTTGTTAGTTTAATTTTTGTAAGCATCCAAACTCGAGCCTCCAAACTTTTGTTACGGATAGTGATAGTAGACTATTGTGAAAGAGCAACGTGAGCTTGGGAAATTTCCAGTTGAAATCTGCTGTTTGAATTGTGATGTGATGTGTTGTGTAGGGTGGGGAGCGGGAGGGCGTTTTACTGGAAGACACTAGAATGCCAGCGCCTTCAAAGCGCAGCTGTTCTAGAATCAGCTGTGGTGGAACGTTCTCGTATCTTTCGTCACTTTATAAGCGCTTCAGCTCGTTCTCCAGGCAGTTCAGATTCGGCAAGTCAGTGTTCGCTGCATGTTGAGTGAAAGTGATTCTGTGCCATTATTTGATAAGTGGATATTCGCATTTCAGCGATCTTTGGCACTTACACTTATAAATTGTAAAGGTAAGTTGGTTTATTATTTTATAATACCTTTTTAACAAACAATTTTTTAATAAGGCGGGTTTAATTAGTTCTTGAGAATAAATAATAACGCATTGGTCTCTGATCTTACTTTAAAACCATGTATAGTTTCATTCCTTATAATATTTTACAATTAAACTACCTTTTTCACATTCGATAAATTTTTCAAGCTTACCTAAATGAATTTCCATGTGGTACCGTATGCTTGTTCCATGTGTTTGTTTGAACATTATGGCATGCATGTCAATTCAAGATCTCATATAATAAAGACGATTCTATAATTATTCTTACCAAAACAAATTTAATTGAGGTTACCAACATAACAACAAATATCATGTACGTAGATATCCCAATATGTATTTCATCCATCACGTGTATTATATGTCTTAACTTGTTAAACTCATCATATTTAATTATAAACATGCGTTGCAAAGCTGATGCTCTCATAGTTGTGAGACTTCTAATAAAGTTACTTGTATATTATTATTTGCTATGTATATTAGTTGGGTACTTCTAATTTTCAAGTAATCAAGTAATTTTAATATTGCTTGCTATACACAAGTGACAATTTTCCATAAGCCATTTATTGTGTTTCATAAGTAATAATAGTTTTTATAAGTAATATTGTAATAAAATAAAATTTTCTTTCTAAATTAATATAAAAAATGTATAAACTGAATCTCTAAAAATATCACATTGTTATCACTAATACAATCTACGTAACTAAAGTGTGTAAGCTTACATTTAATAAAAATTATGTGTCAGATTATTTTAGGTTTTCTTGTAACTTGACTAAGTACTGGAGTATTATAGAATTTAACGGTCCCTATTTAATGTGTGTTCAGAACATAATGTATTGGAAGTTGATTCTAGGCTTATGCTACCTTAAATTTAATCTAACTGCACAAACAATTTTAAATATCACCAGCTGAACAATTCGAACATGTTAAAATGAAATCAATATACATACCTCTATAATTAAAATTTGGCCTTGAAAATATCTTCTATGTGACATTAGTTTCTCTAATCACAAAGCCATTATTGATGTACTTGGGATTTGCCAATCTCTGGGGGTTTTAAAAATATACATTTTACAGTTTATTTGTTCTGCAAGTCTCTCCCCAAGGTCTCATTTTGAATGCAATAAAACAAATAGACTATCAACACTCACTTTAAAAAATGTATACATCAAAACTCACTATTTTTTTTTAACTCATATTACTAGTGTTTTGTAATCACCCATAAATGATGAATTTTTGAATGTGCAACAAATAACTATTATCATCACTTCACTTACTTTATTTTCTTTGGGCCGTAAACATTCCATAACGGAAATTAAACCAATAAAATTAGTGGCTACCAATTAAGCATGAGTATATCCTAGTTTTCCAAATGTATTTTAATATTCATACTATAAAGCCATTAGTTTCACCTCTTCAAGTAACTTTAAATAATAACAGGCACTTTCCCATTTAATTAGATTTATACTAGCCGTGAAACTAAAACAATCTGTAACTCTACAATTAACATAAGTAGTGCAGTCTATGGTGATTGTATCTTTTGCATCGGAAATTAGGTGTTAAAACTAATAATTTGTTTATAAATAGATACTTTGACTTTTATAACTAAGAACCCCCACCCTCTTTTTATTTTAACTCTTTATTTTTTTATTCCAGATGTCCTTGGTACCATACCTCATGAGGGAGATGCTGCAGGACCTGGAGAGGCCTCTGTATGACCAAAACTTTGGCCTTGGGTTGAGCCCCCTTCTGCAACCTTCTTTCTATATCCGACCCTGGCGCAATCCAGACAGTGGAGTCTCTAATGTAGTTTATGACAAGAATGGCTTTAGGGTAAGTAAATTGAATTAAAATTTACCTAAATGGTTTTAGGTATGAATGAAAATTAAACTGTCAATTTGCTTACAAAAAGGTCAATTCTTACAGTATTGCAAATTTTATTTTCTTTGCAATACTGTACGGCTTTAGTAAGGAATATAAATTTATCCTAAAATAATATAAAAAATTAACTTGTAACTAGTCAGTAAATTTGATGAGTTATATTCTCTTAGGTTCAATCGATTGTTTTTGAAATTTTCTTAACAAATTTTTAGTAAAATTCTCTAAAATACACACCAATGACTCAATTGTTATTAAAGTTGTACTGCTAAATTAATTCAGAACTCGAGCTCCGGAAGGAAAAGGACACGTGTGAGCTAGATAGGAGGGAGGATACATATCAGTAGGCTGCCAAGCCTTATAAATACTAGTAACTACTGTATTCAGTTCTTAGTTAATTCAGATCTTTTATTTTATTATTTTTCTATTTTAATTTGTGTAAATTATGTATTATTAACACTGCAGTGGTCGCACTTTCTACCATTGTAGTACAGGTCATTATTTTTTCACACTCTGAGCAGTTGGTAATACTTGTGGCCTTGATAGTCAAAGTATCTCCTCCCACACCCTTCCACACAAACTAGTGCAGTTTCATCCATCTGGCTCTCACTCACCTCAATATCAAAAAAAGTTTACTGTTTTAATAGTCATCAAAACAGTCAAGAAAGTAACCATTATGTTCTTTGTTACATATATATTACTACAAGTTTGAAGGAGTTATTTGTTAAATATGGATGAATTTTAATTAAATACTTAGTTTATTTTCTAGTCATTGTGAAACAAAGAAACTGATTAAAAGTATATTACAAAATATAACAAGCTATGCATGATGCCAAAATAAACTAAAATTATTGTTTTTATAATGTAAAATAGCAGCAAGAATTTTTGAAAACTGGAAAGTAATTTGTATCTGTATTCTTTAAGTTCTGACCATGAACCAACTACATGCAACCTAACTTAAAGAGTTGGAAATACATAACTAATTTGCCTAGTCAAATTGAAAAAAAGACGATCTCTATAGCGATAATAAAGAGTTATTGCTTGGAGTGCGTTATAAAACCTCATCACTCCATTATACTTAAATTCAAAAGTTAGGAATATATCAACCAGTTTGCTAGCCTAGATACTACTCAAAATTTCTTACTTGAGAAGTCATGGTTTTTACCAAGAAAAGTTGAATATTTTAAAATACAAATCTAACAACAAAATTAAAATTTTCTAATTTTTGGCCATTATAATATTGATATTCAACAATTAAAGTTTCTCTTTGCTAAGAGAATTGGTCTAAATGTTCCAGGTCAATTTGGATGTGCAACAGTTCAAGCCAGAAGAACTTGATGTGAAAGTGGTCGACGGCTATGTGGTTATAGAAGGGAAGCATGAAGAGAGAAGCGATGCTCACGGTTTTGTTTCCCGCCACTTCACTCGTCGCTACAAAATTCCAACTGATGTAGATATTCAAGCTCTCCAATCTTCCCTCTCTTCAGATGGGGTCTTGCAGTTGACTGCTCCTAAGAAACCCGATTCTAAAACAGGTGCCCGCTCTATCCCAATCACACAGACCAACACACCCGCACTCAAAACAGCTGATACAAAACCTCAAGAAAAAAAGTAACTCTTGTATACTACTGATTTTTCATTTATACTGCCAATGTAGGCCTAATAGGTAACTAAGAAGACTGATGTAAAGTATTGTATCATTTTATACTGTTGTTCAATACACTAGTTTCCACTTAGTATAAGACTGATGTAAGTAATTTGTCATGTGATGTTAAGTTATTTCATTTTTATGTTGAAGTTGCCTTCTTGCAAATAAACTAATTAAACATATGATTGTAGTCTTTTTTATACTTTCCATTACAACTCTAATCATAGACTAGAGCTGGGGTAAGAAACAATTTTTATGTTTCAATTAAACTTTATTGATATTAGGGAGGCATTAAAAAGTTTATTCTTTTAAATAATTTTAAAAACTTGAAATTTTCATACAAATTGGAATATATATTTTGATAAATGAATCTTGATTTTATATATTGAACCATTAGAATACCTGAATGGTATAGATACTTAACCGTACACTTATAGACAAACCCACTGTATTGACCCAAACAGTAGAGTGGTACTGATTTTGTATGAATGAGTTTCACAACTACCACTGGGGTCAGTGGGAAAGGAGGGTCCCTCACCAATATTAGTCTTTTGGTAATCCTTTGTACATGAATGGGGTGGGCAGAATTAGGAGGGGATGTTTAATTAGTGTAGAAGGTAGAAAGAACACCTTTAAGGGATTTAAGGGAGGTGTTAAATCCTTCTGAAGTGAATGACTGGGTGGTAGGTACAATCTACTGTAATTTTTGTTTTTAAAAAATAGTGTGGCATTTGGTGGTTATTAACATGTACAACAATTGTGTCAGGAACTTTCATTGATATATGCAATGAATTATTTTTGGTGTGTTGATAAAATGTAATTGAAAGATAGTTCTTAAAGTACTAAAAGTATAACTTCAATTAGATATTTTGGACCTTTTCCATTAATTCACTAACAATACTTTGGTTAATTTACTAACAATACTTTGGTTGTTAAGTTTGGTTAGGTTATGTTAGGGTTGGTTTGGTAATGTTAGGTTTGGGTAGGCTATGTTAGGTTAACCCAAGTTATGGTTATGATAGTGAATTAACAGAAATGGTCGGGATTTTAATTCCCTATTAAAAAAAATACTTTAGGGAATATTTTTGAATATATTTGTCCATCTAATATTCCTTAATTTAAATTTGAAACTGGTTTGCCCAACATACAGTTGTACTGGCCCACCCACCCATCCATACAGTATGGTGGTACTGGCCCATGTATACACTTACTGAAACTAACTTTGGACCCACCCACACTTGTACTGTGGTACTGATCCATCTGTACACTTACGGTGGTACTGACCCATCAGCATGCCCATTCACATACAGAGGTATTGATCTAGGTTTTACACACTAAATTTAATGCCCACTGGTATGTTTACAATATTTATCATGATCGTTTTTCTGTTGATCTGTTTTCTAATTAATCACGTGTGTATGCTTAGATTTAAGACTTGATATTTTGTATTTCTGTCAGGCTCAATGACAATAAACTTTGTACAATTATTTACTGTAAAATCTATCCATTTAATTATGTTTGCAAAACAATTATCTTGAGTTTCTAAGAAAATATTACGATCATGATCACCATAAATGGAATCGTATCGATCGCCATCATAAATGGAAAATGCCCCTGACATATTACATTGCATCAAACTGTAAGGGAAACCAAATGGCTGCGTTAATACAAGAGTGTATTGACTCGGTCAATGCCATTGGCTTGACAGTCCCTGCAGTTGTCTGTGATGAGGGGTCTAACAACAGGAATGCCGTTAAATGCCTGGGTATAACATCTTCCGCTCCATTTAAGAGTATCAATGGAAAAAAGGTTTTTTTCATCTACGACGCTCCACATTTGATTAATGAATACTCTTATGAATTCAGACATTGAATTTGATGGTGGGCGTGCAAGTTGGGAACACATTCAGCAGCTGTACGACCTCGATTCAGCACGGGGTATGAAAGCTCGTTCACTGTGTAAACATATGAATCCTAACATTTGACAAAATGAAAGTTAGGCTAGCTACACAGATATTAATTCACTCTGTAAAGGCAGCCATGATTACTGCAGTGGAAACCGGCCAGTTGCCCGTGGAAGCTCTCCAAACAGCAGCATTTGTGGGAGAATTGAATGACATTTACGACTGTCTTAATAGTAGGGTTCAATTTGATACTAATCCTATGCGTTGTGCTATCTCTTCCTCAGATACTGGAAACTTGGTTCAGGAGAGGCTGAATAAAGCGCTGCCGTGGATTAACTCCTGGAAGCGGGTCAAGAAGACGAAGAGGGGATCAGTCAGACCACCTTGTTTTCAGGGATTTGTTCACACGATCACAAGTATTCTACAGTTTTGGGAGGACTTAAAGAAGGAAAACTGTAAAAGACGCATTAGAAAATGAATTTTCGATTGTTCCCCAAAGGTGCAGCTATGAAAGGAATCCATCGGCCTTATGGTTCAGACAATCACTGAGGTACAGAATTCATATTTTGCTAATGAAGCCTCTGGAAACAGGAAACTGTGAAGTCGATGACGATCATTTAGTTATTGCAAACACTTCCGATTCTGAGCCGGCAAATGATACTGAAGGCGAAGAAGATGAAGAAACGGCAGAGGAGTCAATAAAACCTGCGCAAGTAGCTGAAGGAGCTATAGAAATCGAAGATGAAGACGACGCTGAATACGACGATGATGATGATGACGCCAATGACTTCGCCGCTTCCGACACCGAAGATATTGAGATGGCACCATCATCATCTACCACGCCCTTCAGTCCTGCCCCCTCGACTCACCAGCAAGCCACTCTAGAAACATGCTCTGTGCAGTAAGTACATGTCATACCCATTCGTTTTTATTTTAAAAATAAAAAAAAATATATACCACCTATTAATTACTAACCCACTTTAAACTCCATATAAAGTCCAACAGAGTAAATGTAATTGTTTAAAAACATCAGTTTACTTAATTACAATCAGAATTTTGTAAAAAAAGGTACTCACTAAAGTACGTAAAACCATTATTTTGTAGCAAATCTGCAATTCTTTTTTTATATCTGCATACTATTTTGGGGTTTTGACTCACAAAGTCGTGTATATTACGTTTTGTGAGTTACAAATGTATGTATTTAAAGTATATATATATACTTTAAATTTTCTATACTAAATTCATGCATAAATTTCTTCCACCTACAATATACTGTTCACAGTCTATTTTTTAAATAAAAAATCATTTAAAATGGGTTAAACAGTTTGGGAGCAGTAATATTTGACAATTCCCTTTATAACATGTAACCTTATTTACAATAACAACTTACTTCTAGGTTTTATAGCATTTTATGTAGTTTACAAATGTCTGAGTGCCACTTTTTTAAAAGTCTCTACTATAGTGAAATTTATAATAAGTATAAATAATAATGAGAAAGGATGAAAAAGGTAGCAAATTCGCATTCATAAGTACTGTTTTTTTTTACTGCATTTTTAATACATGTAATCGAATAAACGCAGTACATTTAAAAGTATAAACACTGAGGCGTTATTGTACTGCAGGAATGAGCTTACATAGTATTTTGTACTGAACACTTACATAGTATTTTGAAAAAATATATACCTAAATTGTTATTATTATTTAGTCCTCATGTTGTGAACATATAAACATTCTAACTGATGTGTAACAAAATTAAAATACTGAACCGGTGTTTGCTCAACACATTTGTACAACTTATAAAGATTTTTTTACGTTTGTATGTATTTGCGAATCTTATGAGTTTTTTTTTTTTTTTAGGTACGTTGCGGGGTACTTGTCAAAAATAACCCTTCGTAAGTTTGAGTGTGAACAGTGCAGGGATGACCTCACATTTGAAGTGATTCTTGACCAGCCAAATGAGTTGCTGATACTTTACAAAACCTTTGCAATGAAAGATATGATGAGTCATTTGGTAGCTCCCTCACCATCGATTGCAGCCATCACCGATCTGGTGTTATCAGTGTTTCAGAAAAACTTCGATAAGATCAAACATCTATCAGCAGTGAAAGCAATGCTCGTCTCCACGGCAAGGGCAGCGATCACCAAACACGACAGCGCATGGATGAAGACAGACACTCCTTGCAGTGTACACAGAGAATTTATAGTAGACTATGCAATGCGATTAAAAATCAGAAAGTCCTTGTTTTGGATCTCCCGAGAAGCAAGGATGCCAAAATACAGAGTTAAAACCGCCGTGTCCAAAAAACTCCAAATTCTTTCACACATGTAGTTTGTAAATATTCTACCTACACTATTTATGTTGATACTTTTGTATTTACACAAGTTTCTAAACTATTATTTGCTATCTTAACTTGTTTTCCTTTTTATTATACTACCTACGAGTATGTATATTTTAAACTGTGTAGTGTAACAATTATATATTTTAATTGTGTTTCCTTAAAATTGTATGGCATCTTGTTTGTTGGTAATTAAAATTGTTCAACTATTATTTGTATTGTGTAAAATATTGTTATGTATTACATTAGTACACTACAGCAATGTTTCTTTCATCTACATAAATATAGGGTCGTATTTTTTGTAATTTAGTTTTACTGTCGACTTTCTTATTTGTATATAGTGTAAACTGTTATATTATAATTATTACTTTGTACATAATTGATAACAATATTGGTTCTCTGTAATTAAGTTTTGCTAATCTATGTATATTTTCGGTTTTTATTTTACGCAACGTTAAAGTAGTGTAAGTAATAATTACGTTTGAACGCAAATGATAACGCATCGGTATTATTCCAAAATCTGATTTTATCATCTATCTCCATCTGTTGTATCGTGTAGAAGTAGAATATAGTTGACAACTTTTTTACATAGTTGATTGTAATAGGTTTATATTTTTCTGTAATTAACGTTTTTTCCATCTTGGTATCTTTCAGCTTGCATTTGAAGTAAAAATATTGTGTTACTATTACTTTTTTAGATATGCCTTAGAGTAATGTTCCTCTTTGTCATTTAATTATAATCATCTATATGTATATTTTTTGTATATGTTGTTTAGTATTGTAAAAAGAGTGTGCAGTATTATTATTACGTTTGTACAGAAATGATTAGCCTCGGTATTTCTGTATCATATTGTTTTGACTCTTTATGTATTCTAGTTAATTTTCTGTGAATAATGTAAAAACATTGCGTTATAATTACGTTTGTAAAAATCGGTAAATCATAATTTTTCTGCTGTATATATATTTTTATTTAATCAACAGTTCTTTGTTTTTGTGAAAAAATCACTGTATTGTAATTACGTTCATACATTTGTTATTTAGCATTATATTTCTTAAAACATTTATTTTTACCATCATATACTAAGTCAAATGTTTTGTGTAGGCCTAATGTGTGGTGTATTTTACTAATATGTAAATAAAAACTATGGAGCAAGTAGTATGCAATTAGATCTTAATTTTCTTTGTGCTGAGCTTGATTTTGAAGTAACTGCTGTAGTTTTAGAAAAAATCCACTTAATAGTAGTTGTAGTATACAGGTCTCCGGATGGCGATCCTCATATTTTTCTTGACAGGTTAGATGACTTATTTACCCTTTTGTGTAGGCCTAAAGTGAACAAATATCAAATAATTATTGGAGGGGATGTTAATGCAGAGTTTGATGTAACAAAAAACAAGCAAAGTGTATGTGAACTTAAGAATCTCCTCAGGCAGTTTAATTTTATTTATGTTAATGATAAGCCAACCAGAAATTCAGCTTGCCTTGATAATATTTTCACAAATGTAGATAGATATGGTGTTTCCTCTGAAGTGGTTGCTTTCCCATTCTCCGATCATGATGCTCTGTTTATTGCCATTGACCTAAATTATTTTCAGCCTAGAAATAGTGAATATCCAAACTTTAACAAGCCCACTGAGAAAGTAGTTACTACGAGGCCGATAACTACAAACAATGTTATGAATTTCAGGTTGGCTCTATTAAATTTTGATTGGTTAAATTTCATCGATAGTTTTAAGTACTGCTCAGTTAATGTAATGTTTGAAAAATGTGTGTTTGTATTTCTTAGAATATTTTAACATAATATCCCAGAAAGAACCTGTAAAGTAAGATGTCTGGATGTGAATAGGAGTAATAGGAAGAGAAGGTGATTGGTATACATCTGAATTGTACGAGATGAAAAATAAAGTTCTACTATATTTAGATTTATATAGGAAATATAAAACTGACCACTGTAAGACAGTTTATACCAAGTGTAGAAAAGAGTATAAAATTGCAATTAACGAAACAAAAAAACTGTTTAACTTGAACAGTATTGATAAAGCCAAAAACAAGTGTAAAAAAGCTTGGAAAGTAATAAACTCTGTTGCTAAAAATGGCAAGAGGGAAGAAATAGCCATCTCTCCAAATGATTTCAATAATTTCTGCGTGCAATCAGTTCAAGAAATTTGTGATAGCATGATCAAGCCTTTCGCCACTCCTCTAGAATTGTTAAATTTTCAAAATGAGAAACTTTGCCCAACTACCTTTAACTTCAATGAAATTACCTCTTGATTTAGTGTTGGATATTGTTAAAAAAATGAAATCTTCAGACAGCGTAGATATTTATGGTTTATCTAGTAATATTATTAAAAAAGTAATTGATTGTGTAGTAGATCCACTAGTTTATTTGATAAATAGATGTCTCAATGATGGTATATTTCCAAGTGCATTAAAACTGTCAAGAGTAGTTCCAATATATAAAAAAGGAGATAAATCTTGCCCTGCTAGCTATATACCAATTTCTCTCACTCCTATATTTTCTAAGCTCATTGAACATATTATTAATTCACAGTTTTGTAGTTATTTAAGCCAAAATGATATAATCTGTCAGGAACAATTTGGATTTATCAAGGGTAAATCTACTGTCGATGCCATGGATTCGCTTGTTAAAAAGGTTTTGCACACTTTTGAAAACAAGGGCTTTATTCGGGCTACTTTCTGTGACTTGAGTAAAGCCTTTGATTGTGTAGATCATGATGTTCTCTTAGATAAGTTAAGTTACTATGGGGTATCTGACAAAGTATGTCGCTGCTTAGATCATTCCTAGTTAACCGCAAACAAGTTGTATGTATAGGTAACGACAGGTCTGACACGATCAATCTTAATTTTGGTGTACCGCGGGGTTCTGTGTTGGGTCCTCTGCTATTTATTTTAATGATCAATGACTTACCACAATTCTTAAATACTCAAACAATATTATACGCAGATGATACAACCTTCCTAAATAGTAGTTCTGATTTCAATGAATTGACAAATTTAACTCAAGAAACTCTCACACAGTCTTCAATTTGGTTTAGAGCTAATGGACTTTTACTTAATGACAGAAAAACTCAACAAATGTATTTTGGGCTTAGAGATTTACCCATTAAAAATTGTATAGATAGTGTTAAATTTTTAGGTTTACATTTAGATTCAAAGTTAATTTGGGAATCACACGTCAATTATATTTCTATAAAGCTGTCTAGGGTTATATATCTCTTAAGAAAACTGAAAGATTGTGTGCCAGATAATTATGTGAGATCAGCATACTTTACATTTTCAAAGTATAATCTCATATGGTCTATTGCTTTGGGAAAATAGTGTACATGTCCATCGAATTCTTATTTTGCAAAAAAAAAAAAAAAATAATAATAATAATTGGGATTATAACAGATTCTCACAAATTAGATCACTGAAAGCCATTATTTGTCCAGTTAGGTTGTCTCACCATAGTTAATCTTTATATTTATCATGTTTTACTTTATACAAAAACCAATCTGCCATGTCATGCCTTAAAAAAGATATACATAAACACAATACCAGACAAAGTAATAAAATTAATCTACCATTCCATAGATTGTCCAAGTCACTAAATAGTTATGAAGTATTAGGTTTAAAAATGTTCAATGATTTACCCTCAGAGCTTACTGAGTTGCCTTTTAATGTATTTAAACGCAAATTGTACACTTGCTTAGTTAACAACCCTTTTTACTCTGTAACTGAATTTTTTGATTGTCAAATATATGTGTAATTTCGGGTTGTTTTACTTGGTTTTTATTTTGTAATATAATGTATTGAAATGTAAATAGTATGTAAGTTTAGACTGTAGTTTCTGACTTTGTCTATTACTGTAATGGTTTAATGACAATAAAATATTTATTTATTTTTTAATAATATGTGTGCGTTTCGCGCTAGTTGTAAGCATCAATTCGATATTTTTTAATATATTTTAATTTCAACCTAATTATAAATTGTTCATTTAATTGATCTTCTTCTTGTTAGGTTTACATTATTCTTTCTAGTTAATTTTGTAATTTATGTTTACAGTATCATTAGAATTTGACCCTGTACACGTAGTGTGTGGAAAAAGTATTGTCTTCCTATGTTTCTTTCATTTATTTGTAATATATCTACTACGGGTTTCTTTGGTTTTCAAGCAAACATTAAAAACTTAGGACAATACTGTTAAGTTGTAATAGTAGTTTTAAAAAATGTCGAGAGTTTCACATATCAATGCCTACCATACTTAATACCTAAAACCCCTAAAAATGTTTATGCCCTTACGTATTTTTTGTAAAATTAAACTTTTATGTTAATTAAATTTGGAACAAAAATTATATTTTCCATTTTTTAACTAATAAATGTATTGTTTACTTTCACAATTGTATAGTGTTTAAACCAAGACACAGTGTGTAAGACTTACTCGATGGAAATGTTACGAAGTCACAGGCAATAAGCAATGAGATAAATTATTTACTGACAAATAAAATACATATATTACTAGCCTTATGTTTGTTGTAACTACTTTCTTCACATACCTTCACCATAATATAATCAAAGCTACAATCTTGTTCGTATATTTCATAATCTCTTATAAAATTAGTAGTCTTCATTACAACGTACATTTACAAACTACTTATTTATACCATGTTATGACAACGATTTTATCCAGTACACATAACAATTACTTTTGAACACAGCTGACTTTTTAGTACTACTAACAAAAATTTCAGCTTACTATTATTTACTAGTTTTTATATTTTGTGCACTTTTCAAAGTGAAATAAATGTTAGTGATAAACCTATTTAGTGATAAAAAAGGTAATTTTTTACGAATTTTGTGATGATTTATTAAAATTGCTGTCTTAGAGGTTTAGAAGGTTAAGTTTAAAATCTATCAATTTAAATTGAACCTTATTGGAGTTAAGGCAAATTAAATTACTAAACAAGTAATTTATATTCATTCGAAATACATAATGGGTGCACAAATTGCACATACTGAGACCCTTACATATTTAATTTAATGTGACAAATAATTAGGTTTACAAAGTGGAGAAAAATAAATTTTAATATGCAATCATCGAGTATAAAATTAATAGTTTTATGTAATAGGGTCTAATAGGACATTTTAAGATAAACAATTATGATTTGGCTAACGTTTTCTGTCGAACAATATCTAAAGGGGGTGGCGTGGCAACATTTGTAAAATCAAATCTCAAATTTGAATCTTTTGAAATTGATTACAGTTCCGAACTAGATTTTGAAGTTGAGGGCGTGAATATTTACTCAACAACTTTCGAACGAATAAGTGTTATCGGTGTCTATAGATCCCCAAGGGGATGCTGTAGTACCTTTTTTGACAAATTGGAAAACCTCCTCCAATCTCTGCATTCACGCACAACAAAATACATTATTATAGGGGATTTCAATATTAACGTTTTAGACTACGCCGACCCCCTAACCCAGCGGTTCCGCGACACTTTACATTCTTTCGGTTTGGAGTGGTCTGTGAACTCACCAACACGAGTAACTGCTACATCGAGTACAGCTATTGACAACGTCATCACCAACATACAGTCCGCTTCAGTCACAGTGTTGGATACTGCCATCTCCGACCACTTCGCGCAGGAGGTAATCATTGACGGAGACTCCCCAAAAATAGAACCTCCGATTAAAACATTAGTTAGAGACACGCGCCTAAGAAATATTGAACTTTTAAATAGAAATCTTGAAAGTGAGTCCTGGTCATTCCTTGAGGGAGTAGACTCGGTCGATGACGCTTACAATTCGTTTTTTAACTGCTTTAACTATCATCTTGACCTGTCCTGTCCTTTTAGATCGACAGGTAAAAGATATAAAAGAGAGAGAATCAATTGGATTATGAAGGGGATTTTAAAATCTAGAGAGAAACTCAAGTTTTACTACTCTATTTTTAGAACTACAAAAAATGAAGAATTTAAAGTATTTTTTCAGGCGTTACAAGAACATTTACAAACAAGTCATAAAAGCTGCAAAGGCATATGACATAGAAAATGAATTGACTAATGCCGAAAATTTTTCAAAAACAGCATGGAAAGTCATAAATTCCATAACCAAACAACAAAATACGAACTATTCTACATCAATCCAAATTGAAGTCGGTGGCGAAAAAATTCAAGACCCGGAAAAAGTGGCTTCAGTATTGAATAGCTTTTTTGCGACTGTGGGCATTATAAATGATAGTAAAAGTGGCCATCGTCCAAATATCATATCTCATAATCTACCGTCATCTTCAATGGTGCTTACCGGTGTGGACGAGGTGGAGGTGGCAAGCGTTATCCAGGGACTGAAATCAAAATGGACATGTGATATCAATGGCTTGTCAGTGTGGCTCCTCAAAAGGTGCTACAGGCATCTTCTAAAACCACTAGTAAAATTAGTCAACATGTCTTTTCAATCCGGCATATTTCCATCCAATTTGAAAACAGCAAAGATCACACCAATTTTCAAAAAAGACGATCCTCTAATTGCAAGCAATTATCGTCCAATTTCTATCCTTCCAGTAATCAGCAAGATTTTTGAGAAACTTTTTACCGTACGATTAATCAATTTTATCGTCAATTTGAAATTATTAGTAAAAACCAATTTGGTTTTCGTCAAAATAAATCAACTATCGACGCAATTAATAATCTTGTTGAAGAAATCATGGAGGGCTTTGAGAGACGGGAACAGACTCTCAGTGTGTTCCTTGATCTCTCCAAAGCCTTTGACTGTGTCCATCACGCAACCCTGTTGCAAAAATTGAATACATGTGGTATTCGTGGTCTGCCACTTAAATGGCTAAAATCTTATCTCGCAAATAGATCTCAGTGTGTCCAGATTGCCAACACTTTGTTACAAAGGGCCGCTATGAACCAAGGTGTCCCCCAGGGATCTATACTTGGTCCAGTTTTGTTTTTAATTTATGTCAATGATCTGTCAACATCGATCCAGAATGGAAAGATTGTCCAGTATGCTGATGACACGACTCTCCCTAATAGAAATAAAACAAATAACGATCTTGAAATCGATACGTTTATTAAACTAAACTCTTGTATCCAGTATTTTTCTGATAATTATTTGCATGTAAATAACTCAAAAACAAAATATATTAACTTTTGCCTTCGACAACAAGACAGTAGGCTTCGGCCTTCTGTGGTGATAGATGACACCCTCATAGAGGAAGTTGAATCTACAAAGTTCTTGGGAATGTACCTGGATAGAGGTCTGACTTGGGACACTCATGTCGAACACATTTGTTCGAAGGTTACTTCAGGCATTTATGCACTGCGTAATCTGGTAGTTTTGCTCATTTAAAGTATTGAAGATGGCCTACTTTGGTCTAATATATCCACATCTTGCCTATGGACTGATGCTGTGGGGAGGATGTGCTAAATTTAAATCTGAAATAATCTTTAGGCTTCAAAAGAAAGCTATTAGAATAATTAATAATTTAGAACCAAGAGAGTCGTGTCAAGATGCATTCAGGGAGTGCGGATTGCTGACCCTTCCCTGTCTCTATGTTCTTCAAGTGGCTTTTTTCTGTCGGTTTCGTTGTAATCTAACACGAGCCGCAGACATTCACGAGCACGATACTAGAGGCAGGGATAACCTACGAACTCAAGCTCACAGAACAAGAGCTTTCGAGCAACTCCCTCCTCAGGCCGGGGTCAGAATAATCAATGCACTCCCTGCAGACATAAAAATTTAGAAAGCGCAACTCAATTTAAAGTTCAATTAAAAAATCTTTTAATATCTAAAGCTTTCTACTCTGTTGATGAGTTCCTAACCTACCGCTGGGGCCACTAAGTTTCGTAATAAAGATTGACACTAGATTTAAAGAGTGAATGTATGAATGAATGTTAACTGATGTAAGTTTGAAAGTTTAATGAATGATTTTTTTACGTTAATGAATAGTGTAGGCCTAAGTAATTTATTCATATATTTTAATTCTGACGCATGCAATACAATGTAAAAATTGTCTAATACAATAAAGATTATTATTATTATTATTAATAAGATGATTTGCACATTACTTATACAAAGTCTAGAAACTGACTTTATTACTTAAATTTATAATAATTATCAGTGTCAACTTTACACTTCGGTTAACGACAGGGAGTTTGAGAGGAAATGTATAATGTTACAGGCGTGTCAAGGGGCTTTGATACTAAAACCACGAAAACTACTGACGTAACAATTGATTTACTGAAATACAAATGTCTACTGAAGGAACACGGCGCGCGACCGTGCAGCCATCTAGGGGCGACACACAGTACTTCTCACGAGTGCAGCCAACCAGAGCTCCTAGCGGCGCGTTAATATACTACTACGATATGGTTTTCAATCACTCAGAGTCAGAAATGCCTTGGCTTGCTCATCTAGGTGCGTATCTAATCAAGGGTAATAATCACGGTAACTAGAATAATACGGTAGGGTTCACGCGCATGATGCGCAGTAAATCTTGGTGTCAATGACGTCACACTGACATATCAGCTGGTTCATCGGTTAAACTGAATGTAGTAATAATCAGTAACTGCTTTTCTTAAATCACTGTTTTCATTAACCACAAACAATACGCGTTAATAACTATTATTAATGTTATACAAATACTTTCAATGATAATATTATTAATGAGTATATTATATTGATGTTTGTTTAACGGTTCGTTAATATTAAAAGGTGGCTCCATCGGCTTGTCCAATTAAAACATGGTCGTTAAGTTTTATTTGGAAATGTATCAATAAATAACAACTGTCAAGTATTGAAACAGCTGTTTATATTGAGCATAATAAATATAATTTATTCTTATTACAGTTATACTGTTTTCTTTTAATAAAAATAGTTCTTTTGTCTACAAATGTTCTATTTTTATTTAATTTGGCCAAATTTCAGTAATAATAATTTAAAATGGTATTATTATATGTATTTTTACTGTTTTAGTAATAGTTATTAACCGGTTAAAGCCTAGTCGTTAATGAAAACAGTGATCTAAGAAAAGCAGTTACTGATTATTACTACATTCAGTTTAACCGATAAACCAGCTGATATGTTTGTGTGACGTCATTGACACCAAGATTTACTGCGCACCATGCGCGTGAACCCTACCGTATTATTCTAGTTACCGTGGGTAATAATCATGTTGTAAGACGTTGTCAAGGTCTGTAATCAATGCTTGGTAGTTGTTTGGGTCATGAAGGAAGATGGGTGGAATGTTTTGGGATTTAGGAGACGCAGTAATGTTATTGTCGTCGCTAGGAGTAGATATAGGTTCAAATCTATTTTGGATAACGGTTTTGTAACGTTGATTGGGAGTGGATACGAGATGAGGATGATTTGGATTTTCTATTTCTTACAGATTCAAAGTCATTTAATGACAGGTTACCGGGATCAGCGTTACCTTAATCCATGGAATCAACTTTTACGTAATTAATTGGATCGGTTAAAAACTTTTTATTTGGTGGATTAATGTTGTTGTCTTCAAGCGTGTGCCCCCTTGTTGTTCCCCGTAGTTACTCGAGATTGCTTGAGATTGCAAGAAGACCTTGATGCATTTGTGGCGTGGAGCGAAATTAATCTTAAATTCAATATAAATAAATGTGCCGTTATGTCATATACGCGCAAATCGGAGGAGAACACGATCTTATATGATTATACGATGAATGGTATAGCGTTACAGAGGACATCAGTTTTTAAAGATCTTGGAATTTTATTTGATACTAAATTGACTTTTTCTGAGCATGTATTAGCAGTGTGCAAATCAGCATTTGGGCTACTGGGGCTCATACGCAGGTCGGGTAATTTTTTAAGAAACACCAAATCGCTCAAAATGCTTTATTATTCACTAGTAAGATCCAAGCTTGAATATGGCGCAGTAGTATGGTCTCCGCATTTTGTGTACCTTATAGATACAATTGAAAATATACAGAGGAAGTTTTCACGTTTTCAATATTATAAAGAGTTTGGTAATTACAATTACGTAATATCTTATTCAGAATTGTTAAACCTTTTTGAGTTACCAAGTCTCACTAAAAGGCGAAGAATACAAAACTTGTTGTACCTGCATAAATTGGTTAACGGGGTTATTGATAACCCACAACTGTTATCAGAGATTAATTTTGCAGTGCCCCGGCGTAACTCTCGTAGCTGCCTCTTGTTCAGCCCTCATGTGGACAGTTGACTAACTTACCTTCTTTATGAACTGTGTATGTCACATCTGCATATCTAAAATATATATATTTATTATGATTTACAAACCTGGCTTAGCAATTATGGTTTGAGTAATTTATTTAGATGATATATAAAAATTATGTGTTCCTTATGTTAACTATTTTTGCATGTGTTTGTTGCTTTTTAAATAGCCTATAAGCCAAATAGGAATATGATCTCATTGAAAATGAATTTTATATACATTTCGCTGCTGTTGTTGTTCATTGTTAAGATTTATTGAGTAGCATGCTGTAACTTGATTTATATTGTAATGCTGCATTGTAATTGGCATGAGCTGTTATGTAGCGTGTAATAAATAAATAAATAAAATGAAAACCTCATTTTAATTCATTAAAAACCCGCGACATGAAATTTTGAAGAAGCGAGGAATTTTTTAATTTCTTGGTCAGGTAGTTTGACCAGCGTAAAAAAGTTTTATGAATAATCAAAGTAATTAATAAATCTACCAGAAATGTTTTAAGAATTATAGTTTTTTTACAATGGGGCTTAAAAATGAAAAATTAGCATTTCAGTGTCCAGAATAAACACTTATTTTTAATTATCAGACTGGACGAAATACTGCCCACCTAAGCAAAAGTGCCGTAAGTCCAAAAATTGGATTTTGCGAAAACATTGTTTAAAGTTTACCACATTGCTGTATTATTTCATATGACACTAATAGATTTTTTTTTTACTCAGTTGTTGGATGCATTTATGTAAAACACATGTAGGAAGTTTTACTGTATGTCCTTAATGTTTAATAGGTTAAAAAAATAGAAATAAAGAAAATACTGTACATACGGCACTTTTGCTTAGTTAATGTGTTCAATAATTGTTTTTTAAGTGCCGTATGTCCATAGTCTTATATTACCGGTACCAATTAATTGACCATTAAAAAGTGTTGTTTTAAACATCTCATTGAGATTATTTTTATGTTTAAAAGTGTTAATTGCAATAATTTTCATTAATGCAATAATAAAAATTATAATTAACTTAAAGTAAACATACGGAAAAAATATTCCTTTATTATAAATAAATGACACTACACAATTTTAAAAGTACAAACAAATTTTTAATGACACTCCATTAAAAATTGCAATTATAAAAGTATAAAGTTTTAATTGACATAGGGCCTATTTTGCAAAAAATGAAACTAGGCCTAGGCCTATACTTAGGTTTGGCTAATGCTAAGGCACACAAAGTAAAAGTACAAACAAATTTTTAATGACACTCCATTAAAAATTACAATTATAAAAGTATAAAGTTTTAATTGACATAGGGCCTATTTTGCAAAAAATGAAACTAGGCCTAGGCCTATTATTAGGTTTGGCTAATGCTAAGGCACACAAAGTTTAGTCTTTCGGCTGTGGGGTAGGCAAATCTTTCCAAAACTGTTTGCGGTTTTCTGGCAATATGTCACCGAGAGATTTGAGAATGTTCATTTTTTTTTCGTGAGGAAATCCACATGGAGAAGTGTGGTGGCTGGGAAGTTTAATTCCTTTCATGGCTTTTTTTTGTAGAAAGTCCAGTTCTTGGTAGGGGCTCATTACATCATAATTTGTCTTGCATAGCAACTGATAACTCCCACGTACAGCTTTGACATGAACAAGGTCACACAAGTACAATCTTGACGGGGCTTTTAGTTTTTGCTGGGAGACGTAATCGGGCCAGTGAAAGAAATCAAAGTGTTGCATTTTTATAGCTTCAACTTTTCCAGGCTTGGCTTTTCTTACAGAAGATACAAAATCTTCAAAGTCGTAAGTTTTTCTTTGAACTTTTAAAGATTGTTCCACCTGATGGTGGAAACTGTCTGCACTCATAAATGAGTGTCCAGGTTGAAAATAGTTAAGAACTATTTCTTTAGCTGCAATGTCATCCGAGTTAATGATGTATACTAAAAATGTAAATAGACACCAATTCTTGTTTTGGGAAGAACAATTGTCTAACCAAAGCACAACTTTATCAACATCCCTTTGTTGTTTTAAAAACATATACAACGCGCTTACACTGTCTTCTTTATTGCGGCCAGATATTCCTTCATGCCACAGTATGGAGTGAACTTTTAACTTACTTTTTTTTCCCACCGGAGCAAAAGTTTCATGATAGGCTATCAAGCGCTTTATAAATATTACTTTTTTGAACATATCCACTCTTGGCAACATGATTATCTTTTGCATATCACTTGAAAAACAAATCGTATCATCTGGTAATTCTTGTTCTGAAAAATATTTATATGCAGTTCTTGCTTCAGTAAATAATTCATTATGAATGCCCCATTGTTTACAGACATCACATGAAGGGTCAAGATTTTCTTTCTTGTGACCATGAAGTGAAAACTGTTCACACTTCTCGAACTCTTCGTGCCCTAGTTGTGCAAATGAAATGTGTTGCTCTTTAACAATGCGCCTGTATAAATCATAGGACACTCTTCCCTTAAACTCAGGGAATTTGTTAAGAAAGTCACTGTGCATAAGAGCTACGTTTACGTCACCTGGGAGGTACCGCACATTTGGAGCATGCTCCCGTCTGTAGTGGGATATCGTGGGATGGAACGATTCAATGTGTTGTATGATTTTTTCATGGGGCCCTTTATTTTTTGAAGGCTGTTGTCCTCTCCTATCACTAGGCGGAGTTAAAGCTCCTGTAGGAGTGTTTGTCAGTGTGTAGTGCACAAACCGATCATTGGTTTTCTTATAACCTAGTGTCGTAAGAAAAAAACTCTTACAAACTTCATGCCGTATGTCACTGTCATCTTTAAGATAGTATTTAATAGAAAGGGATCGCCTGTCTGAATCAATACTTTTTCCTCTTCTTCTTTGTACATCAAGTTTTTCACATGAGGTCAAAATAAAATGTCTACGTTTAGCCCACTCCATATCCCAAAAATGTTTATTTATTAGCTTTCTTCTTTCAGAGTCGATATTCTGGCCACACTTCTTTTTACAAAAACCATCGGCCTTTTTACAGGGTACCTCTTTTACTCCATGAGCTGTTTTTGTTTGTTCAACTTTCAGTTTTTTTCTTTCTTCTAGGCTGTTGTCAAACTTCCTTCTTTTCTTGACATTGTGAGTTAAAACTCCATCGATTTCTGTGATGGGTTGGTCTATAGAAGTGGTCCCATGGTTATCATTTAAGCTGAAGTCATTGGAACTTGTCAAAAGCAAAAGCTCGCGTTCTTCAGAAGTAGCAACTTCGTCAAATTCATTTTTCTCATTGTCTTTTTCGTCAAGGCTGTTTTCATTCTCTAGACAATTAACATTATTTTCTAGGTTATCAGTTTTAGAAAAATTCAAATCACAGTACTCATTTTCCTGTGAATTAACATACTCTTCCATGCTCATATTGTCATTTTGTTGCACTAAATAATCAATTTCGTTAAAATCAAATTCTTCCAATGGACGTGGTAGAAGTGTTTTTGTATTCATATCAAACACTAGTATATGGTTTTCTGGTACCACTGGCAAAATAACAGTATCTGATAATATTTCATTTGCAACATTGTCTCCTGGAAATATTTGGCATACACTGAAACTTGACGGTCCAGGTTCTTCATTAGACTTTGTTTTTAATAAATCACTACATATATTATTATCATCTTTAGGTAGAACTGTTAGCGATTTACCATCTTGTTCATCTGAACCCGTCTTGGTGCTTTCAAGAGCTAAGTTTAATATAAATTTTGAACGAGCTGACACAGTTTTACACTTTAGATTACTCATGTTCCATAAAAAAACCAAAATACGTTAACTTTAAATACCTTAAATGTCCACTAAACAAACAAATATCAACTGTAAATATATTTTCTCTTCATACTTAACATGCACAGTAACTCAAAATAAACTGATTTGCAACCAAACATGACCTCGAAAATTCACTGACAACAAATAAACAGTGCATTATGTTCACCAGCTGTTAAACATCTACTAAGCAAGACTGCAGTATGTACACCAACTGCTAAGCAAAACTGCCGTAAGTACAGAGGTCTAAGCATAAACGCAGTAACTCCAACGGAGTTACTGCACTTTTGATTAGAATTGTGTACTTGCGGCAGTCTTGCTTAGAAACATGGTACTTTATACTGGACATACTGCAATAGAAACCCTAATATCTCATTATGTGTTGGAGATACGGCAATTTTGACTAGTCCATTGGATTCCCCGTGGTCAAAAATGTAGGAAACCATATCTAACTCAAAATTGACATTTTTGGACTTACGGCACTTTTGCTTAGGTGGGCAGAATAGTACTCGTATTCTGAAAGAATAGTTTTATAGAGCATACAATTCTCTACAACTTTTTAATTTAAAGTTGGTTTCTATATATATATATATATATATATATATATATATATATATATATATATATATATATATATATATATATATATATATATATATATATATATATATATATTATAGTTCTTGTTTAATTGCTGGTTTTGTATTTTTTAAAAGTAAGTAATTTTGTGAAATAATTTAATAATTAAGTCATGAAACATGGTGGTCGTCAGTGTTATCCATACAAATATAAAAAGGATGTCAAAATTCTCTGAGGTACTGAACTGAGTGCCCCACTGTATATTGCAAGATTAAAACCTTCAACGCTAACTGAAATGGAGACACAGTTGAAGAATCTGTTTGAATGTTTGGGCTTCGCTCGCTTTATTTCCGTTCTCACACCACGCTGGTAATTGCCTCCTGGAGACATGAGGGGGGGATATGACATCATCAAATTACGTCACAAGTCTTATTTCCGAGATTGCCAGTAGAGTCGCATGAATCAGGGGGTATAAAATTGTTCGTAGTGGTTCCTACTAGGTTGCTCTGCCTCCGCTCTGATTTTTACTGTCTTCAATTTTCTGGCTGGGATGGGACTGTCTGCCGTCTGGTATAATAGAAGGTCTATGCCAATAATAACGACCTTCTCGTAGGAGGATGAACATCTCGCATTGCGCATGCTCGAGGAACATGTTTCTTAGATCTGTGACGAGAAGAATGATGCACATTGTACAACGGTTACAAGGAATTAAACAGTTTAGTCACTGTCCACCATTCTCTCAATCTCTCGGTAACGGAACTGAACCAACACATTCAAATCATCGAATTAGATGCCTGTCCCGAAATATTTTGTTCTTATACCGAAACAATTAATTGATTGAATCTTAACCTCACGACATAACGCTTCTTTTTCTGGTTGCTTTCTACATGAATTCCACTGTACCTCAAAACAAATAAAATACAGTAGGATAAGTTTATTTTAATTTGTTAATTAAAATATAGGTATTTAGGCAGTTTCTTGCCACCAAACAAAATTGGAAAATGTTGCTAGAAATAGGTCTAGAATTGGCCGTATTTTCACGAGATATGCTTTTAAGTCGCGATTATCGGCCATTACGTGATCATTTTAAACAACTATTGATTACAAAAACCAAATACACCTATATTCCCGCCGGAGTGACGGCAGGAAGGCAGTCACGGAGGCCAAACACACGCAAATTATGAGTTGAACCACGCATTTCACTGAAAAATTCGAAAAAAACCAATGTCACAACTTTTAGTATTTGTCATATTTCCTTTAATTTAAATTATATTTTATTCCTAATTTTGATGCGTGTTTTTACGCAGAATATGACAACTATTTTGGTCTATTACAATTATTTCTCGAGATATAATGGAAACACTACTTCGCGGCGATTCGTGGCTATTACGCGATCATTATATACAACAACTATTAATCATGAAAACCGAATTCACCTATATTTCCGCCGTAGTGACGGCCGGCAGGCCGTCACGGAGGCCCAACACTCGAATTTAACACAAATAATGAATGTTTTTAGTAAATAGACAACTAGAATAAGTTAGGTTAGGTCAGTAAAAAAATGCATTTTTCAGGCTGAAAAAATAACTTTACTGCATATTTGTGTTCAGCATAAAAAAACACGTAAAATAACATACAAATTTGTCGAAAAGTAACAATTTAAAAAAAATAGGTTCTTACTAACAGATAAAAAACTAGTTTTTAGATTTTTCGTTAAAAAACGAGTTTTCCGCGGATGAAATCAACCTCCTCAAGAGATAAAAACTCATAATTCACCACTTTTTCAACAAGAAATCATATTTTCACATGTGGCAGGAAAGTGCATAATTAAATAAATAAATAAGGTCTTTATTAGCAAGCGTTCTTCAAAGATACAGTCTCTGATTTACAAGACAACTCTTGTCACAACATACGGTACAGATACAGTAAATAATAATCTTTATAAACTAAAACATAATAAAAATTATATAAACATCTCTATGACATGTTTTTTAAATGAACAGTAACTGAGGCTCTTCAAAGCAGGGGGCAAAGTATTGTATATCTCCGGTCCAAAGTAACTAAAAGCTTTCTTGCTTTTCTAGGCGGACCCTTGGCAAATGAAGTAGGCTGTCCTGTCGAGTACTGCGAGTGTTTATTTCATGTCTGAAAATAAGCTTTTGCCTGAGATATTCAGGCTTCCCAGTCTGGAGAATTTTGCAGATAAGTTTAACAGTCTGTAGGTTACAGCAATCCATAATTGATAGCACCCTAGAGCTTAATCTAAATTCGCTGATGTGATCAAACTTTTTGAGATTGTAAACAAATCTCAGAGCTCGATTTTGCAATCTAGTGAGAATCATAACATTTTCCTGGGATAGGCAACGAGCGAAAGACGGAAGAGCGTAGTATATGGTAGGAAAAACTGTTGAGCGGACAATTTCTAGCTTAGCAGACACTGGCAGTATTTTTACACATCTATACAGAGTTTTCAGCTTGATCACGATGCTTTTACATATAGTTTTTATATGATTCGTAAAATCAAGACTAGAATCCAAAGTGACACCAAGTACTTTTAGAGAACTTGATGTAACTAAAGGTTTACCATCCAGAGTGACAAACTGATTACAGCAACTACGTAGTTTACAATTCAGAGATGGCCCGTCCACCTGCAAGACAGAACATTTACCCGAGTTAAGCAGAAGCCCATGATCGTCCGACCATGACTTCACCGTCTCCAGATCCGAGTTGACTCTATGCACCGCCTCTGCTCTATCCAATGGGTTATAAGACAACAACAGCTGTGAGTCATCTGCATAAGAGTGAAGAGAACAGAATTACAGCTGTTTTTTTAAGTCTGCAGTGTATATAAGAAAAAGAATTGGTCCCGGGCAACTTCCCTGTGGGACACCGACGGTTCTGGATAGCACAGGAGACAACCGATCACCAACCTTTGTACGCTGAGTTCTCCCAAATAAATACGACGAGAACCACCTGACTGAATTGTTGTCAAAATGATAAAATCTAAGCTTTGCTAACAACAAGTCAAAGTTAACAGAGTCAAAAGCTTGCGAAAAGTCCAAAGCTGTAACCAAACTCTGAAAACCTTTATCCCTCGCAGTAAATAGGTCATCAGTGATATTCAGAAGCGCGGAGCAAGTGCTAAATCCCCGTCTAAAACCTGATTGAGCTTCAGGAAGTAAACCCTCAGATTCCAAGTAGCCAACCACCTGTTCTGATACAACCCGATCCAGGATTTTAGAGATGGCAGGGAGAATGGATATAGGTCGAAACTGACTAACTGAGGTAGGATTGCTAGACTTTGGAAGAGGAATCACTATGCTCTGCTTCCACCCGGAAGGAAACTTTCCAGTAGTCAGGGAAACATTGACTAGATGTGTAATTGCACCAATACAACAAGGGCTTAAACCTTTAACCATAGAAATGGATATTCCATCCGCACCAAAAGAAGTACTTGCAAGGCTGTTCATAAGCTCTTTTATTTTTTCCTCAGACAAACACACTAAAGCGAAAGGAAAAGCGATACCTTCATACCTATTTTGGTTAAAGAAACACAGTTTATCCATACTTATGTTCCCTCCACAGCCCATAGTGGAGAAGTAGTCATTTAGCTCTTTTGATGAAAATGTATGTGGCTTTACTTCATTTTTACTCAGAATACCACCAGCACGCAAAATAGCCCAAAACTTCTTTGTGCTTTTTACGTTTAGGTTCTGGGTGAAATACTTCTTCTTCGCCAGACGTACTGCCACATTAAGGGCATTACGAGCCTTACAATATTCGAGCCTCGATTCTTGTATTTTGAGGAAAAGATAAGCATTTTTATACCTATTCTTATTTTGTGTAAGTGCAATTACATTGTAATCCCTCCAAGGAGCTTTATTCCTGGTTATTCGCTTTTTCACCATTGGAGCACATGCATCAAATACTTTCATAATGTTTGACGTTAGTTTATTGGTGATGTCATCAACGTCTTTCAGAGTTGTTATGTCTTCCCAACGCACACTGGAGGCAATCTCAATAAATTTCTCGCAATCAAATTCTTTAAAATTGCGATAAGAGATGAACTTAGCCTTGGGGTTAGGTTTATCGCATAGCACGTCGCAGTATATCAGCTTGTGGTCAGTGATACGTTTACCACTATGATCAAAAATATTAGAAGTATCGACAATACCTACGTCTGGATTGAAATTTGTATCCACAATTATGACGTCGATAAGAGAAGATGTACTCCCAGTTATACGAGTAGGTTCCTTTATGATTTGGACAAGGCCCAGAGATTGAAAAGTTTTTTCAAGATAACTAACATCTGCTCTTCTTTGGTCCAGAAAATTTACATTCAGGTCACCCAACAGTATCACTGAATCTACCTCAGGTGACATGTCAATAAACAAAGCATGTATCAGAGAGGTTAGACAAGAGTTGAGCGGTAAATGAGAGATGAGAAAATTAAATAATTATATCTAAATTAATTCGAAGGACCAGGGAATTTTATATTAAAAACGCCCAAAAAGTTAGTGTCTATGGGACAAAATGTCGAGCAATTTTCTGATGTTTACAAAATAAATAATATCACACACATAAAAATTATGAAACAGTACCTTGTCCAATATTCCAATTAGGTGAGGGAAGGTCCGGAGACAACCGTTGGTGAGGTGGTAGCGAGGTCCATCAATGTCCTGATACAAAGTAGAAAAACGCCAACGAGCGACAGCTCTCACTTCATTTCACCTTATTGACACGAATCACGGTAGAACGCTTTTCGCAAAGTTCATCTGCCACGGAAGCGCGCACAAAGGAAGTTCTAGAAGATCTTGAAGCACAGACAATGGCGGGAGTTCACACAAGAAATTAAATGTACAAAATATCACACACAAAAAATATTAAAAGACGTTTAAGAGTGGTTAACAGAGATTTAGAGAAACAATATAGAGAAAGCACGAGGCAGAGGGCCTCCAAAGTGTATATGAGAGAAGTGCGTTGTGAGCCAGGGACGTTACAAGACAGAGTGGTGTGGCGTAAACCCCGCGTGGTGCAAAACGTTTTTAGAACAGTGCATTCCAACCAATCAGATTTCAAGACGACTGACTACGTCATATCGCCTGATTTATATCGCTTTTAGAAAGCGTTATCCCCCTCTCTCTTTCTCTCTGTTGAGATGTTTCAAATTAAACAATAAGACAATTTAAAATGCGCTCTTGGCTTAAAAACTATTTCTTAATGCTAAAGTGCTAACACATTAAATGGTATTAGAAAACCTTAAAATAAATATAAGTACTGAACATTCCGGCCCCCTTGAAGCATTGTAGGCTTCAACAACAAAGTCACACAATAGAAAATCACACCACACAGTTATTAGAGATTGGGGCACGGAACTAGAAAAGAGATTTTAGTCAGTGGGCAGAGGAAACACCTTTACCACTGGTCTAGTAAGGTGTCCATTTGGAGTGCGTAAGTCCACCACGCGCACAACACCATCAGTCCCTGGGTGTACGGCGGTAACACGAGCCAGAGGCCACGAGAGGGGTGGAGAGTTCTGGTGCACCAGCACGAGATCACCAACTTTGATATTCTCGCGTGGTTGGGTCCACTTATAACGTTGCTGGAGCGTATGCAAGTATTCCAGCTGCCATCGTTTCCAGATGCGTTGATGAAGAGCTTGAACCAACTGCCAATGTCGTAGGCGGTTGTCCGGTGCGTCGAGGAGATCGGGTTCTGGGACCGACGCTAGGGGGGCACCAATCAAGAAGTGTCCCGGAGTGAGGGCAGAGAAGTCAGCAGGATCGCTGGAGAGTGGAGTGAGTGGCCGCGAGTTTAGCATGGCCTCTATCTGAGTGACGAGTGTCATAAATTCTGGCAGTGTCAGGATGTTGTCTCCCATGACACGACGTAAGTGGTGTTTGGTGCTTTTCACAGCGTTCTCCCATAATCCACCTTGGTGGGGAGCAGCAGGAGGGTTGAGCTTGAAGTCGATACCTCGAGGAGTAGTGAAGTGAAGCAACCTTTTCTGCGAATCGGTTGAGAACAATGTTTCCTTTAAGATATTTTGAAGGGCGTTATCAGCACCGACATAGTTCGTACCACAATCGGAAAACAATTGAACACACAGACCTCGTCGAGATACAAAGCGCGTGAGTGCTGCAATAAAGGCGTCGGTGGTCAAGTCTGTCACCACTTCAAGATGCACAGCCTTTGTGACCATACACACAAATACACAAATATACACCTTTATGTGTCGCATGCCACGGAGATTTAACACCTTTGCGTTGAATGGTCCACAGAAGTCTGTTCCAGTGGACAAGAATGGTCGAGCGGGAGTCACTCGTGATGGAGGGAGGTCGCCCATTAGTGGGGCTTGATTTCGTGGCTTGTTTCTAAAACATGTTATACATTGGAAAATGCGTGAGCGTATGACGCTCCGCGAGCAGAGAATCCACACGAATTGGGATAACATAGACTGCGTTAGCTGTGGTCCAGCATGGAGATTTGAGCGGTGATGATGATCCACAATGAGGTTTACAACATGATGTTTCTTGGGTAGAAGAACTGGATGACGGACGTCGTGTGCCAGGGAAGAACGGTTGAGACGCCCACCAACACGTAGAATGCCTTGTGTGTCCAGAAACGGTTTCAGGCGCTGAAATCTTGTTGAGCAGGGACGCCCAGAGCGTAGTGACGAGATGTCGTCTGCAAATGCAGATTGCTGGACGAGGCCGAAGATCTTGAGTTTAGCTGTGGAGATCTCGGATGGGGAGAGATGTCTCTTGAGACGATTAGCGCTACGGCAGTTGTGTACGAAGCGCAGAACTAGAGCAAAAATTCGCTCAAGTTTGTCCCACGACGAGACATTCGTCCCGTCCACCAGAGAGTGTGGTTCCTAAGCTGGGAGGCAGAAATGCCCCGTGATGCGCAGTCTGCTGGGTTGTCAGTTCCTGCTATATGTCGCCATGAGTCGGGTGATACGAGTTCTTGGATCTGGGAAACTCGGTTTGAAACATACGTCTTAAGCCTATAAGGTGGAGTTCGTAGCCATGTGAGTACTACTGTTGAGTCACACCATAAAAAGGTGGTTTGAGAGGTGATTGTCTCCTTAAGTATTGACTGACAATGAGTTGTTATCTTAGCGAGCAGATGCGCTCCGCAAAGCTCGAGACGCGGAAGTGTCACTCGTTTTAGAGGAGCGACGCGAGTTTTCGCCATTATGGGGCGAATGATGACGTCACCTGTCGAAAGCTGGCAGCGGAAATACAACACCGCACTATATCCACTTTCTGACGCATCAGAGAATCCATGGAGTTCTACGACGCAAGAGAGTGAGAGTGGAAACGCTCGAGGAATTGAGACATGCACTATGTGCTGCGCGTCAGTGATGAATGAGTGCCATTTTTCGGCAAGTTCGAATGGCAAGGGTTCATCCCAAGACAGACCTGTAGTCCAGAGGAGTTGCATAAAGCATTTTGCTTGCATGATGCAAGGAGAGAGAAATCCACAGGGATCATTTATCTTGGCTATTAAGCTCAAGCCAGAGCGTTTGGTAGGGCGCTCGTCAGGTGGTATGTTAAGAGAGTATGTGAAACAATCCGTGGTAGGTGACCAATGTAAACCAAGGATAGAGAACTGCGGAGATAGAGATTCTTGCAGAAACACTGGAGACTCGCGATGTCCTTCCGGCAGAGCTTGGAGTAGGCGAGTAGAGTTAGAGACCCACTTCCGGAGTTCGAAACCTCCTTGACGCAGTAGACGGATGAGCTGCTCCTGCAGTTCTAAGGCCGTTTCCTCTGTGTCCGCACCGGATATGATGTCGTCCACGTAGGTCTGAGTCCTCAGCACGCATGCAGCGGAGGGGAAGTTCCCACCGTCGTCGTCTGCAAGCTGGTGCAGAGTCTTGATCGCCAAGTAGGGAGAGGTATTCATGCCGTAAGTAACAGTGTTCAATTGATATGTTGAGAGAGCATCCTTGGGATGGTCACGCCATAAGATAAGTTGAAATTTCCGGTCATCTGGATGTACTCGGATTTGCCGATACATCTGACGGATGTCACAGCAAAAAACAATATTGTGACGCCTGAAGTGAAGTAGTATGTCACAAATATTTGTTTGGAGTTTGCGCCCGGTCAATAAGACATCGTTGAGAGAAACACCAGTACTGGTCTTGCAACTCGCATCAAAGACAGTACGGAGTTTTGTGGTGGAACTATTTTCCTTTAGCACCCCATGGTGAGGGAGGAAATAGTGTGGCTTAGTTAGATCAGGATTTTGAACTTTGGCCATGTGGTCGAGAGATTGATATTCACTGATAAAATCGTGATAGAGTTGAGAAAAGTGAGGTTGAGCGTTTAATTTCCGCTCTAGAGAATGAAATCGACGCTCAGCAATAGGCTGAGACGATCCTAGGGCAGAATGATTCTCCTTAAACGGAAGTCGAACGGTGTAGCGTCCGGTTTCATCTCGAGAGTGAGAAGTGGCGAAGTGAGCATCACATTGTTCTTCTTCTTTGGTCTTCTTCGAATACACAGGAATTTCCTCTTGAAGCCAGAACCGCTGAAGTGATGAGTGTAGATCTGCGTCGCTTTGCTGAGTGTAGAGAGACATTGAGGCTCGTAGAGGTGAGAGTGGATGCGAAAGGCGCGCTGGGAGCAGTACCCAGTACGACAAACCCGAAATGCGTGCCAATTACATGTGGCATATGCTGCCCCAGTGAGAACTGCTCATTAGTGAGTATTTTTGGAAATATACTTCCACCTAAGATAACGTCAATTCGTCCAGGTAAATGGAATGTGGGATCAGCGAGAATGTAACTCTGAGTCTTATTGTAGACTTCTGGGGCTAGAGGTACTCTAGGTAAATCCACGGTCAATTTATCCAATATTAACATTGGCTGGTCAGGAGCAATGATGAGACCAAATAGAGTGCTGATTGTGAGATGAGTTTGACCTTTTGGTTTTGCCGTGCTTTGGCTGAGGCCAGAGATGTGAGTTTGAGACTTAGTACGGCGCACTCCCAAGAGTTGAGCGGCGCGTTCGGAAATTAAATCCGTCATACTCCCTGAATCAAGTAAAGCCCTGAATACATAGGATCTACCTTCAGGAGTTTACCAGTAAGGTGCCCAACAGCACGGTGTAACAATCTGGCATAGAGGGGGGTGAATCTTGAGAAACGAGAGTCACCTGAGAATCGTTATGGTTCTCACTAGAGCGATGACGTGTACTGGAGACGTCATGAACTGTGTTACTACGGACGGGCTGATTAGCAGCATTGCCCGAGGCAGCTTGAAAGTGTAACAATGAACGGTGTTTTTTGTTACACGTGAGACACGTGGCCTTAGATTGACATTCCTTGAGTTCATGAGCGCCTAAGCATGAGATGCAGCGATTATGTCTCTTGACGAGCTGATGTCGTTCTTGAGGAGTTTTGTCGCGAAAAACCGTACATGAATAGACTTTATGTCCACTCTGATTACAGATGAAACATGGAGGAGGCATAGTCTTGGTTTGAGCGGAGTTAGAGTGAGTTGTGACCATTGAAACATCACTAGAGCGAAAGTTCACCCTTTTTGGCGCAGTCACCTTGTTGCGGGCGTGAGGAGGAACATAGGTAGAAGCCTTTACCTGCGGAACGTTATGAATATTGGCATCTTCAGTTTGGCTCTATTCAGTGTTCAAAAATGTTATTATTTCTTTGACTTCCGGTAACGAGTGAGCAGACGCGTCATTCGAAGAGGTTGACCGGGAAGCTTCCAGCTTTTTTCGTAAGTCGGAATCCATACGTCGGAGGATGAGGGCGGAGAGGAGCGGATTGTTTTCACCTACGTCACAATGTAAAGCTTTCAATGCCTGAGAGTGTTCTGTATATTGATTGACAAATAGTCTGAGACCCTTGATTGAGGACGAACTGATTTAAGGCAGGTCCAGTAACTGGTTCAAATGGAGAGTTTGTAACCTCCGGGAATTCTGGTAGCGATCCCGTAAGAGGTCGTATGCTATTAAGTAATTAGCAGAGGTTAGATTGAGTCCTTTAATTAGGTTTAAGGGTTCGCCGCTCAAAACGCTCAATAAGTACTGAAACTTCATTACTGCACTAAGACTGGCATTACGGTGAATGGTTGTATCAAATAAATTGATAAAGGAAGTCTAAGTCAGAAGATCGCCCGAGAATTTTTGTAACTCTAATTTTGGCAGACGGACCTGAGAGACACTAGAGACCTGAGGAGTCATACTGACGTCACTCAAAGCCGAGGGTGTTTTGGGTTCTTCGACTGGAAGTAGCGTTTCGATTATACCAAGAATATGGGCGTAGACCTCGTTAATAGAGTCCTGATCTTCCGCTAAGACTTCGTCTTCAATGGCCTCATCATCTGTTAGATTTAAGGCTCGTTGCAGGTTAGCCTCAAAATCAGCTTTCTTTTTCTTGACTTCATTAGAGACGGTTGATAAGCTCTTCAGTTGAGCAGGTGTAAGAAGCTCCTTTTGCGTAGCGAATTCTTCAACTTGAGTTTTTATTTTAGCGAAGCGCGCTTTAGTTAACGCTGTAAGACGAGTATAGAGAGCCGCCTTGAAATCAGAAACTTTAGGAGCCATTTTGAATTTTTCAGATACAGTAAGTAGTAAAACAAAATTAAATTTAGATATGAAATACAAGACACTATTGTGAGCAGAGCACTAAATCGCTAAATACATTTTTCCATATTTTATTTATATCTATTTTGACTTACTTACTACAAAGTCCCCCAATACACAATACCACAATACCACTGTACGTGTATGGGTGGGCGGGTGAGTCAATACCACTGTACATGTATGGGTGGGCGGGTGGGTCATTACCACTGTACGTGTATGGGTGGACGGGTGGATCAGTACCACTGTACGTGTATGGGTGGGTGGGTCAGTACCACTGTACGTGTATGGGTGGGCGGGTGGGTCTGATAGGTTAATTCATTAGGAAAGTTATTTTCCACTTATCAGCTTGAATTGTAAACTACGGGAATTAGAACAGTATTTTTGTGTTTGTTGTCGCCATTTCGCCCATGTGACGTCATTGGAGATGCATGTGATACCTACCGTCTTCTTTCCTAGGGGTACCGTGACCACAATGCACTTTTGTATTATACAGATGCCAGTAATACATGTTTTGTATTACTGAATGTAATAAACACAATATACCATGGGAAAAAAAACACACACTTGACCCCCGATATTAAAATATCGGCAGAGACATAACAAATTATTTTGCAATAAGAACAATAAACAAACAAATAAATAAGAGATTCAAAGTGTGAGGTAAGCTTAATCTGCAATGTTATAACAATTGCAGTCTTGATTGGTTCCACTGAGAACTTTGCTTTGATAGCTAGATTTGTTAGTAGCAATGTGTATGAACACTAGAGAGCAAGGAAAAAGTATAAATTTTATTTTCAATGAGAGATCAGAGAACTAATTATTTTTAGTTAATTAGCTTCCAATAAGCTTATGGTAATAACACATTAGAGAGAGACATGATAAATAGCTAATTCTTGCTTATTTCAGAGAGAGTGTACAAAACTATAAGTGTACATAACTAGTTTTGTATAGTTAGTTAATTAATTATTAGTTCAGCAAAAATACAATAAATATGAATTAGGTAATTTAGTTAATTAGCCAAACAAAATTTATTTACCCTAGCAGAGAAATGTGTGTTTAATAAAGCTTAACTGCTTTACCAAAAGAGACTTAAACTAGGCTAATTGACTATACACAATAAAAGACAATAGTTGACCTCACAAAAAAAGAATGAAAAAGCATTATATTGTACAATAAAAAGCCGTATAAAACACCTTTTGTATTTAATTAACCTTCAAATGCTAATTAGAAAAATAGAATAAAAGATAATAATTTAATTTAAGATTAAATATATATAAGCTTATTTACATAAATGAATTAACTAGCCATTGCTAAAATCCTTATAATGAGAAGCATTGACTAATGCCTGTGACTACCACATGATATGTGAGTAGCGTACTGTCAATAAAGTAAACAAACAGGAGTTGACAACTGTCAGCGCATGCGCTATAGAGCGGATGTGCTGCAGACAGCCTGGAGAGAGTGAGGGGTTGGAAAAATCAATACTGTCAACCTCGAATCGGCACGCTTCGGAGATGTTCGTGATTCTTCGTAAGCAGTGCGCCTGGTATTGGGCTAGGGGCGTGGCCTTCACAAACTACAAAGAAAGGCAAATTGCAAATGGCGAAAACTGAAGTGAATCGTGCTTTCTATTATCCAAAAATTAGAGTTTCCGTATTTCCAAAGAACTGTATCCCAGAAATCCGGCTCGAAGGACCAAAACATGAGCGGTAAATGAGAGATGAGAAAATTAAATAATTATATCTAAATTAATTCGAAGGACCAGGGAATTTTATATTAAAAACGCCCAAAAAGTTAGTGTCTATGGGACAAAATGTCGAGCAATTTTCTGATGTTTACAAAATAAATAATATCACACACATAAAAATTATGAAACAGTACCTTGTCCAATATTCCAATTAGGTGAGGGAAGGTCCGGAGACAACCGTTGGTGAGGTGGTAGCGAGGTCCATCAATGTCCTGGTACAAAGTAGAAAAACGCCAACGAGCGACAGCTCTCACTTCATTTCACCTTATTGACACGAATCACGGTAGAACGCTTTTCGCAAAGTTCATCTGCCACGGAAGCGCGCACAAAGGAAGTTCTAGAAGATCTTGAAGCACAGACAATGGCGGGAGTTCACACAAGAAATTAAATGTACAAAATATCACACACAAAAAATATTAAAAGACGTTTAAGAGTGGTTAACAGAGATTTAGAGAAACAATATAGAGAAAGCACGAGGCAGAGGGCCTCCAAAGTGTATATGAGAGAAGTGCGTTGTGAGCCAGGGACGTTACAAGACAGAGTGGTGTGGCGTAAACCCCGCGTGGTGCAAAACGTTTTTAGAACAGTGCATTCCAACCAATCAGATTTCAAGACGACTGACTACGTCATATCGCCTGATTTATATCGCTTTTAGAAAGCGTTATCCCCCTCTCTCTTTCTCTCTGTTGAGATGTTTCAAATTAAACAATAAGACAACTTAAAATGCGCTCTTGGCTTAAAAACTATTTCTTAATGCTAAAGTGCTAACACATTAAATGGTATTAGAAAACCTTAAAATAAATATAAGTACTGAACAAGAGTATGGTGCATCCGGTGGTCTATATGCGATACAGACACACAGCTTCTGACTTTTTAGACAAACCAAGCCACATACATATTCAATGCGAATATCTACGTTGAGAAGTCGAACAAGAGTAGACTTAAAATCACATCTCACATACAGAGCCACTCCGCCACCACAGCATTTCAGCTGAGGCAGCCTATCACAACGATGAAGTGTGTAGCCAGGTAGATCGAACACACACGAGGGAACATCCGGAGATAGCCATGATTCAGTGACTCCCAACAAGTCAAATTGAAAATCATCAATTGAAGAACACAACTCCGTAAAACCAGTGTTTAATGATCTAAAGTTTACATGAGCTACTCTACAACAAGAGGCAGCTCTACGATCTCGTTTCCCGACTGGGTGATACTCACCGGGACACAATCTCCCTCAGCAACATGACCAGACACCTGCGGGCTGAGACAGATGACATCATTAGCTCCTCCTGTACATTTGGAGCGACAGGCCTGATGGACTACTTCCAATGACTGAAATATCAAATTCCCAAGACAATAATTCCCTTTACGATTGAGGTGTCTCCCGTCCCGGGAAAGATGATAGTTTCGGATCACACCGCTGTTGTCAAGGAACTCAACATTGAAGTTACTACACATAAGCATCAGCTGCTCATTTAAATGGAAGAGGGCTAGCTTACTGATGTCTTGTAAGAATGCTATTCAAAATCACAGTAGTATTAGGGAAGGTTCGTTTAGCAGTACTCAACAGGTCCGCCATTGAGTGGAGAACCGCTCTTTTTCCACAGCCACCGTTATAGCCAGCGCCACCGCCATATCCGCGAACAAGGTTATTAGTTCCAATCAAAATGTAAATAATTTCTGGTTGCGCTGATTCATACTTAATGATCTTATCTCTGATGTTAGATATTCTAGCACCGGAATTTACATCCACGATAGCCCCACTCATCCTACATCTTTCCCCAGAGAAACGCAACAGAGAGTCCCCGATCAACAAAACATTGGACATAGCGATATCATGAGACTTAAAACTTGATTCCCCTGGAGATTCATTACTAACTCTGCCGCTAGAAACCTTTCCTCTTGCAGAAGTCAGAGATACATTTCTATGAGTAAAGGTTTCTTTACCTGCTTTCAAGTTACTATTTCCAGTTAACTTAACAGACAATTTAGGTTTGATTATCTTAAAAGACTTCAGGTGCCATTTCCCTGATGCATTGCAAATAGTTGAGTCATTTACACTATTATCCCCCACAGCAAGGGACTCGAAACGATTTGTACATTTCACATCGGTGCCGCTTGTCAAAGAATTTACAATTTTCTTGGCCTTAAAACTACGTTGTTTTTTATTGGACTTTACAGTTTTCCATTCAACAGAAAGATCCCTTGGTCTCATTACATTGACACTTTTATCAAAATCGGAAGCCATACCATTAAGACTAGTTATGACCGCAGACGCCAAATTAACCTGGTCACCTGACGTTGTTTCCGTAAAAACTGAGGTGCGCTTGTCTACAGATACAGTGCTTAGATGGCCTTGCCTAAACAGTGAATACCAATCAAAAAAAGTAAGACCATTTTTAGGAATATTGCAAAACCCCTCCTTTATAAATTTAGCATTGACCAGTACACTTAGACCACATTCATAACTGTTTTTTTGTTGAGCACAAATCAACTCACGAAGACTGTCCTCCTTGAACCCAAGCTTACTAGTTATTAACCTAGCAGCCGTCACATTGACACCTTTTAGTGAATCAAGGTGGTATACTGACTGCTCAAAAATATCAACAAACAATAAATTCCAGTGGGAGCCAGTATCCGCCTTCAGAGTGTCTACACTATCGTTTATACATAAGAAAGCATAGTCAGCCTTTAAAAATTCTATATCTTCTAACAGAGCCTTTACATCAGTATGACTACCATTCTTTACAATTTGAGAAACAGAGGGGCCAATGAAAATGAGTTTGTTTAGATTTTCACACATATTACTACTAAAAGTTTGAAAATAGGAGTCAAGAATATTGTCATCGACCCATCTATTACTAAGCCAAGATTTCTCCTGTAATGCATTTATTGACGACTTCAGTTCTAGTACACAATTAGTTAATTCTACCTTTTCTTTCTCATTAGTTTCTAAGTCAACATTAAGCTTAGTTATAATTAGATCTTTCTCGTTTACTGCGCTTTTTAAGAATAAACAATCATTAGACATTTTTTTCAAATCTGCCTTAACTTTTACTAAGCTAGAAGTAACAACACAATTCTCTTTCAAAACAACGTCTTTTTCTTCTAAGACAATGTCTAATTCACTGTAAGATATATTTAGATCAGACTGGCTTCGTTCTTTTTCACGCTCCAGTCTGGTTTCAAGGATTACAATGTGACTTTTCAAATTACCAATTGCTTCCTCATGAGTTTTTGAGGCAGTCAAATCTTTGTCCAAATACTTAAGCAAACTATATATGTCCGATTCAAAGTCAGAAACATTAATATGAGGATTGTTAGCTTCTAGCTTTTTTAAATTTACACAAATATTGGTAACTAAAGTTTCAGTGTCACCGTCAAGATTCTCCGAGCTCATAAACATTTCCTCAATAAAATTTACTGCAACGTTTGACATTCCACGTGTCAACACCATTTTATGATTCGCACAGAACTATATAAAATGTGATGAAATGCAGTAGTTTAGCAACGACGGCTCAGCAGTTCTGCAAGAAGCAAGGCGGGCAGGTATATCAATTGCAGCGAAGAATCTGAAGGCGCAGCAGATATCACTCACAGCGAGTAGGCAGCGCCTGGACGATCCGAGCGTACAGCGGTTAGTCACAAGCAGGGACAAGTTGTGCGGCAGGTAAAAGTTCTGCGGCGGCCGTTTGCCGACATATGATTACTTAATCTAGGTTACGTTTATTGTAAGCGGCACAGCTGGATATGCTATTTTTAGGAAAACCTCTAATGAATTTAATGTTGGAATAGTTTGCAAATTTCTTTTTCAAAACAAATCTTATGAAAGGAAAAATTAAATATCCATTGACAATACTCAAGTCTTCTGAAGGCCTTTCTTTATTGGCTTGCACAACCTATATGCCTTGTAATAAGTTTGTGAAGTGTTTATGAATGAAAATAAGAATACGATTACAATATACCTCCAAAACTAAGGAATCAAACTACCCCATCACAATTACACAATACTGCCGTTGTGACTGTAATTAAAGTAACTATTACCATTGATTTTACTATACTGTACATAGAGTAAAATCAATGCTATTACGAAACTTTGCAAAGGACTGTTTACTCTCAGTCAAGACCCTTGGCCCTAAGGTTGCGCAGTAACGTTTATTTTTCAAGTCACAGTTATATGGAATGGGTTCCTCGCGCATGCGCACTGCGAGAATGTTCATCCTCCTACGAGAAGGCCATCAATAATAAGACAGAAAAATCAAACGAAATGCCAATGCACTGAATCAAGCTATCGAATTAAAAAGTTTTTGAAGTTATACTTCTTTGCGCCCGTTAGACACTTTGGGATGGGATGTTGGTCGAGAAACCGCGTCACGCTGAAAAGTAAGAACAAATTTTTAAGAACTATCGATTAATCGATTGTTAATCGAAGAAATTTAATCGAAGAAATTACTGATAATGATAATATAGGTGTATAATATAATAATGAAGTCACGTATAATATATTGAAGATAAATATATTGAATAATATTGAAAAATGTCTTATATTTCATTTATATATCCTGTCTGTTTGTGTGCGTGAGTGGGTGTATGAGAATGGCCAAAGAAGTATAACTTCCACCGTGTGGTCCGACGCCACCCAATTTTTTTTTCTCCTAGGAAAAAATCTCTGGAACATAAACAGCTGGCAAATGTTTATTCTTTTAACAAGTTCCAATCCATTCCAGTAATTTGTAAACACTGGTGGTTAGGGAATAGTTCAGTCAGTGGATATTTTTGTGTAGATTCATTTTATTTCAGTTCATATCAGTCAGTTGTTCTACATGTCCAAGTTCGTATTGAAGCAGTGTCTGTTCCGTTGTATATGAGTATTTTATGTGATTAGTGGAGGGCCTAGGTTAGTACACAGTATAAAACACCTGTGGTTAGTGTTTACTCGATTCCTTTGTGCTTGTGAATTCAATGTTTGTCAATAAATATATTTAATAGTCTGTTTTAAATCTCAGTTGTTTAATTAGATAACATCTGTGTTATTGGCGTAACAGAGTTAGTTATATTCAAAATGGGAGAAGAGGAGCTGTCAAATGAAGATCCTATTTAGTAAGCCTAATTAATATTTTATTCGCACTAGCCTAATGTGTACATATAAATTACCTATTGTATAGGCCTAGATGCCAGACAGACCGCCCAATTCTAAATAAATGGTAAACAATAAATTATAAAATTCTGGCTTAAAGATCATAACAAAATAAACTGAAGATTTGCCCATGTAGTCAACTTTAATTTGATGTAGGTCCTAGTTTTTTATGCTGAACAAGAATTTAAAACTATTTGGTCTACAACAATTATTTCTTGAGATATCATCAAAAAACTGTTCTCGGTGTCACCTACGGTTCATATGCACAATGTTAATAGGAGCTATGACAAGCCACCAAAACCAAATTGGCACGTATTGCTGTTGGAGTTACAGCAGGCAGGCTGTCACGGAGGTCAAGAACCCAAATTTAACTCAAATTACGAATTTTTTTTAGTATATAGATGATTATGATTAGTTAAGTTTGGTTAGCTAAGTAAAAAGTGTGTTTTTCAGGTAAAAAAATTAATTTTATTGAAAAACCAATTATATATATTCTGTTCAGCATTATAAAAGAAGTAAAATAGAAAAAGAATTGTTGAAAAATTCCATTTTTTTAAAAAAGTTGGTTTTTCACTATGACATAACTTTTACATTTTTTTGTAAATGAGTTTTCTGCAGCAAAATTCAATCTCCTCAAGAATTATAAACTCATATTTCACCACTTTTTCATCAAGAAATCTTATTTTCAGAGGAGTCTAGAAAGTGCATAATTACTGAAACTGCTTACCAATTGCATTTGGGGATCATAACAGCCTAGATCTGTAAAACTGTTAACTTTGTTATAGTTTAACATTACTGTAATTAATTTTTCTCGTGTTTATCATGCAACAGTCTCGATTTTCTGATTTACAAATAAGAAAATCGTGAGATTGTATTCCTCCTGGATATCACCTTATGCTGTTTATGTTCAAAGGATTGCATATCACTTCAATATTCTTAGTTTTTGGTGTTGCTAGGTTAAGAATTGTTGGTAGTTAAGGCTCAACTAGCTTACTTTATAAACTATTATTAATCTATGAATTTTTTTAAAGATGTATAAAATGAGTAAATACTAATTAAGGACGTGTTTTGAACATGGAAAACTACTGTTGTGTTGATATTTATAGAGTTTCCAGTTATTTCACGAATTTGTAAAATTTCTTTACTAAGATTAAACACTTGCTAAATTTTCAAAAAACATAGTTTACCAGTATGTAGTGATGCGAAGCTTTGATCACTAAGTCACCACAACAACAAACTGTCATTGCAATGTCACACTACCTTTTACTAATTTACCCGAACTAGACTAGTTGTCTAGACTCCATACAACTAGATACCAACCTCATTCTTTTTAAAACGTAAGGGGCACTAATCTGAAAAATTCTGCTGTTTTATTGTTGGTAGCGTAGTTGGTTCAATCCCAGCTTCATGTGCTAAAGGTTCTCAGTTCGATCCCAATCAGAGTCAATACATTTTGAGAAGGATCAGCTGATAACCACCGGCTGTTCATTTGTCATTGGGCTATTAATTAATGACACTTTCTAAGGAATGGTCGGCCTTAGTTTGTAACAATGACTACATTTGCTCATATACACTCATCACACTCATTCGAAATCCATATTCGCCCATATCTTGACGATCGGCGTCTTATGAATAAATAAAAATAAATAAAATAAAAAAAAAAATAAACACATATGAAGCTGCCAAATTTGTAGTACAGAAATATGTATAATTGCATTATAATGTAAATAACTTTATATGATCGTAACAGATTGTAAAATAAAATGTGGTGTTAAAAAAAGTACATAGTTTATGATATGTCAGTTCTTGACAAAAGCTTCCAGGGACAGTTTAGGGACAACGAAGTCAAAATGCCAGGTAATTTAAATTAATTCAACGTTGATGTAAACATTATGGTACAATAATAAATTATAAAATATCAAGATCTAGAATGCTAAAAAAAATGACATACATAGAGTAAAAGCTATACATATTGAAATACCTCTCCAAAAACTATATACATTTGCTTTACATTCATTTAATGATTAATTCATAAAATTCACAAACAAGAAAGCTTGGATTATTAAGAAGAAATTGCTTGATAGTTTTCAGGTATAAATCAAAAGGCAATTTTCTAATACTAAGTGATAGCTTATGAAACATTTTTATAGCTACATTGGTGAAACTTTGTTGTGCCTTTGAATAATTGAAAATTTTATCTTTACATTGTTTTCCCCTCTTGTTTTATATTCATGACACATGCCATTCTAATAGTATTTATTGTAAGTACCAGGAAAGCCGATCTCCGATCGGGTTCATATCATCTAATCGCTGACTTCCAATACCGAATTTAAATGAATCCCAAGATACTGAAACATGCTATGAAGCTGAAATTGAAAATACAGATCTTGATTCAAACAATGAAACAAATCTTATGACTTGTAATAATACTTTGCAAACAACTTCTACAAATAATTCTGGAAATACCTTACAAACTTCTAGCAACTTTCTTAATTACGATTTGCCATCAACCTCGGGACCCCCAAACTGATGGCAAATCGTAATTAAGAAAGTTGCTAGAAGTTTGTAAGGTATTTCCAGAATTATTTGTAGAAGTTGTTTGCAAAGTATTATTACAAGTCATAAGATTTGTTTCATTGTTTGAATCAAGATCTGTATTTTCAATTTCAGCTTCATAGCATGTTTCAGTATCTTGGGATTCATTTAAATTCGGTATTGGTGGCTCATTTTTATTAAAATTAAACGCGTCGTTTTGGAGGACGTCCGTCGGGCATCTAAGAAAAAGTTAAAATAGGCTACACTAAACTGAAGTTATCAATGAACTGTAAATTTATCTTACTTGCTGTAATCCGGCTCGAAGGACCATAAATATGCGTTGCGGTGCGTTGAAATTATAATAAAAATGAAATAAAGTTCGAGAATAACTGAATTGTGTATATTAGACATAGGTAAGAAAAATACAATAATAGCCTATTTGGTTTGTTTACATTTTAACAGATTCAGAAAAACATGTGTTATTTAAAAAAATTAATTAAAATCATTACTCACATGTTGAAATAGTAAATAGTAAACATTAAACAGTGGTATTGACCCACCCGCCCACCCATTTACTTTTGGAATCGTGAAAACTCATAGAAAATGAGTTTTCTCAAAATTGTCACCAAATTCTTTGGATTCCTGAGGTAGAAAACCTTTTTATAGACAAAGTACGAAGAAAATCGGTAAAACCGTTTTTGAAATAAAATGACTGGAAATAGGTACATATAAAGATACATACAATTCCTTGCTCGTTTTATAGTATAAGATTTTCTTTTGTGTATAAAAATCATTGATATGTAAATAATCCAGGAAGTGTCATGACTTGAGTTTTCTTAAAACTGTCCTTACAATGACCCCTGGGAGGAAAACCACAGATCAATATAATAGCTTTTTCTGTAATCTGAAAAGTTTGAGACTACAATTTTGACCACCCCATAATAATGTACCATAAGACAAATTACTATGTATATGTGCAAAATCAACTACTTTCAATACATCCAAACTAACACTAAATCTTAACCTCCTAAGCATAAAAGTACCTCTATTCAAATTATTGCCAAATCTTATCTATATGACTAACCCAATTTAACTTTTTGATTGATTAAACCCAAGAAAATTTACTTCTCCAATTTTTTTCTTTTTGGATACCCAGTGAAACTGTTATGTCTTGAATTTTGTCCAAATTTAAACATAGCAAGTTTACCTTATATCAATCCTCAACCTTAAGAGAGATGTTTTCTACATCTTCTAATGGGTTAAACCTAGAATTTTTACTAACACAAATACCAAAATCATCTGCAAACAAGTAACTCTTAATAATACAAATCAGATCATTTACATATATAAAAAACAATATTAGGTCCAAAATTTACTCTTGTGGTACACCAAATTGAACCTGTAGATAACTTGACTCTGAATCATTAAAAGCAACTTTCTGAAACCTATCTTGTAAATAAGATTGTATAAGTTTAATAGCGCTGTTTTCTAGTCTATAGCGTTTAAATTTCTTTAAGAGCAAATCATGAGACACAGTATCAAATGCCTTGGACAGATCGAATAATCTGGTGTGGATTGTTTCTTGCTTCGATATATTCTAAAAAATCTGAATACAATGAAACACCTGCTTTGACTGTTCCCATATCTAACCATATCTCAACTGACAATCATTGAAAAGCTTATTACTTTCAAAATTTGTGAGCAGCTGATTATTAAGTAATTTTTCATATACTTTAGAAATAATAGGGACTAAAGTAATTTGCCTAAAACTATTACATTCGGAGTAAAGAGGGGCCTCTTTTATGAAAACATTAGTCTTGAACAAGCATCAAATCTCAACCATTATCATCAGCTGATATTTACTATTGTTTTTAATATGGTTAGTAGCAACACTGCCTCGCGCTCAGACTAATTGTTCAATCATTACGCCGACCGGCCGCATTGACGCGCTGTACCGGTTAGTTCACAAGACGCCGCTGGGAGAGTCAGTCGCACGCTGTGAGGAACGGCTACGACAGAGATTCAGAGCTAGTATTCGGCGAAGAGCCATAAAAAGTAATTTGAAGAAGTTAATTAAGTATCGTCGAAGTCTTATTTTACCTTGGCGTAACTGCCGGAGAGTCGAGCCGTAAGTACATTTCAATCTCCTTTTGAGTTTCTGTTATCAACGACGGCAACGAGGAGTTGGAGCGATTAGTATTTAGAGAAGTCTCTATTATATAAAAAAGTGATTGTTTTATATTTTTTAGTTCGGTGTTACCAACGAGGAGTTGTGTCGATCGTTAGTTACTGGCGTTACCAACGAGGAATTTGGCCGAAAAACTTTTGATATATATCTTGGATTTGGCGTTACCAACGAAGAGTTAGGCCGAGGGTTTTATACTGTTTGGTAAAGTGTATATTGTAATAATCTTTTATCTAGCAGAGACTGGAAGGAGTGTCGGTACAGGAAGTATAATATCTTATTTTGTCAAATTTACCCATCGATGTATACTACTCTTAACTAGATCGCTCACGGAGCGGGCGAAACGCAGAGGAGAACCGTCTCAAGGGTAAGGAGAAGGTTCCCCACCGCAGTCCTGTGGACACACAACACCGCGCGACACTGTTTTGCATGCATTCCTGACATAATCCCTTCCTTTTCGTCATAGTTTCACGAATATAGTAAATTTATTGATAACTTATGAGTCCACGAAATAGTTAACGTATATGCCTTCGTATTGTGTGGTTATGGTAGGTATGAGGAACCATTTTGATTTATGTGGAGTTAAACCAAAGCGTTCTTAAAACCATCTACAGTACACCTCAGTCGATTTTATTGAAAGCATTGATAATTATTATCAACAAAAATATTAAGTGGTCTGCCGGATTTATTTTTGGAGACACGGTTGTAATAAAATGTTCATTTGTTTTTAATGTTTTATTAGTAGGCCTTAGATCTATTTTGAATGTATATGTGTGAGTGTGATTTTATGTTTTGTATTGTTATTTATTTTTGTGGTTATGAAAAATAATCTCATATGACAACACATTTGAAATTTAAACTAACGTTTCTTTTATATCTGGGCAACAATTTCACATGAACTGACTATCATACAATTATTCAATGATGTTCATTACCGTATTATTTCGTATAGAAATAATGTTTTGCCCCAAAGCAGAATAACGTACGACAGGACGACATCACCGCAGAACGAAGGGGCGGCTGCAGAAAGAAACCATTTTGAGAAACTATTCTTCGTACCCCAAAAGTACAACGTTAATTTCTTCACAACGATATCTGGTTTTGTGTATAAACAATCAATTAGAACCGTATTTTAGTTATTAACAAACTGTGTACTGACTTATTTAGAATGACAGATGGCTTTTGTGATTTTACGAAATGAGCTAACTGCAGTGAGACGAAAATCAGGCGCCAGTCACCTTCATCGCATGTATAAGTTCGCATAAAAAAACTTTCAAGAATGTGATAGTACACGACCGAATCGTTTAGTGTAATGAACTAGTTGAAAATGACGCAACGAACAACGATGAACTAACTTGTTTACTCGTTCGCTGACTAGTTCATTTGACTCGACCGTTTGTGAACTATCCATCTCTCCACTCCTGCTTTCTAATTATGATCGGATTATCGTGTTTAAGTAATGATAACTTCAATTGAGTTACGTTATCATTGATTGATAATGGCTGCCTCTAGAGAGCATATTGTTTGTAGTAACGGATCAGAGAAAATACTGCTTAAACATCTTAAATTTTTGACATAATCCTGGATGTTCTGTGATGTATACGTTAGCAACCAAAGGAAATGTTGGTTGCTACATCAGTCAAGTACATTAGGACAGCTTCTGCTAGTCATTTAGGCAGGTTATCGGAATTCGGTCAGCTTAGGTAACGTAATAAAGAACTAAACAGTGTAAGTGTATACTAAACTTGACATTTGCATCTGTCGTCAATGAATTAGTTGTCATCGTTATAATCTTGGTCAAATAAACTTGAATAAAACATAAATAAACATAGTTTGTATCCCTTAATTCAATATTTTACTTCTATATTAAAAATTTGGAATTATAATTTATATAATTGTGGATGAAAACGGTAGGTTTATACGATTCTGGGTGATTATTTACGTGACTAAGACGCAGCTCATTCTTGGAACAAATGGTGAAATGAAATAGTTTAATAACAAATGTTACGTTCTTTTCTTTGGCATTGGTACCAAAGATACCAAGATTATATAAATAACATTTTATTTATATAATCTAATAATGTAATCATAATACTATGAACTAAGGATATTTATCAAATAAAATAATTCATTATTCAACAAAGAACAAGATAAATACTTGAGTAAATAAATACAAATTACCAATAAAATCTATCTATAATTCAATTGTATTGAATCGCTCACTGGCAAAGAGTTGTTTTAAATTTTTTGATCTTCTTTTTTTAGAAACATCTTTTTAAACAATTATTATTTTACTATTTGTTTTTACCAGAGAAAATTTTTTTTGAATTGATAAATAATTGTAAGTATTACTATCCTTTGATTTTGACCATAATTTTAGGCAACTAAGGATATTAGCTGGTATACACTCAATTTGTTTGCTCACAAAATATTTAAAATAAAACAATTTAAACTGTTTAATTAATTTATTTATTTCAACTTTCTTATTTGTGTGTTGATTTTGAATGTAAGGTACAACAATAAAATAATGTATTAAAAAACCTTTTAAAATATTTTAATTTCTAACAGTGTGTTTCTTATTATTTAGGTAAACATCTTTAAGCTACATTATATAGTTGTAAATATACAACAAAACTAATGTTTTTTTTCAGTTGATATTTTACGCTATTGGTACCGTAATATAGTACTTGCAGAAAGTTTTTGTTTTTTTATACACCTTTGCAGAAAGATTTAAAGCATTCTGCTTTGAGGGTGTTTTGATTACCAACACGTGTTTCATTAGTCTACTGAGACTTTAGCCTTCAGATTCAAATGATAAAATATTCAAGTAATAATTCAACAAGCGAGAAACGATTGCAAAATTACTCTTAAATGTGTTAGTACTATCATTCTTCTATGTACAAAATAACTAGTTTCTGTAGTAGACAGACAATAGTAACATTTTATATTAAATTAATTAGTTAAATGATTATGATCTAAAGGAATAATATATGCCTATCACATATTATTATTTTATGATATAAATTACGATTCACCTACCACCAACACTACAGAGTTATTAATGACACATATAACAGCTGTTTAGGTGTATAATGTTTATGGTGGTGTAAGCATTGCTTCTTTGTAGTGTTCTATTGAAATGGCTCATTGATGAGGATTGGCACACAAATAGTGTTGGGCAGTCCTCTAATTTAAAATTTATTTCAACATAATTTGTATATTACTGTTTAAATGTTTATCCCATAGCAAAGTACAAGGAAATAAGTAGTTGTGTATAAACTTAACCTGCAGCTAAATTGTATTAAATGTGTATTAAAATTGTTACATTGTAAAGCATGTCTTTTCATCATTTAGTTAATAATATGACATTTTCTTTTCCGAGTTACCAGAAATTCTTAGAGTTAATAGCAAAAATGTTAAACTCTATCCAAATATTTGTGTTTGGTGTAAGTTAGATGTAAATCATGTTCTACTTTACTTTCTGTAAAATCTAGGATGTCATCCAACATATTTATATAACCATTAAGTCCAGAAAGAATTTCAGCTAGTCTCCTTTGATAATGCTCAGATACTGAGCATACACCAAAAGGCAATCTTTGGAAGCAATACCTTCCGAAAGGGGTTATGAAGGTAGTCAGTTTCCATGACTCCTCAGCCAAATATAATTGCCAAACCCCATTCGAGCATCTAATTTAGAAAAACTGTGCTTTTCCAATTTTGGCAAGGAATTTTTTTCAGTTGTTGAAAGTATAAATCTTTCTCTGATAACATGTTCGTTCAACTTAATGAAATCTATACTCATCCTTGTTGATTCATCCTTTTTTTAGCAACAACAATTAGAAAACATCACTGTCACCAGTGACCTCAGCAATGGTGTACTGTTTTAGTATATTATTAATCTCATGCCTCATCTGTCATGGAGAGCTAAAGGCAAACATCTAGGAGCGGCTATAGCTCATGGAACTTGCATCTTGACTGAGTTTTATGGCATAAGGGTTTTCTACCAAAGGTAGTTAAGACTTGTGTGAAATTCCTTTCCTATTTGGTTAACAGAGAGTTCTCCAGTAGCAAATTTAGTAGTTAGTTTAGAAGAATTAAAAGAAAGCAATGACAAAGAGCTAATAGTGACCTACCCAATAAGGGTTGTTTTAGGTTTGTGATGACATATATGTCTTCTTTGCTAAATAGATCTTCAAAGTGTAAAGTTGTCAAGATTGAGTCAAGACATAATAACTGAGATCTCTCTGCATGTTCAATTATTTCTGAAAATTGTTTCAATTTGGGCTTATTAGGTATTGCCATCCAAACACTTTCTAATATGCAAGATATATTAGCTCCAGTGTCAACTTTGAAATTCAGTGGTTGTCCCAGAACAGTTACTTCCACCATTAGTGGAGGAATAAAGGACTCACTACTAACTTAATTTGAAGGACTTGAATTAAATTGTCAAAAAAAACTGTGTTTTGAATTATTTTTTGGTTGATGGTCCAGTTCCAAAAGCTTTTTATTTTATTTCTTTCATTTCTTTTTGCAACATGACTTAAAATGACCAGTAATCTTACAAAAATTACTTATTATTTTTTGGCCTTACATTCATTGAATCTATGATAAGGCTCACCACCACATCTGTAGCAAACGAGCAGCTTGCTGTTGCTTTTACGAATGCCATCTAGAGTGATTTGTTTTAGTTCCAGAAAGCGTATCATTGTCAATGTCAGATTTAGGATCACATAACATTGGCTGATGTGACTTAAAAGACTCATGTAATTTAATTTGATCAGTTATTAAAGTTAAAGTTGGATCAATTTGTAAGGATTCTGAAAGTTGAGAATCTCCAACTCCAACAACCAATATATCCCTTAATAATACATCTTTCAGTGAACCAAAGTTATATGTCTACTAAAGTTGTAATGCTAAGTACAAAATCTTCTGCAGATTCACTATTTAGCTGTGATCTTTTGTTAAATTATCATCATAGATAACATTAACAGCTTTAGCAAAAAAATAGGTGACATGTATGACAACATCATAGTGTGGATTCAGAAGATTGAACGAGTCATAAATATTATCTGTTCGATTCCCTATGTTTAATAAAAAAGCACTAACTTGAACATTATCTGGTTCGTAAATGAGTTTTGAAATTAAACATGTTCTTGGCAAAAATTTGCTATTTTTATTTACTATTATTATTATTTTTTTTTTTTTCAAGATGAAAACTGATAGGGATACTGCCATTTGAAAATTTCACTTCCTGCAAAACTCAACATATTGGAGCATTTTAACTTGAAATTTTAAAAAATTTTAATTTTTCAAAAAAAATTAATTCACAACCTTATAGCCTTTAAAATTCCCTACAAAATGCTTTTTTGATCGATTGGATAGTTTCAAAATTAAAGAAGTTATTGTTTGAAAACCCAATTACAGTTCAATCGAGGATATGTTGCAGCATTTATGAATACATGTGAACATACTTTACATGTGTATGAGTTAATTCTCGTGTCAAGTACATGAAGATGAATATTTATTTATTACTAATACATTAACTAAAATAACAATTAATTGAAATTTTTAACTATTTAAAAAAATGTTTTTCAAATAATAACCAGACCTTTCAAACTGCATTTTTTATTTTTATATTTTTCAATAGGGTTAGTTCTTATGTGTTGTCCAATATAATGATGTATAATGAATTATGTTCTAGAACAGCGGTTCTCAACCTTTTTTCAGTTGCGTATCCCTTACCATAATATTTAGATGAATTGTACCCCTGAACTATATTTCAGTCTACAGGTAGTTAAAGTAAAAAGTGAAAATTAAGGTAACAATAAATATAAGTTAAATCAGTTTGAGCAACATAATATATTTTGTAATAACATTTAAGAGTTTGAAGAATACAGTGTTAATAAAAATTACTATAAATATGAAAATGTCTTTAAATTCATCTTACTGATATTTATTTATACAACAATGACTGAGAAAAATATATGCAGTTAGTGGAATCCCTGTCCTTGCTTCACTGCACACAGCTTCTTGAAGTTGGGCTCGAAAGATGCCAAGTACAATCTCAAATCTGGAGCAGCATCCAACTTATTTCTGTACTTGTTCTTCATGAAAGCGTAAAATGAAAAAGCTCTCTCCACCAATACAGTAGATGGAAAGGGCAACAAAACCTTCATTGCCATATCTGACAGACGTTTATACTCACTGCGTCTGCCTAAGCATAAAATTAACTGCCTAAGCAATTAATTCCTACAAGTGTTCAGATACTTGTAGCTTGGCAGCAATGGAGACTTGTAACAGTTGTAACTCATTCTCTTTCAAAAAGTTGTGCAACTTATCAAATTCTTCTGTCTGCCCTGAAGAATACAGAATCTCCAATAATCTATCTTTTACGTCATGGACTCTATATTTTCTGCTACTCTGAAAATTGATAATGATCTTACCTGGAGACTCAAATTTATCTTGTTGACTTGGTTAAAAATGTCAAAGGTAAGCCAATGATGTAATCTGGGATAGGATGAAATGGATTACTCAGAAAAACCAGCTGTTCTTCAAACCTTGGCTCAAACAATCTTTGGAGGACTTTACCTCTGGAAAGCCACCCGACATCTCTGTGATAAAGCAAACTAATATGGACGCTATCCATTTCTTCACACAAAGACTTGAAAAATCTTGGGTTTAAGATCTGTGATTTGATGAAGTTGACTAGTTTAATGGCTTTATCAAGGACAGTTTTTAATACACTAGGTAGGTTTTTGCAGGCAAGTCTTTGTCTGTGAATACAGTGAGGCCAGCGTGCAAGAGGTGCGACCTATTTAACACGGGCATGAAGTCACACAAAACATCCTGACATAGACTTTGCGTCATCAGTAGATAGGCCACAACAGGTTCCCCAGGCAATGTTATTTTTAATCAAATAATCATTAATAGCAGTAAATATGTAATTTCCAGTTGTTTTTCTGGCAGTTGGTAACACAGTAAAAGATTTTCTTCAACATCATTTTCATGGAGATATCTTGCAATTACAAGCAGCACATTTAGACACATATGCGTTTTCATCAACTTGTATAGCAAAGTACTATTTTTATCAGTAGGGGTGATTTTTAGGGATTTCCCAATGTAATGAGATAAAATAAATTATGTTCTAGAACAAGAAGCAATTGTCATTTTCAATATACAAACATTAATTCAACATATTTTCAACATATAAACTGCCATTTTTAAATTTTATTCAGCAGGGGATATTTTTAGGGGTTGAAACCTGTGATATATAGATGAAATAGATTCTACAACAGGAAGTACAATATATTCTGAATTCTGAGCATACAAACGTGATTTTAACATATACAGTGGAACTGCAACTATCCGAATCACCGATTATCTGAATCGCTTTCAGAATGTCATAAAAGCAAGCTTATAATATTAAGTTTTATAATTTTGTTCTGGAAAAAACTAAAAGCATATAACAACAATTTTTTAATCCAAAGCGTTTTTAATCCATAGAAAGATAAATCATTCATATATGTACCACAATAAATAACATATAATATGCCTCAATAAATACTGTACACTATCTTAAAAGAAAAAAATCCAAATTCTTCCTGGAAACATAATGTGATAGGAATAATGTATGTTGTAATAATAATGTATCCTTCCCTCTGTCAAGTGGATGCGCAATCTGGCTGCCCTTAAACGGAGAAGACACTCAAACATATAGAGCATATTTAACCAAGATGTTTGGCAAGAAATAACATTTGTTTACAGGACGGTACGTAAATAAACACTATAGTCCATTGTAGTATGTGACTAACTGTAATTAATTATGTAATAAATGTCTTTTCTCATTTAAAATATTGTATTATATCCCATTTAAACATACATGCATTTAATTACATGCAGTAATTAAATAAAATGGACTGCTTTTAGAAAAAAATCTGATTATCCGAATAGTTGACTATCCAAATAGGGTCTGGTCCCAATTGATTCGGATAGTTGGAGTTTGTAATACGCTTGAGGCTGTCATTTAACATTTTTTATCGGTAGGGGTGGTTTTCATCCTTAAAAAATAAACAACACCTATCAGTTTGAGGTTACATTTGAACTAAGGGCTGGACAAGCTTAACTCCAAATTTTCAGTTGAATCATTGCTTTCCTAAATAATTTCAGAGTAATGTCCTGTTTTTACGTTCAGGTAATGGACTGTCACCAATTTGTTTTTTCTACATATCCTGAGTTCAGGAAGTGTTTTTGAAACATTTAAGTGTTTATCTTCTAATAAAAACATTAAAGAGATCAATATCATAATATTCAAACATCTCTTTTTTATTTATTTATTCTTGATTCAAATACATTGATCATCAAGATATGGGCAAATAAGGGTTTTGAATGAGAGTAGTTTTTCTTAAAAACTAAGACTGACTATTCCTTACAAAGTCTTGTCAATGAAAAATGAACCATTGAGCTATTAATTAATTAATTGAGCTCTTTATGTGTCTTAAAACAAAATAAAAATATATTACCTTTTTTTTCTCCACTTAGCATGCAGATGTTTGTCTTATTATATATATCTTTTTAAATGCATAGTGGTTATCAGCTAATCTCTTTCAAAATTTGCAATTACTTGATTGGGATCAAACTGAAAACCTTTAGCTTTTGAATCTGGGATTTTACTAACTACGTTACCGAACCGTACTTGGCAATCATACAAATTTTAAATATCTAATGTCCAATATTAGTGTGGTAGTTTTTTCTTGTGTACAACTAAACCCAAATTATCTTTGTTACAGATGTTGCTGGATTAACGATGTTGATCTTCAGACCTTACATATTATTATATGCTATTTAAGAAGTAGCAGGAAGTTAGAGTAACATGAGCACCGCTGTGGTAGAGATGGATAAAGAACAGCCCCTTTTGGGTAACACTCCACCAGTCTACTCACATGTAATGAAGATCTGGACTGCATTCTTCTACGCATGTTCTTCATTGCTGATAACAGTAGTGAACAAAACTGTTTTGACCTCATACGAGTTCCCAAGTTTTCAGGTGCTAGCTATGGGTCAGATGGTAACAACTGTGGTTATTTTATTTATAGGCAAACAATTTAGTGTGATAAAATTTCCTGACTTTAATTCGAGGACAGTATCAGAAATATCACCGTTACCATTTATTTACTTAGGTAACATGGTGTTTGGTTTGGGTGGAACTAAAGAATTAAGTCTACCAATGTTTACTATGTTAAGAAGGTTTGCTATTCTAATGACAATGATAGCTGAATTTTATATTCTCAATGTCCGATCAAAACTTTCTGTAAAAATATCTGTTGCACTAATGGTACTTGGAGCTGTAATTGCAGCAGGAAACGATTTAGGCTTCAATCTTCACGGTTATACCTTCGTTTTACTAAATGATTTTTTAACCGCTGCAAACTGTGTTATTACAAAGAAGAAATTGAATACGCAGAAGGAGATGGGAAAGTACGGTTTGATGTTTTACTGTGCTTTGTTCATGTTGCCTGTGTCGTTCCTGTTTAACTTAGTAATGGGGGAACTGGACAGAGCTTGTGAGTATCCAAATTGGAATGATATGCTGTTCTTGATTCAGTTTGTTATGTCTTGTACAATGGGCTTTGTTCTAAACTACAGTGTTATGTTGTGTACTCAGTACAATTCAGCTCTAACCACAACCATAATGGGCTGTTTAAAAAATATTCTTGTCACATATTTAGGAATGTTTATTGGAGGAGATTACAAATACACTTTTACAAATTTTGTTGGCATTAATCTGTCTATTTTGGGAAGCTTATTTTACACTTACGTAACATTTCGTCCAGCAAAGCAAGTAATTAGTACCAGTGATCCAGTGCAAATTGTAACTCATGGCAAATGACAAAACTAAACTGTTCAATTTTTTAGCATAGTATTTACTTTGTAGTAAACACTATTTCTACTTTGAGTCTTTACTGGAGATAATATTTCAAAACAAATAATTTTAAAATTTTTTCTTTTGAATTTGTACGCTAATTGAATATTTTTACATTTAATTATATTAGTGTTTGTTACCGTATTAGTAAGAGCTTAATGGATCTCAAATTTTTTCAATATTCAACTTTATATATTTATGAAAGTATAATTTATCTGACAGCAGTTCTTACATTAAGGGTCAAAGGTATTTTATTATTGTATTTCTGTTGTAAAAATCGAGTCATTTGCCAAGGCTACATGTAAATTATACAGAGTAGTGCAGTGAACCAGCTATTGAATGTCATGATGGGCAATAAGCTTTAGAGAAAACTGAGAATCAAGAGCATCTACATAAACATCAGATCTCATAAACATTCCTGGTTAGGATTCCAAGATGGCTTATAGGCCCATCTGCAGACCTGCCACTGTTGATCAACATTCGTTTATAACCCCACATTCTACTTAAAATACAAAACAAATTGTATCATGCATCTATAAAGTATAAATCTGAACAAAGTTTGTATTGTATGGTTGTCTCTTTTGATATTAATTAATATAGATATATTAAAAATCGTAGAATGTTTTTGTGTGTAAAATATGCTTCACAAAAAATAATTTCTCACAAAGTAACATTGTGAGTACAGTTAAATAATATTTGTCTGTGCATTAAATTTATAATCATAATTCTTTATATATATATATGTTGATCTTTCATTCGTTGACATATAGCAAGCCCAGAATGACAAACTTGAAGCAGTAAGAATATTTTTAACAAAAATGTTACTTTTGTCTTAATACCTAACACACTTGGAGCACATTATTGTGGCAAGTGACTGTGTTATCTATAACAGACAAACACTGCATTTTATGCACAAATATGTTATCTGGAGGAATATGTACTTTTATACAGAATATTTGGGCTCAAAAACACTGAACATATCAATAATACTTCTAGTGTATAGGTCTGCTTATTGGAAAGAAAGATTGAGCACGAGACAAATTTTTTTTTTTTTATATAATATTTGTTTTCAGTTAACAAATACCACTCCATTTTCAATTAGTGGCTCATTTTTGTTATAAGAGCTTCCTATTTTAATTTCTTGAAGTGAAAACTATCTTCACACTCGTTAACTGAGTAATACGAAATTTTATGTTTCTTTTTTTAGCACACAGCAAAACTTACATGTATGTATAAACTAAAAAAGATTATTTTGTATTTTTCTATTTATTTAGATAAGAATTAATTAAAAACTGCACTGCAAAAAATTAAAACTTTAGTTTGAAAAACCATGCAACTTTTAAAATATTACATGATGAAAGGACAGACCGCTTAATTTTGACAAAATATATATATATATATATATATATATATATATATATATATATATATATTAACCTTTTAGATTTTTTAGGGGCTAGAAAAGTATATTATTATCGAATATATTTGTACAGTAATTAAACATATCATTGAGGATGTTTAAAAAAGGTAATAAGTTATTAAAGAATACTCCCAAGAGTTTTGCTGTGGACTAATAGTAAAGGCCACTTTTATTGAAGAAAGTAAAAAATCTTCTAGTTAATTGCTCAAAATAAAGAAATGTTATGAAAATTATTTTTTAATATATTTTTAATGTTGATTTGTCCAAACAGGTTTGTTTTCTATTAAAGAACCAGTCTATTATATATTAAAAGTGGTTAGATACAAGTATCAATCTTACTATTTGACTATGATTCTAGTCATTCCTGATCCACTTATTGTGATTGACATTGTTGCTTTTGTCAACTAATTCATTACTGATGAAATTAACTAAGTGTAATTGTTATTATAGAATAAATTTATTTCAAACAATCATGATCAACAAAAGATTTATATTTACTAAGAAAACTATAAATATATTAATATGGATAAATCATATTTGATTTTTTTAATTCCAGTTATAATCTCTTTCATATATCTGTATAAATATCTTATTTTTGTAAGTAGTTACTGAAGAGTTAATAAGAAAATTATTATAGCAGTTGAAGTAAAATATACAATGATCCGAAATTATTAAAATGTTAACTTAGTCTTTGAGAGTTATTTGCTTTTATTATTATTATTATTATTAAAATAAGAGAATATAATTCCCTCTTATTCATCATTATTATTTTCTCAAGTTGACTGAAGTTTATTGATTTAAAGCTAAATGTTTATTTAATTTATTTATATATATTGTAGTTTTAAGAACCTAAAAATTAATGTCAAATCCCTTTTATTTATTTTTTTGAACAGTTGTGTGTCAAGATGCTTACAATAAAAGTGTATTGTAATAACGGAATTCAACAATATACTGTAATTCTCTAATTGTTGCCATAAAAAGTGTGTTTTTTATAGAAACCATTGCATAGTTAGATAGTAACAAAAAGTCAACATTTGTCTGTTTCACAATTATTTGTGTGTAAACAGTTGTTCTTACATAAACTATGTAGGTATATAGAGTACCTTCGTATTATGTATATAATTATAGTAAACTATCCATGTAGTCATTTTTACTATTACATGGCTAAATACAGTAATTTATAGATTTAGAAAGAATCACTTTTTGATGCAAGTTATCTGTTGTAAACAATTAAAGAAACTGACTGTCATTTACCAGTGTATAAATAGCAACATTGCATTGCACTTGAATCAGTCATTAGTATTGTGGTTATGTAATTAACGATTAAGTCTGATATCACAGATAGGAGATTGCATTCTAATGGTTGTTCACGCAGTCAAACACAATGTCTGCTCATTAAAAAATTTACTACCTTTGATAATCATGGGCTGTGTGAGGTAAATTATGATTTTTTTGTGTATTTTTAAACACAATTATATTACATTTTTATTTTGAAAATTAATGTTTTATGTTAAGTAATCTTTGCATATGTTCAAAACTATGACTAATTTATTTTTTTAATCAGTCATTTATCACTTGAGCAAAAATGTTTTCTCTTGCGATTGCTTCTAAAAACTACAATACATATAAATGATTGTGAACCAACACAAATTTGTCACAATACAATAACGAAATGTACTAAATATTATGGGGATAGATTTTGGTAAACCACTTTCAAATCAGAGAGATTCAAAAGGATTTAAAAAATCAGTCCTTGTACATCTTCATGATAGCTGTGTAAAAGAACTAAATTATTCAGTCCAAAGGGTATTTATTAAGATTTATTATCAAATTTAGCTTTTTTTCACTACATAACTATTTCTTCTTTTACTCATAATTCGGGAGTGTAATTTAAATAAATGCTTCATTGATCTTCAACCGCACAGTCTTATTTGGTAAGCTTACTTGAATGTCCTGATGAACCAACCCAGCTGGGATTTTCCAATAACTTTTTCGGATGTTTCACTTGCAAACTATCCATGAACTCAATATTACCCCTGATGCTAAATTAAACAAATAAACACTAGGACAGCTGTATAAAAATTTATGAGTGTTTAAAAACAACTGGTTGAAGTTCAATCCTTAGAATCTAGCTATCCTTATCTATTATTGAAAGGTTTTATTCTATTTCCATTCAGGTCTTATTTTAATCGCCTTTGCTCTTGTAACTAAATTTCTTTTGCAGATAATAGTGTTAATGTCTTCTAAGTAAAATAACTAATGTAGTTGCTTATCAAAGTCTTACTGATTCGAATGGATGATCTGTTAATGTCTTTTGTTCAGTAGAACAGTTTATGTAGAACCTCACACTCCTAACGTTCCAAACCTCAGCTTACAAAACTGAAGGCAATTTCTAGATAGTAATTTTGATCAGTTTAAAATTGAAAGTAATATATTTTTTGTTAATATCTTTTATTCATTAGAACAGTGTATGCGCTCAACAATACGTTACTTTTATTTTAACATCTGCATGCACTAAAGAACACAATATTTATTATAGTAATTTTAGTTTAAAATTCAAACCAATGTTTCTATCTGTGAATGTTTTCTATCAATGAGAACAATTTTGTAGATACTAAACTACATCTTACTCAAGATTTAAATTAATTGGCTGTTGATAACAATAATTTTTTATTCCAGTGTTTTCTGTGAAGTAGAATAACTTATTTGTTGTGTCCTGTTCTTTTTAAAAAAATTTGCCATTGCCAAATTCATAATCTGTTCTTCTTTAGTTGAACAGATTATGAATTTGCTGCAAATTTCTACTCAGTAGAACAGATTACATAGTTCTTTACCATATCATACTCCCAGTTTAAATGAATTTGCTGCTGGTTTGGTTTGTTCTACTCAGTAGAACAGCATGTATAGTTTTTAGCTATATCTAACTCCAGTTTAAATTAATTTGCTGCTGGTTTGTTCTACTCAGTAGAACAGCATGTATAGTTTTTAGCTATATCTAACTCCAGTTTAAATGAATTTGCTGCTGGTTTGGTTTGTTCTACTCAGTAGAACAGCATGTATAGTTTTTAGCTATATCTAACTCCAGTTTAAATGAATTTGCTGCTGGTTTGGTTTGTTCTACTCAGTAGAACAGCATGTATAGTTTTTAGCTATATCTAACTCCAGTTTAAATGAATTTGCTGCTGGTTTGGTTTGTTCTACTCAGTAGAACAGCATGTATAGTTTTTAGCTATATCTAACTCCAGTTTAAATTAATTTGCTGCTGGTTTGTTCTACTCAGTAGAACAGCATGTATAGTTTTTAGCTATATCTAACTCCAGTTTAAATTAATTTGCTGCTGGTTTGTTCTACTCAGTAGAACAGCATGTATAGTTTTTAGCTATATCTAACTCCAGTTTAAATTAATTTGCTGCTGGTTTGTTCTACTCAGTAGAACAGCATGTATAGTTTTTAGCTATATCTAACTCCAGTTTAAATTAATTTGCTGTTTATGTCTCCAACTCAGAATAAAATCCATTGTTGCAGAACTTCTTCATGAATTTTATTGATTGGCTGTTTTTTGTTCAGTAGGATAGTTTGAGTAGTATTTTAACAGTTTCTTAGAACATTTGTTTGGATACAAACTTTTAGGTAATTTGAAGTCAAAGCACTTTTTAATGATTATACAGTTATCAAACTATAAATGCTGTAATTATTAAAAATACTTGATTTGCTTAACCTTCTTGATGCCACTCAGATTTATTTTTCAATAATCATTAGTGACTTTTTCATATTACTGCAAAGCATTTTGTATGATTACTATGAAAGCATTATCCCTATAACTCTGTTTAATGCATTCCTATTGTTAGTTGTGTGGTAAAAATGCACAGACTATCCTTGAGAACCAGACTACTAAAAAAAAAAAAAAAAAAAAAACAACCGTGCTCAGATTCTCTCAGTAGTAACACCTCTGGATGGTTGGGTTTGAGGGAAAAAATACTTTTACAAATATAATTTAGATTTCATGTTAAAAACTAATACATTGACTGGATATTTTGTAAATAAAAAACACAGCAGCTTGCATCACATTCACATTTTTTCATACCATAAATATTATACTTAAGATAAATTTAAACTATTTAAGTTCCATCAGTGTTATAACAAAATTATTTTAATAGGCAAATATATTCTACTTACTTTCCTTCAATAAATTTAAGTTATTCATATTATTTTTATTTTAGTGTATATACAATATAAAATATTTTCTTATGTGCCAAAGATTTGTTTAATGACGCTTGTGATGTTCAACAAAATCTTAGAATCAAGTGTTTTGTAAAGAATTAATGAAACTATAATTTTTAATGTTTTGTTGTTTATGTTGTTATTTAATAGAATAAATCTTGTTAAAAATAAAAGGTGAATTTTTATTGGTAATTTACATTTTGCCTTGTGTGTGTGTATGATGCAATAAATATAAAGCTTAAATATTTTAATATGCCTTGTATATTTTGGGTATACAAAACTATATGCCAACCTAACAAAACAAATGTATGGCATATACCAAGTTTATAAATGAATTGTTTTAGTAGTTATTTGTCTCATCAATTTCAAAATTACCATCATAAATTTATAGTTTGAAATACTCTGTTAATATATTGTAGTTGTTGTACATGACCTATAGGGAGAGTCAGTAGCAGAACTTTGTACCTGTGCAGGTCTGAATCTTGGCTTTGACTGTAATTTTTTACCAGCAATATTTATCTTGTATTGTACTGATTCTCCCTCTTATTCTGTCTTAAAAGTTCCCCGCACAGATCAATAGTCTATGTAACAAAATTCAATGCTGTCAAAATTCAGGAGTTTCTTTCACTAATCTTTCAAGTGATAGCACTGTATAATAGATAAAAAATATAATGCCACTATATATCTCGGCTTGTGGCACAGCACAGTACACATGCTTCTGAGAAACCATGTATGTAATAATCTTCTGTAGGGTCGCGGCAATCCAAATATATGTTTGCAAGGGCCTGTTTGAGCCATCAAGGTTTGATAAAAAATGGTTGGCCTAATTTTTCCATCAAATCAACATTTTATGAAATATTAAACTATAATATATTATAAACAAACTAGATATGTACAGCAACTACAGGCCGAGCCCCCCTCCCACCATGACATACTACAGGCTAGCGCCCCTTATAATTTAATTATGACAATAGTGTTGTGTATTCAAAGGTTTTTATAATGGGTTTGTATTTACTTCAACCCTGTCATTAAAATACATATTAAATCATTTTGTGTAGGATCCTGTGTATGTAACAACAATAAGTCTTAAATCGTGGGCTATAGGGATAATCAATTTTTATTTTTAACGCAATGACATTCTGTACTATTCAATATATAATTCCTAATTAGTTGTGTTTTTCATGGTCAAAAAACTTGTTTTATTTTTTCTGCCTTTCTAATTCAATAATAATTTTTCCAAGTTTCTCTGCCCTCCCCCCTTATACAGTCTTCATTTCCCACAGTTTGAGAACCCCTTATGTAAAGTAATAAAAAAATTCAACTATTTATGTGCATATTTGTTAAAACTTCTCTGAGTTCATTATAAGAAATGTTTATATATTTAAAAATGTTTTACATACAGCAAGTAAAAATCAAACCATTTAAACTAGTCAAATTTTACCTAATTATTAAAGTAACCTGTACTTTTAAAGTTTTTTGTTTACTTTTATGAGTGATCGAACATTATATTAGATCATTAGTATTGTTACTATTTGTATAAAAAATTAACAAGTGGACGTGCAATGAAAACAGCTTTTTTGCAAGAGGCTGGGAGGGTCATTCAGATTACCGTGTGATTTGAACTAAGACGACAGTTCTAATACATTACCATATATATATATATATATATATATATAATGTGGTTATTTTGTCAGCAACCTTTTTTTTATTTTATTTATTTTTTAATTATGTAAAATCTGAGTTTTATACTTCGGAAAAAAGTCCAAGTCATTACATTATAATAAAAATTAAAAATGTAGCACACATTACCATTATATGTATGCTTATGGCCAATCGATTTTAATCTTCACTAATTGTTCATATATCTGAGTGATCAGGTCATCAACATACTTTTATGGGTAGGTAAGATAGAGTAGCACTACCAAGTAAGTACCAAAATAATATACCTAAAATATATATACTTGGATACATTGCCTCTTTGAGTGAGCAGCTCACAGCTATCATAAAGATTAAATTGAAAATAGTGATTTTTTAGTTAGTTATTTTAGATTAGGTTAAAGGGTTCTAGACCAGGAATTAGGAGAGATAGAACAGCAACTGAGCAAAGAAGGCAGGTCCACAAACACCGCAGTATTAGTAAACAAATACAGTAATAACACATGTTGCACAAATTTTCAACATTTGTTCAATAACGTAGTAGAGCGAGACGTGTTATTACTGTATTTACCACTGTAAGGTGTCGTGTTATTACTGTATTTACCACTGTAAAGTGTCGGTGGTCTTGTCTCCTTAGATTATTTTGCTAATGTCCTATCTCTCCTAATTTACTGATGTGTTAGTTTGGAATTTTAGTTCTCCTAAAAAAGCTAAAATCACTTTTCTTCCTAGTCATTTGCTTATTTCTATGCTAATTTGCTTTTGTTTTCTATCTGGCTTTTGTTGTGCACTTCCCTCAGATATGTTCTTATATCCATCCCTTCTCAGAAATTGTTATAGCAATAGACCTTTTCAAAACCCTGCTAATAATACATTGGCTCCTGCAACCTGAGTCACAATGTTGTCCCGGTTTGTATCTGAGCTTGTCGTTATGGATTCTGAACATAAGTGATTTATCTAATGTTACTCCGAGATTCTGAAGTATAATACCATTAGAAAGTATGTTTAGTTTCTGATTAGTTAGTCTGTTATTTTGAACTCTGTTTTTCATGGGTTGGGTCTTAATTTCCAGGTTCTTAAATATTCTTCAAATACTATAAGGTTGCTTGTTAGTGTTGCTTCGGTATGTTTTTAATCTTTATGTTGAGAAGCTAACGAAACTTAATGTTTTAATATTTATTTCATACTGGATGATTTATTAAATAAAGATAATATTTTTTGGAAGCTGTAAAGTGATCGTTTAGCTTTAGCTGAGCCTCTTTAGTTGACCTGAATCTTCTGTATTTCAAATCAATAAGCCTACCTCAGTATTTGGGAAATAATGACTGCTGCAGTATTAATTAAAAACTGACAAATAAACCCCTCTATTAAAAACTGTCAAATATAAATATATCAAATTAATTTTATTTATTACGTGAATATTTATCTTTCCTGTTTGTTCTACAAGAAGTTGGAATATTACAATTAAATTCAGCTGTCATTTTCTTACAGTCATGTTAAAATGATCATGACAAATCTTGTAGCATCTAAAAAATATGTGAGTATCGATAAATTTTATTTAGTCAACAAAAGTGGAAGAATTAATTAATAATTTCTACTTATGATAGTTCAGGAAGAATTTGTGATTTTAAATGGATGACAAGTGAATTGAGTCATGGCGGGTCGCGGCCTTCAGCATGGTGAGGTCATTGCAACATCAGACACGAGGATACGCCAAAGTAATAACAAATTATCTACGATTACTCACAGAGAGTTATATCTAAACATGAAACAAGTTGTAGAGTGCCGCAAAAGATCAGGTGAATTATTGTGATGTGTTGAATTCTTGTCACGATGTTACATAAGGAATTGTCTGGTAACAATAAAATATAGGTTAGTTATTGTGATTTATCGAGTTCTAATCAAAATTGTACCTAAAAAATTTACTATTGCCGGTAAAATACTAATAGTTATTGTGATGTGTCGAGTTCTTATCAAAATGTTCCCAAAAACATTTCTATCCCTACTAAAATATAGGTTAGTTATACTGATGTGTCAAGTTCTTTTCAAAACTTTTCCAAATAGTTTGTGTAGTACCTCTAAAATGTAGGCAAGTTATTGTGATTCATCGAGTTGGTTAAAATGTTACCAGACGTTTTGTGAGGTGCCTCACAACTAACTACTATACATAGGTTCCGCCTAAATGGTCCATTTTGACGTATTACTCTAATTGCGTCAGGATTCGATTATCTATTTTCCATTAATAATTTTTAGTGAAATTTTTAGTATTTGCTATCAAGTTTATCTAAAACAACCAAACTTATATGACCCAACTCCTCGAAAAGTAAATGAAGGATATTTTTTATTGCAAAGTGCAAATTATTCATTTAAGTTCCAACCACAACGAGTCACGCTAATGGCAATTATTTCTTTAATCTAAATTAAAATGTGTTATCTCGAAAAACTAGCAATTATTCATATTCGCAACCTTTATTTCGCTTCCGTGTGACATGACGTCTTCAAGTTAATTACTGCTAAGTTAGTGTTTTCTGCGAATGATAAATAAGGGCTGGTCCTCGATGTTGAACACATGCCTAGTTATTTTAAACTATTGTAACTGATATACTAGATTAAATTACGCTTAAGTCGTTGAAATAAAGCTATTTCAATCACAATTATAAATTGCAATGTTTATGCATTACTCTATGAAAGAGTTGTAGCGTTCACTGAATGAAAATGGTTCGATAGCAGATGATGCGGCGTTAGGTTCAACTTATATTTGCATTAGATTAGGGTACAATCACATTTGAGTAAATTAGTACAGCAAGCATCATAAACAGTAATGTGCTAATACTAAATGAATGCAGGTGCAAGTGCTTACTCTAGACAGATTAGTAAAAACGGAAGAGCTGATGACCACCGGCTGTTCATTTGTCATTGGGCTATTAATTAGGGGGAAGCTCAATTACACAACAGATTGTTGACTCAACGACCCTTCAGGAAAATTAGGATTTTTATACTGGTTCAATTGCATAACAGATTGTTGATACAACGACCCCTTCTTCAAAACTAAAATTATTTACTAGTTTCAATTACACAACAGTAATTCACCCTTTGACAGAAATGATTTTATCTATCTGGATATTTGAGGCAAAGACCCACATAATTTTATTTTATTTATTTAGTGTACCAAAAGGTAGTTGTTTCAAAAACCCTATCAATAATTCTGATGAAATATTAGGGTGTTGATTCAACGCATCATGCATTGAATAAACTTTGTTTTTGTTCAATTCCACAACAGATTGTTGATACAACGAGCCGGTTGACAGTTTAAAATAGAATATCTTGCTGGAGGGTCAATTGTTCAACACCGGCTTCCGTCTATCGCGCCAAACGCTACTGCACAATACAAATTCTACAATATAATACAAAATTTACAATACTTAATACAAAATTTAAAGTTTCTAGAAGTGCTAGAAACTTTAAATTTGGAATGTGAACAAATCTAACTGTTTAACCACCAAAAAAATGCAAACATTTTCACATTTCCAATAAATAGGGGTTGACAATCGAAACTTTACCATAAGAATAACCTGGGCGGCCCGGCCGTAAAATATACACGAGTGTTATATAGTTTTTTTAGAAGAAGGAACGCAAATTTTAACGGGACCAATATATTACATAGGGTCAGCAAGCATTAATTTATAAAAGCATTTATATAAAAACTCAATTTTAATTCGTTAAAAATCGTGATATGAAATGTCGAACAGTGAAATTTATTTTTAATTTTTTTGTCAGGTAAATTTGACCAGCGTAAATTTTTCTTAACTAACCAAAGGTATTAATAAATCAACTAGAATTCTTGTACAGTTTCTAGTTATTGTGCAATAGGGCTTAAAAGTTAAAACTTTGTACTTCAACGCGCGGAGTTGAGACAGTATTTTAGGTTTAAATGTTTTTCTTTAGACGAATTCATATTCTAAAAGTAGAATTTTATAAAGCGTAGAATTTTTTACAACTTTTAAACTTAAATTTAGTTTCTATCTATTGATTATTGAATTCTATCTAGTTCTAATTATTGAGTTTTTCTTTTATTGGCTGTTTTAATACAATGTAACTTAATTTTCAGGAGTTATTAAACTATTTATTTGTTCTATTTTAAGTTAGTGCCATCAAAATGCGGATTATCGAGTGGTTGACGGGAGGCAGAGACCCTGGCTTACGTCGGTTATTGCAGTCACACAGTTAGGGTAGGTGGCTACAACAGCTCAATCCTTCAGACAGTGTGAAGCGTGAGACATTAATAAACATGACAAGGATGTGTATGACATATACATATTTAGACATGTGGCTGAAAGTTCCATAAGACTAAAGGCAGGCACAAAGCAACATGTGGCGTGTTTATTGTAACATAGCTGGTACCCTCATACGAGGTCTCAAACTGAATTCCTTCACGAATATGTTAAAATATGTGTAGCCACAGATGATCAGTTCGGGTATCCATCATTGAGCTTTTAGAGAGACACTAATAGTCTTAGGTAGCCTGTAACAATTGGCTTTAGGTGGCCTTGTCTCCTTGTGTAATTTGAACCAAACTAAAACTCGAATATACGGAGAGGGTCGTGGTATCAACAAATTGTTGAGTAATTGAACCTCCAAATAATTTTTGTTGTAAAGAAAAAGGTTGCTATGTCAACAACTTGTTGTGATAATTAGACTCATTAATTACTGACACTTTCTAAGGAATAGACAGCCTTAGTTTGTATCAATGACTACATTCGCTCATCCACACTCATTCTAAATCCATATTCGTCCATATCTTGACGATCGGCGTCTTACGAATAAACCAAAATGTCATTCGATTATGTTATTAGAAAATGGTGTTAATTTTGTTATGAAGAAGTAGTTAAAAGAATGGGTGGACAGGGTAGTTTAAGGTGGTTCGGCCGGCATTAGGGATAGCTGAATTCCACTCGTAGCGCTGACTGTACGTCTGACCGCGAAGTAATCATATACCGACACTCGATCCCTCCCCTGGGATGGGTGGGGTATAATTGCAGGACGTTGTTAAAAGCGCGATCCTACAGGTGTGGGTGCTGTGTCTTGTTGTACGTGTGCGTAGCGAGCGGATTGTAACATAACATGCGGGTAAAAGTACAACCAAAAGTTAAGTATGTAAAGTTAATCAAGTTTGTAAATTTTGTGATATTAAAAAGCATAAGATGCCAAACACAACATTGTATTTCTCGTCTTAATAAAATTTTTAAAAACCGTGTAACATTATTTATGTAAAATCAAATTTGCTAATTTAAAATAAAATTACGTAATTTTTTAAATAACTGATGAGCAAGACTAGTCCTGTGATGGTCTGTTTTTAAAATTTGGTAATAATCGGGAAAGTAGTTTCTTAATTCTGCATGTACCGAGAAAATCCAAATTCGCATTTTTGAGGTAATGTATTTATAACTATAAACATAATTTTAATGAAAGAACTACTTGGGAGGCGTTTAATAACTGACATCAAGTAATTGAAATCGAAAAAAATCGAAAATTGTTTTGAACTAACAGCCTTGGGGTAACCAAGTACGCGGCCGCGTAAGGCACCAGGAAAACGGGGCGTCTACACGCCCAGTATTACAAAATATTTTTTTTTTACCCAGTATTTTTTTTTTTTTTTTTGTAAACTAGGAGATAACAGTAACTCGTTACTAAACGGGTGTGTAGCAACAACAAATATATTTTTAATATGTGTTAGTATTATTCGGTTGAGTGTATTCACTCCGCCAAATTCAAATTGTATGTGTACGGGTAACTCGTAGAACCCCGTGAGCCACAACCTTACCACCACCTAAAATATTGCTAAAAGTGAATCCCATTACTCGAGTTACTGTTATTCCAAAACCTTACAGGCAGATCTGCTCCTCCCACTACTACTACTGCTTGAAAAAGGTGAATGATATTAGTTCCCTCATGCACCGTGGAGTAACGCAGCAGTGATGTTCCTATTAAAAATAATGCTCGACATTACGTCGTCTGCTACAGTTTATTAATTTCCAATTTTGCTTACACACATTTTCAGCAAAAATAATTTAATCGCAAATTCAAGTTGTACATCAAAATATAAAAAACCCGTACAAGAATTGTATCAGTCAATCACCATGCAATATTTAATGGGAAACAGTAAATTCAGTTTTACCATTGATTATATAAACATACAATAGATAAAGCATCTAATAGGAATATTTATGGCAGTAATTTTGTTAGTTAGTGTGGCCCGCAACCACAGCTGGTTTAAACTGCATTACATTTACATGGGACTACACTAGCGCTCCACAATGGACCACAAAAACAGCTGATATTTTGAGACTCAAAATTTAACATTGGATGGGAAATTTATTTGTGTATAAAATCAATGGTTTTACTATGTTAAGAAAAATAATTATTTTAGAAGCAGGATGTGCAAAAAATTATTATATTATATACTGGTAGACATAAACTGTTTAGTAACAAATATGGCATAAAGTAATTATGAGAGAGAACGAAACAGCATTTGCCTATTGACTTGCAGAAATTAATCTTAATATAATTACTCCCATTGTATTTCTGTAAATAAAAGCCCTTGAAACTCAGGTGTTTTTTGCAAGATTTTTGATTATAACCAACAATTTCCTTCAAGTTGTATGATTAGTTACCGCAATAAGTTACTTATACTTTTTTGATGTGCTGTATTGTTTTTCGTACTTAATTTAAAAATAACACAGTAAATTATAATTGATAAATATTATATTCAAAACATCAAAGCGAATTAATTAAAACAATTACATACTTTAAGACATTAATTAAAACTTAACATTTAGATATAAATATAATTTAGAGTAAAAATTTAAAAACAATGTTGTAAGCAATATTACATTATTTTAATTTGATTTATTACTTGGATGTGTTGGTATCAGCTTGTATCGAAGGCCCTCACGGAGTTCATTGTCAAATTGTGTTTGTCTGCGATTATATACTTGAATTCCACATGCAGCGTGCTGATTACTAGCACTGTCGGCGCATAAACCTACCATTTAACATGTTTATTAAAAAATTAAAATACAGTAAAAATCAAATACACCATTTATTTTTTTCGTTTGAATGTTAGTTATGACGGATAAAGAAATTGTATTTTAATTATTAGTTTAACCTGCGCCTAATATAGCACTTTTAAAATGTTGAGAGATTCACAATTCCTCGCGCCTTACATAAGAAACATTGACCAGTTTCAATATATAAATGATATTTTGGAACGAAATTGGAGTTTGGTTCAGGGGTGAAGACTTCCCTACCTAAAATTTAGGGATTTCCATTATCCACCACCTATGGACCCGCCATGTTCCGGACTGGCAATAACCGGCAGATGTTGTTTGTTAGCTAGACATTGCAAATGTCTTCAAACAAATGACATCATCACGGACCACCCACCCACCTCAATGAATTTCCTTTGCTTCAATTTGTTAAAATATGTTTTAACTGAACACAACAAAATATTTTAATGAAATGCTACAAAACATATTTACAATCTGTATATACATATTTACAATCTGTATATACATATTTACAATGTCTATTTCGAAAGTCGTTATGGAAAATGAATAACATTAATGCATTAGATATAATACTTTAGTACTACTATTACTCGTCCATTAGAGAATCAACATTCTCGTTGTAAGATGAAGCATTGAGACATGACAAACCGTTACAATGTTCGCACATTGGAGAACAGTTCATTCCTGATTTTCTGCATCCGCAGTAAGAACCGCAGGGAGTCTTGCACTTGCATGAGACAAGCCAGAGAAGGTCATCAGGTGCAAACACTTTAGTATTTGGCACAGGTCTTAAACTCTTCGTTTTTTCAGAGTGTTCATGACGCCATCCCCATTCAGTAGGTTGAAGGGGATTGTCTAACCACCACTGTACCTGAAGATATACTCTCAAGAGATGCTAATAAGCAGCCTCTGAAGTAGGCGGTAGCTTTGCCAAGTCAAAATTGGATCTAAGACTATATTTGCTTGTGAGTCTTGTGAATCGAAAGTATCTTGCTTCATTTAAGCTTGAGTACGTACTAAGTCTATACATTGCAAGGAGAAATCTTTCTCCGTCCTTCAATAGTTTGTCACGGGAAGCCTCTTTCTTGATGAATTCTTCTGCTAGACATCTCGCTTTAGAGTCATTCTTCAAAAGGTCGGCTGCCTTTACCTTACCCACGCCGAATAACGCTGAGGTTGTATCACACCCAGACACTGCATGTGCGAACAAATGAAGTTTCCTGATTGTGCTATGTAGTGTTATGAGTTTTTGGATGCTGTAATACACTTCTGACGAGTTTTTACCTGTAGTAATTTTACAAAAAAATATTGACTTCTTTTCTGGAGCTAATGCTACCAATAATACCAATAGGTCCGTGTCTGACCCAACAACAATAGTTGGTGAGAATTCATCTGTGTTATTGAGCCCAGTTTTGATTATGGCCACATCAGCGTCTCCTTCTGCAGTTACAGAATCAATGGTTTGGATTGTAAGCTCAGAACATAAAGCCTTGATTATCTTTTTTTTGCCACCATCAACAACCGTGTATGCGTGTTGGAATGGAAGTTCTTCAATAATGCCTTCACTAAAGACTTTGGTGAATGACGATTTAGTTCCTTTGCGCAATGATAAATCGTCAAACATTGATGGTGGAGTGCAAGCTAATTCGTACTCCAAGTACTTTTTCAGTTTGTTTGGGGAGTCACACACACATAATACTCGGTTGAAAAGTTGTTGGGGGCTAACAGTAACTGCCTTGGATCGCACCATAACTGTCTTGTGAGTAGCTTGCGTAACAACCATATCTTTTCGGTGTAGTTTCATCTCTCCAAAACTTATTCCGCTCATCTTTTTCATTGCTGCTACACCAACTTTATAAGCGTTATAAGCGGCGTGGGTAAGGTAAAGGCAGCCGACCTTTTTAAGAATGACTCTAAAGCGAGATGTCTAGCAGAAGAATTCATCAAGAAAGAGGCTTCCCGTGACAAACTATTGAAGGACGGAGAAAGATTTCTCCTTGCAATGTATGGACTTAGTACGTACTCAAGCTTAAATGAAGCAAGATACTTTCGATTCACAAGACTCACAAGCAAATCTAGTCTTAGATCCAATTTTGACTTGAATGGGGATGGCGTCATGAACACTCTGAAAAAACGAAGAGTTTAAGACCTGTGCCAAATACTAAAGTGTTTGCACCTGATGACCTTCTCCGGCTTGTCTCATGCAAGTGCAAGACTCCCTGCGGTTCTTACTGCGGATGCAGAAAATCAGGAATGAACTGTTCTCCAATGTGCGAACATTGTAACGGTTTGTTATGTCTCAATGCTTCATCTTACAACGAGAATGTTGATTCTCTAATGGACGAGTAATAGTAGTACTAAAGTATTATCTCTAATGCATTAATGTTATTCATTTTCCATAACGACTTTCGAAATAGACATTGTAAATATGTATATACAGATTGTAAATATGTTTTGTAGCATTTCATTAAAATATTTTGTTGTGTTCAGTTAAAACATATTTTAACAAATTGAAGCAAAGGAAATTCATTGAGGTGGGTGGGTGGTCCGTGATGATGTCATTTGTTTGAAGATATTTGCAATGTCTAGCTAACAAACAACATCTGCCGGTTATTGCCAGTCCGGAACACGGCGGGTCCATAGGTGGTGGATAATGGAAATCCCTAATTTTAGGGTAGGGGAAGTCTTCCTCCCTGAACCAAAACTGGCAAAATTGAAAATTGCGTCCTATAAATAATACATTTATATATAAGACAACTGTATTTTCTTAGTAAGCCTGAGTGTATTCCAATGTTTAAGTCTATATTTGGCAGTTACTATAGTTTTTAAAACTTAATTTCTTTTACACATACCATTACTAACACTTTCATAACTAAAACAATATTAAATACAGTGATTGCTATTGTTACATGCTTTTAAAATAACACACTATTATATGTAGAACCATAGTTAATAGTAGGTCTATGTGCGATAACAGGCTAGCTATCGCACGCTATTAGCACGCTGCATGCTGCAACTCAAGATAACACCTCCAGCGCGGCGAAACCAGACGTGCGCGCTCCCTTTGCAATGACCCTTAGGGCCTCATACTACCCGATACCAACACACCAAGGGTATCAATTTAAAGATAATTATATTTGCTACAATATTTCATGAGCAATGTTTTATTATAGTTATGTTATAAAAAGATATACAGAAAAAACTGCAAACTCGTCACCCTAATTCATATATTTTTTTAGTTAATCACTTTGTGGTGCCTTTAATATTAATTTTACAATAAAAGTGCACTGGATAATATTTGTAGTCCGTCTATAGACAAACACAACAAAAAAAAAAGAAAACCATTTTCGGACTAACAACAACTGAGATATGCGCTTTATAGCGAAAGCTTGCAAATAACAAGTTCAAGGGGGGGTAGGGGGGAAGCACAATGGGGAGAATTGGGGACTTTTGGGAAAATGTACCTCTTATCATGGTCTATCATCAGGGAAAAATCCAGCTTTCCCCTAATTAGTTGCGAATAAAACCCTTCATTGACTGGGCTAATACCATTATACAGTAAAGTGAAAACATTTCTCTACAATAAAATAGTGTCACATTTGTTACTATGAATTGTTACTCTGTACACTAAAATTGATTAGATGTAGATTATTACATATTACTCTATTTTTAATTTTCTGTAAATAAAAGCCTCTTGAAACATAAAAATGCCAAGCGTGTTTTTAAATGTCATTTGTATGTTTTATGAATGTATATGACCAACAATTTCACGTTGACAAGATTTTGATAGTGACATAATAAGTGATACTGCAATAAATTACTATAAAAAAGATATTTAAAATATGTTGATGATGAAGCTGTATTGGTTTTTTGTATATAATTGTTAAAAATAACACAATAAATTATAATGATAAATATTTTTTCAAAACTATAAACAAAATTAATTTAAATTCAATTTACAATACTTTCAAAACTATAATAAAACTAACATTTAGAATAATTAATATATTTTGCCACGAAAGTTAAAAATTTAAAAACATATGTTTATATAAGCTTATATTACATTTATTTACTTTTTGTATATTTATTATTTGTGATGTGTCTGATGATGATAGCCTTGCTATCGAAAGGCCTCACTGCTTAAGTTTTTATTGGTTCTAAATTGTGTTATTTTTAACAATTATATACTTGAAATAATCTTCAACAACAAGGTGAGCTGATTACTGTATCACTGTCGGCGCATGAATTACGCGTACCCGAGTTTGAAGGCTGTTTATTAAAAAAATTAAAGACCTGCGAAAAAATCAAATCACACCATTGTTTTTCTCGTTTGATTGTACGTTATGACGGATAAATTTGTGATTTTTATTATTAGTTTTAAGCCTCGCGCGCACTACGGTGGCATCATCCGCACTTTTTCAAAATGTTCGTGAGAGATCTGCAGGTCAAATTTCCATGCCGCCCGTCCGGTGGTAACAAATGTCAACATGCGTGACCCGGAGTACTTCAATAGTATACGTCGTGATATTGTGTGGGAAGAGATAGGAGGGCTCCTGATAGAGACGTACCCAGAACTCAATTTCGGGGTGGTATCCAATCTGAGCAGGATTAGCAATCGGGGGAGAGCGAACCTAGGGCTACTGAAAACAAGAGTTGAGTCGTTTTTTATAGTAGCGTCATGTCTCAGCATGTAATTGAATTGAACAAAATAGAGTTCTGTATTTACATCGCATTATGATATTTAGCTCAATATGCTGCAGGGGCTGTGATGAATGTATTATTGTTAACATTTTTAAATATTTAGTCCTTTTTTCTAGCAACTATTAAACTCTCGTCCTCACTATCCATCCACAGCTCTCGACATACGCAGGCCATCTACTGCCGCTGGCCGGCAATATTTCCATCAAAACAATCATCAACATCGCTACTTATCTCATCTTTACTTTTGATGATTTCTGCTGGTTTAAGTAGAGTTGTTTCATTAATAATGTTATCGTTTTCATCAGGTATGGGTGTAAATTAGTGTTGTTTACCCTAAAACAATTTGTAGATGAATTAGAACATTCTACGTCACTTCTACAACCGCAAGCTTTGCTATGGCCCGCTGTACGAGAGCAAATTATATCTTTTAATATTTTATAAGGAGTAGCCATTTAGCCCGGTTTTTAGGCTGCAAAATTTTGACAATTTTAAATCAAAGAAAATACTTCTATAATTTAAATAATAAAAAACTGTAATTTTCAACAGTTACGAGCCTTAAAATCTTCAGTGAAACCGGAAGAAACCAAGATTTTCCATTCACCACTTTCTCGTTTTTTTTGCACTAAAATCATAATTAAGTGCCCAAAAACCCATTATCAACTATTATTACTAGATTAAATTTCGGTTTTCTTAGATTATACAACCTCCATGTTGACATTCCGAAAGTTTCACACTCAATTTGTTATGTGCAGCTTTTATTAATCCAAGCATATAATCTTTATTACCAAATTTAGATTTTTCCACATTTATATAACGTTTATATCAAATTTATGGAAATTGTGGAAAATCAGGTTTTTTATCCGACGCTTTGATGTATCATTATTTTGCTGCTGAAATAGCAATTAGCGACTTATGAAAGCCCTAGTTAATTATTTTGAATTAAAATTTTATATATTCTTCATCCACAGTATTGATTTTTCCGGATTTTCCAGCGATCCATTAGTAATTAGCAGCTTTTATAAGTACGTAAATATGATTTAAAAAACAAAAAAATGGATGTATACGTATTTTTTTCCTTTTATTCGTAACAATTGTGACAAATCGCCATGTTGTTTTACAATATTTTTTACGTTAAAATTATAATAAGCTACTTAAAAACTCCTAGTTACTAATTTTCATTAAAATGTGTAGTGTATGTTTCGATTTATTCCAATAATTAACTGTTTTTGTTTACTTGTTGTTTATTTTGTATTGAACCATTTCCGGACTTTACAATTGGTGTATTTCTGATGTTAAGACCTTCCTAAACAAGTAGCAAAAGGTTAAATCGATTTATCTACTTTCTATTTAATTCGGACTTTCCTACAATTGTTTACCTGGTTTCTTGTACTATATGGACATTATCCAAGATTGAATGAACATTGTATTACAACTGTGTGGTAGGCCTAACTAATGGTCACATTGTATTACAACTGTGTGGTAGGCCTAACTAATGGTCACATTGTATTACAACTGTGTGGTAGGCCTAACTAATGGTCACATTGTATTACAACTGTGTGGTAGGCCTAACTAATGGTCACGTTGTATTACAACTGTGTGGTAGGCCTAACTAATGGTCACATTGTATTACAACTGTGTGGTAGGCCTAACTAATGGTCACATTGTATTACAACTGTGTGGTAGGCCTAACTAATGGTCACATTGTAGTACAACTGTGTGGTAGGCCTAACTAATGGTCACATTGTAGTACAACTGTGTGGTAGGCCTAACTAATGGTCACATTGTAGTACAACTGTGTGGTAGGCCTAACTAATGGTCACATTGTAGTACAACTGTGTGGTAGGCCTAACTAATGGTCTCATTGTAGTACACGTATGTTTGATTTTATTCAACATTCCTATTCACGTTTTTATAAGCATAATCTATTAGATGATACTTGTCTTGTTTTATTATTCTTATTAAAAATATAGTTTTTGAAATTTTTATTACATGATATAATACAGCATATTTTGCGGGCAAGAATTTCTGACAAGAAAGCATTTATTTAAAACAATTGGCTAAATTATGAGTTATTTGGTTATGTTTTCCATAAAGTATTTAAAAGGTATATTGTACTCGTACTTACATCAATGGTAAAAGGTATATTGTACTTGTACTTACATCAATGTTCAGTTCATTTAAAAGGTATATTGTACTCGTACTTACATCAATGGTAAAAGGTATATTGTACTCGTACTTACATCAATGGTAAAAGGTATATTGTACTCGTACTTACATCAATGGTAAAAGGTATATTGTACTTGTACTTACATCAATGTTCAGTTCATTTAAAAGGTATATTGTACTCGTACTTACATCAATGGTAAAAGGTATATTGTACTCGTACTTACATCAATGGTAAAAGGTATATTGTACTCGTACTTACATCAATGTTCAGTTCATTTAAAAGGTATATTGTACTCGTACTTACATCAATGTTCAGTTCATGTAAAAGGTATATTGTACTCGTACTTACATCAATGTTCAGTTCATTTAAAAGGTATATTGTACTCGTACTTACATCAATGGTAAAAGGTATATTGTACTCGTACTTACATCAATGTTCAGTTCATTTAAAAGGTATATTGTACTCGTACTTACATCAATGGTAAAAGGTATATTGTACTTGTACTTACATCAATGCTCAGTTCATTCACGATCTCGTTTCAAAGCTCCTTGACATGGTCCCTATGGAGCTTTTAAAATGCGTCCCAAATCGGTTTTCTGCTTCTCAAGGCACCAACCAATAAATTGGCACGGTTACTTATTTATTGGTTACTTATTTACTTACATATAAAGTAAAAAAATAATTACTAGTAATTTAGTTAGTTGAGTAATGTCAGTACAGCTTAATGCCGTATACCATTAGTTAATGAAGTACAGTAGTTAATAATGTGTAAAATAAATAAATATGTCCCTGTTGTACACTAAAACGCTTTAATTTTTAAAATATCTAGTTATCCTCCATTCATTGATGTTCATTACATCTTTATATTATTTTGGAGAATGTACACAAACCTGACGTCCTTACGTGTATATAGGCTCAGTTATTGTTGATCTTGAAAACACATATTTCCAATATTATAAAACTGGTCCAAGCTATAGAATGGGGTTTTCAGAAGCCAATTACATAGCAATTGTTAAACCTTTTGTGAATAGTAAGTTTTAACAGGTTCTATTTTATTGCATATTTTAATAGACTGAACAATATGACTTAATGTTGTTTTACTGTCTGTGAAAATACAATGCAGCATTATTTTTATTTCGAGTATTACAGTTATGAATAAGGAAAGTCAACAATGTCGGATTTTTAAATATATAGACACTTGGGTCATACATACCAAATATATAGACACTTGGGTCATGTACATACCAAATATATAGACACTTGGGTCATGTACATACCAAATATATAGACACTTGGGTCATGTACATACCAAATATATAGACACTTGGGTCATGTACATACCAAATATATAGACACTTGGGTCATGTACATACCAAATATATAGACACTTGGGTCATGTACATACCAAATTAATGTTGTTTGAATCTTTAGTTTTACATATAATGGTTTACTGTGGCCTCTTACACAGAGAATAAGGAAACAGAAGTCGCATCCTATAGTGCGCTGAATGGGAGTCGAGTAGTTAGTTCTCTGAACCGTTGTCAGTATCTCCCCTTATCCCCCTTCAAATCCTGAAGGATAAATGTTCTACTTCAAATTTATAAAAACTTACACTAGTGATAACTACTGGTGAGGAGTTCGCTGCGGCCATAACAAAATGACCTCTGTTAGAATTTGACTTATATCCGTATTTCTTACTAAATTTGTGAATTTATCTTAGTGCTTTATAACTGTCGTCACAGAGTGAGACGGTCGCTATGTGTTGGCTGTCGTCAGTGTGTCGAAACGTGAGGACAGAATGTACACCAATTTGTACGTAACACGAGATCAAACTACTCTTTATTATCAAGAGGAGACAATTAAGATTATTATTGCTGTGTTTGAATCTTTTCTGTGTTTATGTGTTTTTATTTATTTATTTTTACTATTGGCTGGCATATTTAACTTGATGAACACTGCACACTTACATCTCCACAGTTCGTTGACCCAGATAGATAATATCTAAGCCTACAGTTTTACGAGACAAGTGCGCATTAACAATTATCTGTTGTGTATCTTGGCAATTATTGTCAATGATGTTTCAGTAATGAGAAACAGTTTTAGGTTAAGGCTATATTTTTGTAGTAGCCTTATTGCGGTATTTTATTGATTATTAGTAGGTACTTAAAACAAGACTAATTATATAAAATCTATATTTATAAAATTTGTTAACTTTATTTCGTAAAAGCCTAATGTAAATAATTTAATCAGCTTACGTCATTATGTGTGCAAAAATGGCGGCCTGTTAGTATTGGCGAATAAAAATTACTTCATTTCACAATAATTGTTCATTATTGTAAAAGTTCTTAAAAATGTATTATTTTTCATCGTATTTAGTTACCCTTTGAAACAATAGCTGAATAAACTATAAGATAACCTAATATGCTCAGTAGCATACTTAACTTACCAATAATAAATAGTAGAAAAAACAAAAAAGGAAATAAATTTAATCTCCTCAAACATATTCGTTTAAAATAAAATAATATTTAGACGTTTAGAGTTTAGTTTCGATGTAACACTTCGACTAACACCTTGATAGAATCAAATTTATGTTGAATTTGTAATTTAAATTCTAAAAAGTCCCGTCATTCTCACCTTGATTTAAACCTGTGTTTCTTATCTCTACAGAGCACTTTCTTTCTAAAGTCTGCAGACACTGTCGGCTATGTTGGTTTTAATCCCATAAGAAAAATGCTATTTGCGAATCCATATTTGTTCGTTATTTTATGGAATTTGACTTTCGTTTATTGGTCAAAAGTTGCGTACGAGGTGTCATTTTAAACGTTATCATATTGCACATTGGGTTTGCTTTTGATATTTTGAATACAAACAACTAGTTTTGAAAAATAGGTGAAATTAAAAACTTCAAACTAAATAATATTATATTTTTCTATAAAACTAATTAAGAATTCGCAAAGCAATTCTAACGCACTTCGTTTTTAATCAAACTCAATTCGTTTGAACAAAATCCGTTAAAAATAGCTATTTAACTTGGATACGCGTGATCGTATGTCCGGTTCGAAAATAACATTGTTCTTACGGGATTAAAACCAACATGGCCGACAGTGTCTGCTGACTTTTAACTTACTCTTTACGAGCACAATGTATGTAGCCATTATATTATTTCCTAATCAGACTGTTGAATCATGTACAGTCTGATTAAGAATCATGTACAGTCGGATTAAGAAATAAGCCTATTTCTATACACATTTTATTGTATAGTTGTATTTTAAAATTGTAAATGGACTACTGGAACAGACTTATGACAACCTGGCATGGAACGCAGGAATATCATGGTTTCGTCATCATCATGATCATCTAACATCTACTCAGAGTACGAATAGACTAACCGATTAAGACATATATACAAGGTGTCCCAAGTCCCCCCTCCTGTAACTTTTGAACGGAACGAAACAAACCAATGTTCTTTGGGAATTAGTTATGTACTGACTAATGATGATTTTTGCACTATATGAGAACTTAACTCCTCAACCCAAAATGGAGGGTTGGGGAAGCAAGTCCAAAATTTCAAACGTAACCTCCCATCAAGTGACACCTTATTTTAAAGGTCTTTATAAAATAAGAACAATGCCACAAACTAGAGGTCTCTATCTCATTCCCGTACAAAACTAAAGTTGCGCTAAAAACAACTGACTCATCTGTTCGGACTTAATCGTAACCTAAAATAATTACACTTTCTTTAATTTTTATAAACTTAACTTATTTCTGCTTTAATTCTAAATGAGTTTTTTTTATCAATTTTAAATGTAATTTTTAGTTTAAATTTTGACAGTATGTAGTTTTGCACTGGATTGAGATGGAGACTTCTAGTTGTGACATTGTTCTTCTTTTATAAAAACCTTTAAAATGAGGTGTCTTTTGTTGGGGGTTTGCATTTTAAATTTTGGACTTACCTACCCCCAAATGCCCATTTTAGGTTGATAAGTTAAGTTCTCATTTAGCGCAAAAATCACCATTAGTAATTACATAACTATTCCCCAAAGTATATTGATTAGTTTCATTCCATTCAAAAGTTACGGGGGGGGGGGGGCTTTTGTAACACCCTGTATAGGGCCTACAAAGAAAACTTTGTTAAGTCACATTTTGAGATACATTGGCTCATTACAGACCTTGCTTTTCACCAATATCAATTAGAAGAATTGTAAATGTTGTAATTTGTATTTAAAATGATGAAGCCTGTTTTTTTAGTAACGAGAAATCATATTATAATATCGCTGGAAAACGACCAAAAACTGTTGATATGAAAACATTGTCTGTAATTTCATAGTTTCTAAAATGTTAGGAACTTACAATTAAATTTGCTGAAATTTATAAATCCTAATCAAATTTAGCAGGAGTGTTTTTTCTCATCGCTAATATTTAAGTTAGTTAACATAGTATTAACAAAAAGCGTACATTATATATTAAAAATATATTTTGCATAGTATTGATATATATTCAACCATCTGATAGTAAAATATGACATGTCCTGCAATTGTTCAGTTGATTAAAAAATCATGTCTGGGTGGGCTTATAGTTTCTACAGTAGGTTTATATGTAACATTTTCAAGTGTCAGTATGTAAAATGAAATATCCATAAGTTTTAAACCCTACTTAAAAATGAAAATAACCCTGTTTTACGTCCGTTTCTGGGCGGCCTCTTTGTCCGTACACCACTTGGTAAATATCTTTCCTGAGATAAATTGGTTTGCTTATGAACAATGTTTTATGGTTATTGTCTGCACACAGACGTGAAATTGGTAAACATAACACATCATTGCTCTTATCAGAGCATAGTGTATCGAACAACTCGTTTACGAAAGAAGTACCAATATAAGGTCAGCAAACAAATAAATTTCGATTGCAGTTATTTGCCCATAAATTTATATTTGATTGTATGTTACTTTATTTGACTAACTAATGTGTTTTGTAACAGACGTGGTTATAACGTTGGTAAATATTTTATATTTTGCATCACCATTATTCTTTTTGTTTGGTTATGTCCAATTTCGCAATACCCATTTATTAAAAACAACAATTTTAGATAAGATAGCACACATAAGTAAACAAAAGAAAAAACAAAAATAACGGCACTTCTTAAAATACAAAATAAATATACTACTACCCACACACATATGTATATATACATGAAAACCAGTAATAAATATTTAAAGAAAAACACAACAAAGAGCAACTATTGTATTTAAATACTGTAGGTTTCATTGCAGTATATGGTCTATTATGTTTATTATTTTCATCTTTTTTTGGCCGTAGAACGTTTGGCACACATTTTTGGCCGATTTGGAATGGCACTTTTGGCACAGTCATTAGAGGGGATTAAGAAGGGTCAACCTGTAAGTTTCAGAAAGGCACGTTTGGCACACACCGCCCGGCCAGGTAGTAGCAGCCAGGTGGCCAGAATGCGGGAAAATGGGAACTTTTTTGCCCCCGCAAATTTCCTGCTGTGGTGCTTATTGAAGTAAGCAACTAACCTAACCTAACCTAACCTAACCTAACCTAACCTAACCTAACCTAACCTAACCTAACCTAACCTAACCTGCGGTAGATCACAGCTGCTACCCAGGTAGATCACGGATGCTACCCGAGTAGATCACGGCTGCTACCCAAGTAGATCACGGATGCTACCCAATTGGAACACGGATGCTACCCAAATAGATCATGATCTAACCTAACCTAACCTAACCTAACCTAACCTGCGGTAGATCACAGCTGCTACCCAGGTAGATCACGGATGCTACCCGAGTAGATCACGGCTGCTACCCAAGTAGATCACGGATGCTACCCGAGTAGATCACGGCTGCTACCCAAGTAGATCACGGATGCTACCCAATTGGAACACGGATGCTACCCAAATAGATCATGATCTAACCTAACCTAACCTAACCTAGTGAGGTTTAAATTTAAAAATTTGTTATATCACGGGCAAATGACTGCCACGCAGAGTTGACGGGAATAATAAAATTCCCGTTTTCCCTCGTTCGATGGCGTCTACCTGGTCGAGCGACTGTGCCAAACATGCCTTTTCCAAGCAGGCGAGTTGACCCTACTTATTCCGCTCTAATGATTGTGCCAAAACTGCCATGGGCAGAAGGTCCAAAAATGTGTGCCAAACGTCCGATCCCCCCTTTTTTAATTTCAACTATAATAAACAACAAAAGTTATAACAGTAACTACAACAATAAAACTACGAAACAGCAAAAAACAAACAAAAGCAATAAAAAATAATAAGAATGAGAAATGATAATAATACAAACAAATAACAATACAGTAATTATTATAATAAAAAATAACGTAATAGTAAACAAGAAAAACATAGTAACCAACATAGACTAAACAAATACAAGTAGCAGCCTATACAAGATAATACGAAAAAATGATAAAAATGCAATACAGGTGAACGTAAAAGAATACAAATCTCTATCTATATAAAAGGCAAAATCCTGGCTGACCATCACTAATTCTCCAACTTCCCATGTAGGTAGAGAGCTGACACTTTCTCTTTAGATTTTAAATAGGACAACTAAAGTATTTTCATCTTGATAAAATACTCCTAAAGGTTAAAATCCGCCCCTAAAAGATTGTTCCTAAGAATAACATAGAGTTGATTTTAGTAAATTAATAAAAGCTGCTTTGCAAATAAATGAACGTGTTTATTTTGTGTTTGACATTTATCCTATTGATGCAATAAGAGTTTACAATTAATTATTACATTTTTTATATAGGCCTATTATATATAGACTACTTGTGACTGTTTAAAATCCAAAGTGAGTTCCTCCGCCGACGTGAGTTGAGTTCCTATATCCGTTCGTACTGGCTGAGGTATCCCATGTCACGCAAAAACGACTAACCGTTTCTGATGTAGTACTGAGGAATTCCTAGAATCTTGAATAATAGTCTTCCATACCCAAGTAACACCTTTACAGATATTATGGTGACCGATTTAGGAAAACCACATGTACCTTCCTCAGATGAGGGGTTTCACTCCCTTTTATTGTACTTCTACCAACACGTAATGTGCTTCTAAGAAACTAACAACAAAGAGCGCAACTATGTTGGCTTTACTTTTTACACAGATTGGAGACATTGTTTGATTTACATACATATCTATATTAAAAACTACAAGGCCTGAAACGGTAACATTTTTAACAATATTGGTTTAGTGTATGTGTTGGATAAGTAGGCCTAGTTAAAAAATGCAAGATATCGTACATTGATTTATTTAACCAATTTAATAAGCTATTTCCAAATCATGAGTTTACATTTTCAACGTTGGTCACGGTTTTTAATTATTTTCAGTTGCAAAGTTAATTTCTTCCATTGTAGAATTTACAGAAGGTTGTGTTTAACATTTACTATTACATATTTGTCATCGTGAATCAAAGTAGAGAAGCCGCAAAACATGTCGGGCCTATACCTGTATTCTTTTGCTCTAACGTTCCGTGGCCATCAATAATAATAAAAAAAAATAAATAAATAAAATAAAATATGAGTTATTGGACAATATTAACAATATGAAAATTAAGTCGGGAGATTCAAGAAATAATGGACTTTTTTGGGTTATGTAATATGCCTTTATTGTCCTGTATGCAGTTGATTAAAAGCTCCCCTTTATGTTCTAGACATACTCGGTTTCGATTCCAACCAAAGCAAAACAAATTTTAAAAAGTGTCAGCTGTTGACCCAAGAAATTCAATTAGCTCAGGAAGTGTCAGCCTAGTTTGTAACGAAGGCTTGATTCGTTCATTGTCACTCATTCATATAATTGACTGATTCTGACGATACTGGAACTGTGAACTAGACCTACTATGAACCCCTCCCACAAGCCAAGACATTGTTATCTCTTGTTATTCTATTGTCACAGTTGACCTAAATTGAAATAAGCAAACAGATGTATAGATTATTGGGCTTATTAAAGATTATGAAGTTATTTATTAAAAATATGTAACGTGAAAATTAAATTTGAAATAAATGTTCTGTAGGCCTACACTTATCAAATTATTATTTATTTAGAAATTGAATCTTTTAAAATAAATCATAAACTATTACATTGTTAAATACATTGGCTTATAGTTCAAAAATATAAAACATCCGTTTTTTAATAATGCAAAGAGATTTGATTTTTCTAAAAATAAGAGTCATTACCTAATACAGCCATGGTGAGTTTGCAATTGGCTTAACGTTTTCAAGTACAGAACAAAACACTTCATAAATTAATTTAGTACAGTGTAATTTACAATAATAAATCATACTAAATCATGCACTTCTTTATATTTTTAATAATGGAAATAAAATATCTCCTGAGATGAAAAGTAAATGCCGCTTCCTGTCTGTGTTTTATAATATGTTTTGTACTAAAAATAAGTAATTAGATAAATCTCCTAGCTGGAATTTGTATGTTGCTTTTTAGTTTATAAGTTTCTCAGATTTACAAACTTGAACAAAAATTAAATGCAATTCTAAAAACCCTTAATTTGCAGATGTAAGAGTAATGTTTAATGAAATAATATCTAGAGGATCTTGTCTCATAATAGGAACTGCTATGACAGTATTCTATAAACAAGCTGAATGAATGCTGGTTTATTCTATAATTCCCCGTTTCTTGTGATCGCACTTTAGGTGATACGTACACACATGAAACGCCCCCTAGTCGGCAGTCGTCCAGCCACTCGTGGCACACTGACCGTCATAACGAGTTCAGTGTGATAAGACACGTTGAAACATGACACTGTCACAAGGTGTCACTCCATATTCTACTATCAAACAAATTTTTCAAAAGAGGTTTTGTGGCTTATATTTTTAATGAGCTAGTGAGAGTGGGCGGGCATATTTGTACGTTATTAATGCATGATAAATTCAATAGGCAACTATTCTATTTTATTCTGATAATGAATATATTACGTGATAAATAAAATAGATATTTTATTGACCGACCAATTTCTTAAATGAATCAAAATAATGTGTTAAACAATTTGGTTCTTATTTAGTAAAATATAATTTAGCACTGTAATATTGGGGAGTTCATCAACCCGGCACCAAGCTTTATATGTTATAAAAAAACACGTCAACCCGGCACTGGACCTTTCACTGGCCGCCATGACAGTATGTCAACCCGGCACCAGCCACCCCTCTTACCCATTCCACCTACACTACCCCCTCCCAACCCCTCCTTTCTCTTTCCCCTCCCCTAATCACCTCCCCTTTTCGTAAGGTGCCGTAGGTTCGCGCTGTCCATGTCCGGGGACCGAGCTTTACTAAACGAAGGTGTGTGATGGTTTTAAAATGAATGGGGGTGAGCTTTGTAAAATGAAGGCAACGCTTTGTTCAATAGGTTAGGTTAGGTTAGGTTAGGTTAGGTTAAAGGAGTTAGGGCGATGAGATGCCTAGGGTTCGAGGGAGGGAAAGAAGAGAATGAGGGGCGTATGTTTGGTGTTGTGGAGGGGGAACCCAGCTCCCCTACCTCCAAACTGTCTCGGTGCCGGGTTAAGTTGTGACATTAGTAACGCCTGATTAACCTTAGAGCGGTGGTCAGATTTGGTGCCGGGTAGACGTGCCGCCTAATATTGTGGTTGATTGAAATATTTCAAAACCAGTAGAATTTAACTATCAATTATTTTTTAATGTGAACTTTTTTATATTTTTACTGAGTAAGAATTTTGATTGTTTTATAGTATTCTAGCATTTTTTTAAATTTAAAATATAATAGTAGATATTAACAATTCAGCACTATAGTTTTTGTTTTATTTGAATAATATGAGTTTGTCTTAATTTACTTCTCCACAGAAATAAATTATCATTTATAACTAACTGGCTTACCAGTCAACAGCTACTAAAACCACATTATAAAAATTACAAATAATTTTACTATTGTAATTTTGCTGTTTGATTTATAAAATAGTGTAATCAGCAGAAGAGGACATAATTGAACTCTTTGAACACTTCCCTAACTACCATCATGTGAATATATGAACTCATTGCATATTCACGTAACTAGCAACATGTGAACAACATAAACTCCCTGGATACTCACATGATTACCGTAATGTAAACATATGTGAATCCTTACATTAACTACCATCACATTAACACTCACATTAACTACCATCATGTGAATATATGAACTCATTGCATATTCACGTAACTAGCAACATGTGAACAACATAAACTCCTTGGATACTCACATGATTACCGTAATGTAAACATACGTGAATCCTTACATTAACTACCATCACATTAACACTCACATTAACTAACATCATGTGAATATATGAACTCATTGCATATTCACGTAACTAGCAACATGTGAACAACATAAACTCCTTGGATACTCACATAATTACCGTAATGTAAACAGATGTGAATCCTTACATTAACTACCATCACATTAACTACCATCATGTGAACATATAAACTACTTGGATATTCATTTAACTAACATCATCATATGAACATCATGCAATAGTCTTGGATATTTACGTAAATACCATCATATGAATATATATAAGAACTTTTTGGATACTCGCGTAACTACCATCATATGAACTCCTTGGACACTTACGTAATTAACATCATGTGAGCATATATGAACCCTTAGGATACTCACATAACTATCAACACGTTAACATATATGAACCCCTTGAATACTCACGTAACTACCATCATATGAACGCCTTACATACTTATGTAACTATCATCTGTGAGCATATATGAACCCCTTAGATACTCACGTAACTATCATCATGTGAAATCCTTGGATGCTCATGTAACTATAATAATTTGAGCCAGGGATGTACCCGGGGGGGGGAGTCCTGACACTCCCCCGAAATGTTTGACCTTTTTTGAGCGAGCCAAGCGAGCATCTGTGAGTCACATACGCTTGCTCTGGCGTTATTGGCCTGATAAACACGTTCTCAGTCAGTCCACGTCTCTGCTGTTTTATATAATATTAATTAACAACCATACAACATTTTAGTAATCATTCAGTTATATTGTACAGTGAACTCTTACGAGGAAAAAATCACAAAACAAATAATATGAAAAAGTTAGAATACGATAATTTTTATAGTAAAGCAAGGTATTGTTGACATTTCTTCGTTATTTACAGATTTAGTAAATTTGATTTCAAAAAAATATACCATTAAATTCCTTCAAGCCTGTTTTGTTGTAAGTTTAGTTCAGAAAGGAATGTATGCTTATTTTTACTATTTTCAGTTAAAACGTCTTTACCGCAAGTGCCAAACTTACGTCAAATAGTAACTAGGTTATTGTTCAAAGCGGATGAATAGGGTTCCATGGTTAGGTTAGATAATCATGTAATGTGAGCATAAATGAGGCATAAATGAGAACCCCTTGGATACACGTAACTATCATAATGTGATCATACATGAACTCCTTGGATACTCATGTACCTATCATAATGTGAACATATATGAACCCCTTGAATACTCACGTAACTTCCATCATATGAACTCCTTGGATACTCGCGTAACTATCATCATGTGTACATATATGAACCCCTTGGATACTCACGTAACTACCACCATGTGAACATATATGAACCTCTTGGATACTCACGTAACTGCTATCATATGAATTCCTTGGATACTCACGTAACTATCATCATGTGTACATATATGAACCCCTTGGATACTCACGTAACTATCATCATGTGAACATATATGAACCCCTCTGGATACTCATGTTAACTATCATCATGTGTACATATTTAAACCCCTTGGATACTCGCGTAACTACTATCATACAAACTCCTTGGATACTCACGTAACTATCATCATGTGAACATATATGAACCCCTCTGGATACTCATGTTAACTATCATCATGTGTACATATTTAAACCCCTTGGATACTCGCGTAACTACCATCATAACTACCACCATGTGTACATATATGAACCCCTTGGATACTCACGTAACTATCATCATGTGAACATATATGAACCCCTCTGGATACTCATGTTAACTATCATCATGTGTACATATTTAAACCCCTTGGATACTCGCGTAACTACCATCATACAAACTCCTTGGATACTCACGTAACTATCATCATGTGTACATATATGAACCCCATGGATACTCACGTAACTACCACCATGTGAACATATATGAACCTCTTGGATACTCATATAACCACCAACATATGAACTCCTTGGATACTAATGTAACTATCATCATGTGAGCATATATGAACCCCTTGGATAGTCACGTAACTATCATAATGTGAGCATACATGAACTCCTTGGACACTCTCTTTACTACTATCATGTGAACATACATGAATCCTTGGACAGATTCAGGATTAGATTTTATTTACCAAAACACTGTCTTAGGCAATTCATTTGCTATAGCTGAGCACCTGTGCTACTATGTAATGGTGATTGATTTTTAATAAGCCCCCAGATGATAGCTTAATGTACTATTAGAACAGCTGTTATTTACTTTATCGTATGCTCAAGAGAGACACAGAGAGAGGGATGATAGGAGATAGAGAGGTAGACCTCTTGAAAATTGAACATAAATGAATTTATTGAAAATGTTTTCACTGCAGACAGTCTTCATGTTTCTATTGTCAATAGTAAACAATTTATTTGTCATTTTATTTTCATGCCTCTACATTTTTATTTTGGCAAAAAAAAATGAATTATATGATATATCAGAAGATCCTATTTCAAGGTGGTTAAAGGTATACAATTAGCATACATATTACTTGCTTCAACTTTATTGCACAAAATAATTCATGTGTATGTATAATATAATATTTACATGGCAATTGTATACATAAAAGCCTATGTGTCATTTGGACGGAATATCTGACAAGGCACTTACATCTAAAAATATATTGCTATAAGCATCTCTTACACTAAGTTTGATTAAATAATGAGCTACTTTATTTACATAACAGATCTTCAAATTACAATAAAATATTGCAGATAAATGCAAAAACATGAGCAAAATTAATGAAACGCTTAACTATGTGCATTTAAAGTATTTATTAACAATAGTACTTCAGTAAATAATATTATCATAAAGATTTAGAGTAAAAAGTACACAAAATTACTTTATTTAGATAAAAGTTCTAATAGACCTGAACCTCCTTAGAAATGCATAAATATTTCCTATGTAACAGGATTAAACTAATCTACAATATTAATATTTAGTACTCTATTGCATGTTAGTTTGTAATTAAATCTATAATCTGACCTAAAATACTGTTATTGTCAATCAGCCACATTACAATAAAATAAATATGTATCAATTTTAAATACAAACAACAATTTTAAAAATATTAAAACATAATTCTAATTTTTCAGTAATATGGTTATTTTAATCATATGATACTTTTTAGACTTTAGATTCCTCCTTAAAAGATCTTAAAACATATTAAATATTTTAAATTATTCTTTAACTCTATGTCACATATTTTATTTGCTCATATGAACATTATTTCAATGCAAATTTACATTACGTTATGTTAATATGCGCAAATGAGGTACAAACACCTTGAAACACAAGTCTAAGGGTACTTTTATAAAAATAAAAACCATCCCCAAAACATAAGAATAGTTTTTATGGCCATGATTTTCTAAAACCAGTTTACTTCAAATTGTTATTTATTTATTTTTTTAATTGCTCTACTTTTATTTAACACTTAAATAATATTTATATAACACTTGTATATACACGAGACGTGTTTTTAAAGTAAGTACCGTTTTGGAATTCCACCACTGTACCGCTGCGATCGGCGTCCAGCGCATGCTAGATACTACTATCTTTTGGCAAGCCGTGATGAAAGATAAACATTCAATCTATCGATTTATAATGTTACATGTGGTTTACCCAATTATACGTTTGTCATTTCGTTTTTGTCACAGCTAATTTCAATTCTTGTTTACATTCAGTATCAGTCACTGTTGGCAGAAAGTTACCTTTGTAGCTTTATGAAACATAGTATATAAAAAATCCCTATATACCAATATACTTCTGAAAACTAGACTAAATTTGCTACAAAATGGCTATTTTACTTTGTCCATTTTCATTGGGGAACATTATTTTCAAAGTATCATCCCATACATTTTTCAGTATGTAAACATAACTTATATATACTTATACCAGTTTTAAAAAATTATGGGTAAAGATTTTGACATAACACTAACATGTTACTGCCTCTAATGTACTGAAAAAAACAATATACATAACACTATTATATTTGATAAAACTTTCATATTTTTAAATTATAAAATGTAATACCCTTACAAGACCTGCAAAAATAGCCTGCCATTTAAGGGAAAAAGGCTTGCCAGTTCTTGGGTTAAAATATGTGTTTATGCTTAGTGGACTTATGCAGACTTAGATGAATGTGGTATTTTGTTATCTCTCATATAAATTTGATTTCTGGATTAGTACCCATTGACCTAATCAATCATTATTCAAGCAAAATAATTTAACAAAACAATAGAAGTGATGTCAGCATTTTATTCAACTCAATTTGTTTCTAATATGTATCTTAAATTTTGCAATATTGTGCTGAAGTGTATGTCTAATATAGTATTGCAAAAATTACATGAGGCTAATCTATTACATGTCTTTTGTGCTTGTCAAGACAGCTACCAAATTATACATACACAATACATTCTCATTTGACAATAAACTGTAGTTCCTCCTTTGTCCTAGTCATTAGACTACCGTACTAATAAATGGTCATTCTGAGGTTCAGTCCATCTCAGTTAGTAACCAAACTACACAGGTCATTAACACTCATGTAATCACTTATATTCACCTTAAAGTACAAGGTTTGGCTAGAAACAAACCGGATTAGTATTGCCGTAGCCACAGAACAAATGCAATAAGGCTGAATATCGTACGGTTGGTCACGTGACTCCCTCTCCACCCACTGCTTAAGTTTATTCTCTCTCCCGCACTCATTCCACTTGTAGTGTCAGTTATAAGCATATAACCTTTAGTCTCTGTGTTGGAAAAATGTTGAGTGTTCAGAAAGAACAACGTGTAAACATAACATTTCTTTACAAACTTGGAAAATCTGCAAGTAAAACATTTTAAATGTTACAAGTGCTTTCATGTCAAATTCTCTGCTTCTCCACGGCAAAAAAAGCACAAATGACAAAATCAAACACACGTACAGTGGTATAGACCCACTCGCCCACCCTACAAGTACAGTGGTATCCCCACCACACACCCATACATGTAAAGTGGTATAGAGCCACCTGCTCACCCTACACATACAGTAGTACTATCCCTCCTACACACCCACACAGGTACATTGGTACAGACCCCCGCCCACCCTACACGCACAGTGGTACAGACCCACCCGGCCACCCTACATGTACAGGGTATAAAACACTCACCACTGTATAATCTTTACTACATATATGCAGATCTTAATTATTTCCTTGGACGGATTTCTGATAAGGCACACAATGTCAATATGTATCTAACTAACTTCATATACAACTTAAATAATATTTTTTAAATTAGATTCTATTTATGTATCTCTATATAATTCAAGGCCATGATGAATGTGTTGTTTGATATCAATGGCATTGTGCACATTGATTGGGTACCAGAGGGGCAAACAGTCAATCAAAATTACTACATTAGCGTCATCACTACCCTACGTGAGCGAGTTCGGAGAAAGGGGAATGATCTGTAGAAAAACAAGTCATGGATCCTCTACCCGGACAATGCCCTGGCTCACAATGCTTTGTCAGTGAAAATGTTTTTGGCAAACCACAACATTCCCATGCTAGACCATCCACCATACTCACCTGACTTGGCCACCCTTAACTTTTTTGTGTCAAGTCAGCATTGAAAGGAACGAGATTTGAGACTGTTGAAGCAGTAAAAGAAAAAGCGACGGAAGTCATGAACGGGCTTACAGAAAATGATCTCCAGCAGTGCTAACACCCAGTGAAAAACTCGCATGGAGCAATTTAGATAACGAGGAAGGGAGTAAATTGAAGAAGATAACATCAAATTATAAATATTTGTAAGTAAATTTTATTTTTCAGCCTCAGTTCGGTTTTTTTCTAGCCACACCTCATATATAACGAGTTATGTTGGTATTTCACATCTGAATCTAAATTCGTCATGAAATATGAAAAAAAGATGTAAGAGATGGCTTACCATTTACTTTTGAGCATTTACAATGTTATCCACAAAGTGAGACTTCTAGTAAATACTAAAAATTTTCCTACTAAATATGTAATATTAAAAAAAAAGTTGTGAAAGCATACATAACATTTAATGTTTTTATACTTTAATCTGGATGGCAAACTATAAACTAATATTTTAACAGATCTACGAGATACAGTCAAAAAGTTCCTGGAATCAATGTTCAAAGACACACAGCGTGGTTGCCCGTGGGAATTTCATTGTCTATCAGTTAGTACTATGCCTGGAGAAGGGATATAGGTAGCGTGAGTATTGCCCAACTGCTATTGTTCCTCCGTGTAGAGCACTTTTCGTGTATTTGCGTGTTCAAATTGTCGCATTTTGACAATTTATTTAATGAACAGCTAAAAAATTTTAATTTGGGTTTTTACTTCAAAAGTCATCTTCTGGGACACTTAAAATGTCAATTCAAGCATACGGGGATGAAGAAAAGCCAATTTTACGAAAGGCACAAACGTTTTCGTGAAGGTTGCATAAACATTGAAGATGACTCTTGTAGTGGACGCCCTTTGACTGCAACCACAGATGACAACATTGAGCAAGTTCTGCAAACTGAAGAATAACAATTGATGATATCGCATATAAGGTAAATTTATCCACACAAAAGTTCTTAGGCACTTACGAGATGCCATTAGGAGGAAACTGCCTAAAAATGAGCAGAAAACAATTGGATTTTGCTGCATGACGATACCCCTTCACATCGATTCTCATTAGTACATAACTACCTAATAAAGCACCCTGTTACAACGTTAGAACATCCTCCATATTCGCTTAACCTCATGCCAGCCGATTTCTTACTGTTCAAACGGTAAAAACATCAATAAAAGGAAATTGATTTGCAGGTGCTGAAGCTGTCAGAAAAAATGTGATAAATTTTTTCATATTGAAATATATTTTAAAAAATAAGTGTCAAAAGTGTTTTGACCGTCTGTATGATCATAGGGACAAGTGTATTATTGTTGTAGGAGAAGAGTACTTTGAAGGAATTTTCGGAAACTTTTTGACTATACAGTACTTTTATTTGCACATTAAAGTTCTAATCTAAGTACTTTTAAAATGCTCCTTACAAATAATAATAGTAATATATAGGTGTCTTTGTAAGAGATCAATTTCAAGAAAGAAAAAAAGAATAATCTTAAAAATAAGTTAAATCTAATAAAAACACTTATATATAATTATATACAATAGTAAAATAATTACGATTCTTTACTACATATATGCAGATCTTAATTATTTCCTTGGACGGATTTCTGATAAGGCACACAATATCAATATATTTCATACTAACTTCATTTACAACTTAAATAATATTTTAAAAATTAGATTCTCTTTACGTATCTCTATATAGTACAAATCAGATATATAAAGAATCTATACTCTATAAACCTTATATGCATTTCCTTGTTTTAATAGTTTGTAAGTATGACTTGATTTTTCGGAAAGAACAGTGTCATAAGACATAATAAAGTCATACTCATAAATTTCCATATTAACATTTTTTTAATAAAAGATGTTTCTCATAGTGTTGTAGATCATTTTTCAAAGTAAAGAAAATAAGACCACATATTTATATTTTTTTAGTATTATAAAATTTGTATACAGAACTAAACATTGTTTTGTATACTATAAATAATTTAAAATATAGTGCTATCTCCACAATAGAGTTCTGCAGCTCAGAAAATGTGTGCCAATCCAACAATGTGTCTCAAAACCCTAATTCTATTTGCAGTTTTGAACTGAAGTACTCGTAGATGGTGACAGCTAGGTTCAAGGAATGTGTGTTTATTATGCAGCTCAAGTCCCACAACTAAACACTTTGTGAGTGGGTCAGCACAAATTTTCAATAAGCCTCCTGGAAATTTTTAAACAAAGATCTACAATACAAAGATCTACAATACAAGATCTACAATACAAAATTTTACCTTGACTTTGGCCATGAGTTTAGTATCATTTTCTACATGCCTTGCATTGAATATCAGGGTTAATATTTCTTTTTTACTATTCCTAAGCTATATTGTTTATCCTTTAAAAAACTATCAAAAGCTCAAACTGAATTCATTACCATTTTACGCCATGATTTTTAATATTTCCACGTAGTTTTATGTCTATCTTTTACATCCATTAATTAATGGATGTACTGTTTGACTATGTAAGGTTTAAATAAACAATATACAGTTATCTTAAAAAACGAGTCTTTCTCTTCCTATTATCAGTAAAAATTTGCAGAACAGTTGTTATTCCGTGCAACTATAGTAGAAACACTGATCCCATCAACTTCCACCCCAATGCCGGACACTGTTCATTTAATTTGGGCCCTTCTTCACTATACCAAAGACCAGTGCTCAAACACAATTGCACGGAAAAAAGTACCAGTCTGAGCTGGATTCAAATTGACGTTCCTCGGGACTGTAACAGGCCACAGTACAACTCCTTAGACTGTTAGTCCATTTACCACCAATGGCGATTCAGTATTTTTGTTTTTGGACCATGATGACACTATACAATAATAAGCAGAACAGGTCTTCAAACAAGTCAGACAATTGTATATTAGACATACACTATGGGATCCCATTGCACAATTTGCATGCCAACCCCGTCAATCGCTGTGCTTGTGAACCCTCAGCTTTTGGCATTAGACTTTTGACTACGTACATTAGTGGTTAAACTGTATTAAGTAAAATCATAATATATAAATTTACAGTAGCTCACTTACTGTACTTAAAACCTATAGATAATCATAATAAAATACACAATTTCAACTTACCCTATTCCAAGTTTTCATATCATTTATTTTATTTAACAGCTGATGATTACTTGAATAAATAAAATAGCTAACATAAGATTGCCAATGAAACTTTTAAGGACAGTGGGGCAGAGCCCTAAGCCAGATTTTATTAAAACTACGCTTATAAACCTTTCCCAGGAAAAAATTAATAACTACCCAAAATATGATGATGTTGGGATAAATGGCTTAGTACTGCATAAACGACAAACAGACAGAGACACATACTTGCATTCACTTTTTTTTACATATACGAGGCGTGTTTTTAAAGTAAGTACAGTTTTGGAATACCACCGCTGTAGCGCTGCGATCAGCGTCCAGTGCATCCATGCTAGATACTACTATCTTTTGGCAAGCCACAGCCGCCGTTACGGACCCATTTGACTCTATTTAAGGTCGCTTATTACTGTTTAAAATTCCTCCACTGATTAAAAATGCACCCAACTGTAAAGTACATGTTGTGATAAGTTTTCGTAACAATAAAGCCATGAAAGCAGCTGACATTCATCGAGAGATCTGTGAAGTTTATTGAGAAAACAGAATGAGTGATGGCATAGTATGGAAATGGGTGAGAGCTTTTAAGGTTGTGCGAATGTGTATGATGATGAACAAAGTCGGAAAACTTCACTCATTACTGATGACTTGGTGCAAAATGTTGATGAAAAAAGTCAAATGCTGACAGAGAACCAAAAAAAAACAAACGTTTGACAAGAATCACACATACAATGTTTAACCAGTTCTTTCACATTCCTAGAACATTAGAATCGTGATGGTTACAATTTTTTAAACCATGTTAATTGTCACTGTGACATACTGACGATGAGTGTCAGCTGCTTATACACCCTTAGCGTTAGGAAAACGTACACAGCGCATAATTCACAGTTGGCGGCATTTTTAACCAGAGGAGGAATTTTAAACAGTCATAAATGACCTTAAATACAGTCGATTGGATCCGTAACGGCGGCTGGGGCTTGCCAATAGTAGTACCCAGCATGCATGCGCTGAACGCCGACTGCAGCGCTACAGCGGCGGGATTCTTTAAAACATGCCTCGTAGGTCTAACAAAACTTCCACTGACTCAATAAAACCTAGCATTAAGAAAGGTCTATAATCTTTTCAGTATAATTAAGGCCATTATTGTGCAATAATTACAGTATGGTCATTACTGTATTCCAATAGCTGTTAAAATTTCACAAACATCATTCCTAACATTTGAACACCTGTCACTAACTGTTATTAATTTAAATCTCTCTCCATGTTATTATTATGACCGAAAACATACTTTGAATGCTTCTCATTCCCTTTGTGGTAAAAATATTTAACAATGAAGACCTTAGAACACAACTATGAATAGGGAAAAGTGTTTTCACACCTCTATTGTTAAAATTGATCAAGAAATAAGGACATAGTTACATTAACAAAAAAACTGCTTCACATATTACATATTAGGATGATTTCCAAATATCAATGAAATTATACTGTTCTTTCCAAAAACTGTAAGGATTTTCTATAAGCATTTAATCTATTTAAACCAAAAAGAACTATACATATATACACTTTCTACAAACAAAGATGGACTTACTACTATGCATTAAAAGAGCAAACAGCCATTTCAAATGGCCAATAATCTTATATACATATGCAACAGAACTATATTAGTATTGCAATTAATGTAATAGCTTACATTGACAGCTATAGTATAATTAAATAGTTAACAAGAAGCATAATAATTCAAGTGATGTAGCCAATGGAACAATAATACTGAAAATAAATACTGAATTGACATTCTATAAATTAAGTCTCACTAGAAATATTGCTTTAAAGTACAACCTACTGACTGGCAGGGTTTAGATGCTGAATTGATATCTTTATTGCAATGTTTTGTTTATGATGACAAAATATTATAACTACCGTATAATTGTTCTTTAAGTTAAAACTACTATTAGAAAACATTTATTGAGTATTTATTAGCTATAAAATTGATGATTTTACTGGTAAAGCAACCGTATATGACACAACAAATTGGTTTTATATGCAAAAAGAGTGCATGAGAGTACACGATATAAAGGAATTTTTGATAACAGTTGAAAATAAACTATAATTTAGTAATAAGTACACAAAAATAATTGTAAACTACCAAAAGAACTGCATTGTGAAATTAATGTGAATAAACACAGTGAACGTGATAAAGGTAAACTTAATATTGAGAGATAGGACATCAGCATGCATATTCTGAAGTCTCTTAAAAACAAACCCAAAATTTTTTTTCAATATGATGGACTTATCTTTTCAAGCAAATTTGTTGATATCATAACTTTAAATTAAAACATGTAATTATACCCTGTATTATTAAACTTAATCCTTAATACTCAATTTAATTTCACTTAGTAAAAATTAGTTTTGCTTGTACCTGTATCATTCTTGAACTGTTAATACTGAAAATGATAGACATTACATAAGCATCACCATACATATTATAATTAACATACCCTCTAGGTGATAAAAGGCGCTGCAGCATCTTCTAAATATGAATGATGAATGCCGTTGCAGGGTCTTTCAAACTCGCCCGTAAATAATCGCTCATTATTCCGCAATCCGTCAGCTGATGAGGATGAAACCTTTTTTGTTTGAAACAGTAGGCTTCACGCTTTTGTTTAGTTCCTGCCAATACGCATAAATAACCATTGGTAGATCGATATAAATTAATCGAATACAACAGCTGTTTCGGTTGTAACTGACAAGAGTGGTTGAGCGCCATTGTATATAAGTGTTACGAATTGTAAATATTCTTGTTCTTCACTAAATGTTCTACAAATTGGCTATCTTGTAATTATTTTTTGAGAATAATAATATAGTTTTTTGTTGTAAAATTTGTTTATATTTTACTTTTCATTTTTACCAAAGGGGAATTTTTTTTAACGTAAATAAAAAATGTAATGTTGTTTCAATTGAAATTATAGTCTTTTCTGATTAGTTTGATATATAATAAATGGGGGTTGAGACATTATTTATGTTTTTTACAAATTTATTAAAATGAGTCTGCTAAACGTTAAAAAAGGCCTATCATTTAGAATAAAAATAGTCATCACTAGGGGGTTAACAACTTAAGAATAACATCAAACTTAACTAATACAGACACTTTAAAGCACAACCATGGAATGTAATGTATGGACATTATCAATTAGTTCTAAAAGTGCAGTGGTATGTTTTCATTTAATTTCAAAATAATGTTTCCCTTGCCATTTTAAATGGGTCTGCAAATGAATATAAAAAGTTCTGTTCACACACCAGCTCAATGGAGATTAATCTAGAATTAAATGCTTGTTTTAATGATGTTCATGCCAAACTAAAAAAAATTTATGCTAAAAATTATTAAAAATATCAGAAATGTTCATAATTATTTTTTAATTGTTATATTTTTATATCTGAGCAAAAGGTACATAAATTGCAAATAAATTACATAACAATGTTTACTAGATTATACTGAATAATTTGGTATATAACACTTAGTACCTGCTTACATAATAGGTCACTGTAACTATATATAAGAAACATATGAATGATAGAAAAAAATTAAATGGATTTGGCAGGGCACGTGTGGCAAAATAAATGGAGTGCAAAAGGTTAACATGTTCCTGTTTGAAATGTCAGTTTTTTATCCAAATAATATTCTAAGTTTAATGAATTTTTTTTCAAAAGGGATGCCATATTTGCCACTTCTCCATTCGTTGCTTGTGCTGTTCATCACATTTAATGAAATGATATGACAAAGTTAGGACTATTTGGTTCTCTAACTCTTAACCACAAGTAGGGATATTTTTCTACAAGGAAGCCTGTCAAAAGTCTCTTGTGGGACACTAAAGGATAGATGGTCCAAGTACTGACTTGTGGAGTGTGCATTAGCCTTGTAAAGGTGAGTGAGGCAATGTTTTTAAAAACTATCCCCATTAAGCTAAGAAATGAATGACTGGTTATTCAAGTTTACGTAATAGTACCAAAAATTAAAAAAACAACACTGCACTTATCTAACCTAAAAGTGAATAAAGTACTACAAAATATACAACAAGATGCTCATTATATCACTGATGTAAGAGCTATTAAAATCAACAGTCAATCGTAAAAAAGAACACTATAAAAGTGCATAAAACAGTAAATGTTTCATGATTTCATGGTATTTTATGTACAAACTTCTTAACACAAGGGGTAAAATTAAAATGTGTAGTCTTGATTTCAGTGTCTTAATAAGTCGTAGTTACAATAACTTATTAAAAATTAAGAAACCTGAGTTAAAAAAGGTCACTAAAATTATTTTAACACTCGTTTTTTTTTTTTAATATGTGAAACTTAACTAAATTCCATATCATTTACTTGGCTGCCTTCGAATTCAGAAGTTATATTTTAATTTCATCAAATAAACTATAGACTACAGTTTTAAGATCATTTGTTAGTTTTCACCCCCTTGAATAATAGTTCTCTTAGAAACTAGTTTCAGTTCTAGCGGTTTTTGGTGTGGTATTTGGTGTAGGTTGGGGCTGATTCTTGGGAAATATAGGGGAATGGCTTAATGTTGGGTTGTCATAGGCTGCGTATTCCAGTGTAGCATCTTCTGTAGGATGCCTCGTACTCAGCGGTGTCATTGTAGTCAGTGCACTTGGAGGACTCTGACCTTTGTCCATCTCTGGCACAGCTGGCATCTCCAATTTCAATTTTTTCCCACTGTCAACTTCATTGACACACACAGCCTATTTGGATAAAAACATAATGTAATCATTTTGAAATTTATACTAAAATGCTTACTAAAAAATACATAAATTGATAACACTGTACAATATTAATTGTTTTCAAATTATGATTTCCGACACCTTAGGGTTTTCTAATACAAACTACAGTATGTGTAGAGGTAATATACTAAGCAATAACAGTTGAATCTTCTGGAGTCCAATCTTTAATATAGAACAAGGGCTCTCTATTACTGACACCTTAGGGTTTTCTAATACAAACTACAGTATGTGTAGAGGTAATATACTAAGCAATAACAGTTGAATCTTCTGGAGTCCAATCTTTAATATAGAACAAGGGCTCTCTATTACTCATAATATACACTTACTATCTTAACATAAAAAACAGAAGGTGCCACCTATTACTAATATTGCAAGTTAGATCATTTACCAAGCACCCACCTACCTACCTATATAAGAATGGCGTTATCGGCCTACCCACCCACTCGAACATGTACATTGATACTGAACCACCCACCTATTCGCATACGTGGGTGGAATTGGCCTATCCACCCACCCAAACACATACAATTGTATTGGCCCACCTACCACTGTTTAAGAAGTCGTATAGACCTGACCTGGCTCTACTTTGGACCCAAAATACAAGTTTTATTTTAAAATTGTGTTGGTTAGAATGCCCTTTTTTCTGCTTTAAATTTTAATGTTATAAAAATATATGGTAAATATATAAATAATTTTTTTGTTAATTAGACAAACAAACTATAAAACATTTTATGGTTTTGAAACAAAGAGCAATATTTGATCATAAAACGAAGATGTAAATTTTGTGACTGATGGTAGTGTAAATATAGGTTATGACAGTGATGTAAATAATTTGAATGATCCAGTGAGTGAATAAATGAAGTTATAAATGAAATTTAGCTGTAAATGATAATTCCCATACCTTTAATTAGCTAAACTATGTATATAAGATGTTCACTTTCATAACCCGCCAGGGCGTTTGACGTAAATTTCCGCCGACAATATTTTATTTACTCAATACAATTATTAGAATGTAAAATATACCATTTTACGGTTATTAGCAGGGTTTCCAACAAATTAGAATGATAATTAAAAAATTTGTTTACCCAGCCATTATTTAATCCCACCCACACTGTAAACTGGGTTCAGCCCAGGAAGGATTAAGTTGTCGATTTTATATTATATGGTTTTTTTGTCAGATTGTTTATTAATTAAAAAAATGTGCGTCCATGGGTAGTTCCAAACAAGCAACAAATGTGGTAGCTGGACTGTCACGAATTTGTGATCTCCCAGCTATGGCAGCTACTACACAAAGTAGTCGTCTGTTAGGGCAAAGTACAATTTAGTAGACAATACCAATTTTGAAGCAGCTCTTCATACTGCTTTTAGATATTTGTTTTTTTATTCTCATTTGTTTTTGTGATACACAAATAATGGTCAATACAGTGTCCCTAGTATATGTGGTGAACCCAAGATGCCAGATTGTTAACACTAACCAAATTGCAGGTTTCGGTTTTCATGGCATAATAAAAACTTTACCCATTGTAAATCACCCAAGGGGTAGTGAGAATATAATAACAATGTTTAGCCTGTAAGGTAAACATTGACTTAGTACCTAGTACATTTGACTAGGTATGGTCAACATTTCACCTGTTTGCTGGTCATTGTAGTGTCATATCACCTACCATTTTTTGTTTCAAATTTATTACATCATCTTAAACGCCCTTACATGCAGTGTTTGCCTGGGCAGAAGACTTATCAGCACCATGAAATATATATAAAATACAATCTAATTAAATTAAATGAAAGTCAATCTAATCTTCGTTTCACTGAAATACAATAAAACGAGTTGTTATGTGCACTAAAACGTTGACATATCATTACAATTGACATATAAAAATGTTCACATATACAGTAGAGCCTCGTTATCCAACATTCCGTTTCAACCAACATACCTGTCCCAAAATCGCCACCATAAAAAACCTCTGATTTTCCAACAGAGTTGGGCCAGAACTGATTTTTATACAACGAAAATCGGTTAATTTGGTACAGAATTCAAATTCAATACAACAATTGTGTTGTTCATGTACTGTATTACGTGAATGACCTAACAATGCAATACACCAATAAGTAACTGGTCAGCTTCTGTATTTTTTAATGAGCAGATACAGTAATTTTGTTGCTTACTGTCTGACATTACGTTCAGTTTTAGTACGGGCTGTACCGAGTGAGCGGAGTGTACACTACTTATAAGAAGTGTATTTTTAGACTTGTGAATAAAGTTCATTTATAATGGTTTAATTTTATATTCAGTAAATTTTGTTCATTTCCCTTTCATTTTAGGTATTATTAAATAATTCTGTACTTTGCAACTTATACATTATACTGTACTGAGATTTTATCATGTTGTATTTCTAATTGTTATCAGTTTTATTTTGGGGTCTATAACCCTAAGTAACGATTGTTAAAACAGTACTAAAGTGTTAATTCTTAGTAAAATGCATTTAACCCTTTGCAGTCGGATATGCCACAAAAGTGGCAACATATGGTTTCTGTACCCACTCGGACTGATTATAGAAGCTTTGTCTTCTCTGGTCGGGTATGCCACTATCGTGGCCGGCGCCATTGTCGTAGTCAGATCGGAGTAGTTTGTGATTGGTTTGTCCGTGAGCTCGGAACAGCCCCTTTCGTGGCATCTAGTGATTTCCCTATGCGGTAGGTTGAGCCACTTTCATGGCAGTTCAATATATTTATTTTTATGTTTTTTTTAACAGTTGTTTGGTTACTATGAAAACATAGGTATATTTCGTAACTAGTTTCAATCAGCTGGCAACATTGATCGCTTTTTAATATTTCGTCTATGCTTTTAAAATACGTCATTTCACAAGGTCAACATTCGCGCCATTTCACCTTGCTGCTTCTTGTTACTCTGCATATGTTTTATGTTTGTTTTGAGTGATTATTGTAAATATTTGTGAAGTGTGTGTGTATATAAATATTATTGTAGTGATTGTATATATTTGTAAGTATCAGTTTCCTATTTGTTTATCATTTAACTAACACTGTACTTTATTTTATACAATACAATTCTTTATTTTATTATTGTACCAGTGTAAATAATATAAAATAATAAAATTTTAAAGTTGCCATTTGAACATTATTTTTCCTAAAAAATAACATTAAAACAGTATGTATTTTTCAATGTATTATTTGTTGCATTATCAATGTATTTTTTCATAATACAGTATTTTATTATAACAGAAATACAAATTTAAGTAAACAATTAGCATATTACATATATTAAGATGTTATAAAAGTTTTAAAATTGCCGTTTGAACATTTTTTCCCCTAAAAAATAACATTTAAAAAGTATGTATTTTTCGATGCATTATTTGTTGCATTTTCAGTGTTATTTTTCATGAACAATGTAATTGAACTAATACAAATAAAGTAAAATATTGAACCATTATGTATTAGAGATGTTAAATAAATTTTTATAATGTTTTTATATCTATATTTGGTTTTTAAATTAAATAAAAACTTTGGGTGACTCTAAATGTAATAGATACGCAATAAAAGCTTCCGACATGGCAATGCACAGCGGGAGTTTGTATGCCGAGCTGACGGCGAAGCGGCCATTGCCCCGAAAGTGGCCACTCCGACCTCGCGGGACAAAGTGGTAAGTTTGATGATCGAGTTGCCACGGAACCATGTCGAGCCACAATAGTGGCATATCCGACTGGAGAGGACAAACCTTAAAATACTGTTCCTACTGAAAAGGGTTAAGTACTTAGTTATATTAAAATTAGTGTTTTTATTCCTATTCCCTATTATCCAACATTTTCACTCATCCGATGTCATCACGGACCGTACACGTCGATTAAGCAAGGTTCGACTGTTAAGCGTCGGTTATCGAAGAGTCATTTGCATAAAAAACTAGGAATTTCAATATATCATATTCAATGCCAAAACAACAGATAAGGGACAGAAAAACATAAATTTAAAGTTAATTGCACATCAATGCATTAGGAATGCACATCAATGTAGCTGATGAAATAAGTCCAAACTAAACAGAATTATTTAATTTAAGTATCACCTCTGGTTGTTTTCCTGGTGTCTTAAATATTGTAACAGTGGTTCCAATATTTAAAAAAATGTAATACGTATGCTAAAAAAACTATCGTCCAATATCCTTGCCTCCTATTCCATCAAAATTATTAGAGAAACTTGTTAAAATAAGAGTAATTTAATTTAAGTTTGGTTTGGAGAAGGTACTGAGCTTGCGCTTCAGCACTTCTTAAAAAACATCTTCGAAGGTTTGAACAGTTTAACTAATAATAGAGTAGCTGGTTTATTTTTTGATGTCAGTAAGGCTTTAGATACCATAAACCATGTCCTTCTATTGGAAAGTTTAGATTCAGCTGAAATAAGAGGGATTCCACTTTTATGGTTTAGATCGTACCTCTTAGGAAGAGAGCAATTAGTTAAAATTAAACAAGGTATAAATACCACTGTAAATATTAATTTTGGGGTGCCACAAGGTGGGACTGTAATTGTTGGGTCTGTTTTAGCCCTATTTTATCCTTAATTTTTATAAATGGCTTATGTAATGGAAATTTTAATGGATGTGTTACAGCATTTGCTGATGATACTATCCTGTCGTACTGTGCCAACTCTCTTGATGAGAAACACACAAAAATGCAAGAAAACCTAGATAAACATAAAACAAACATAAAATATATGTTTGGTTCTGCTGTAACAGGCTTTCATTAAATGTTTCAAAGACAATTCATTCTTTTTTTCACTTTCTAAATCAAATAACTTAAAAAGCTCTTTAAAGCTTCACAAAGTAGATTGTAATGTACACAAAGTAAAATTCTGCTTCCGGGTCACGCCGTGGACCGTGAAATGTGTGTGGTAGGCCTACCGAAAAGTTTTAAATTTCATTGTTTCCTTGTGTGAACTGTGTTTGTTAGGTTTTAATTAATTTGTGACGCATCCCACTGAGACTTATTTATTTATTTATGTTCTTCAACCTGAAGATGCTGTATTTACGGCGAAACATATGCTTAGTATTCTCACCATCACACGCTGTGAACTGTTTGACGTGAAGGTAAAGTACACCTATTTTAGTCTATTTACAACAGTTCAGGGGCTACAAAATGGATTTTAATGACACTTCCATTGAGATGTTACAGTATTAGCACAGTACTGGTAACATAGTCATGACACTTCCCTCATACAGCCATGCCACTTCCATTGAGATGTTACAGTATTAGCACAGTACTGGTAACATACAGTCATGACACTTCCATTGAGATGTTACAGTACTAGCACAGTGCTGGTAACATACAGTCATGACACTTCCATTGAGACGTTGCAGTATTAGCACAGTAATGGTAACATACAGTCATGACACTTCCATTGAGATGTTACAGTATTAGCACAGTACTGGTAACATACAGTCATGACTCTTCCATTGAGATGTTACAGTATTAGCACATTACTGGTAACATACACTCATGCCACTTCCATTCAGATGTTACAGTATTAGCACATTACTGGTAACATACACTCATGCTACTTCCATTGAGATGTTACAGTATTAGCACAGTACTGGTAACACACAGTCATGACACTTCCATTGAGATGTTACACTATTAGCACAGTACTGGTAACATACACTCATGCCACTTCCATTCAGATGTTACAGTATTAGCACATTACTGGTAACATACACTCATGCTACTTCCATTGAGATGTTACAGTATTAGCACAGTACTGGTAACACACAGTCATGACACTTCCATTGAGATGTTACAGTATTAGCACAGTACTGGTAACACACAGTCATGACACTTCCATTGAGATGTTACAGTATTAGCACAGTACTGGTAACATACAGTCATGATACTTCCATTGAGATGTTACAGTATTAGCACAGTACTGGTAACATACAGTCATGACACTTCCATTGAGATGTTACAGTACTAGCACAGTACTGGTAACATACAGTCATGACACTTCCATTGAGACGTTACAGTACTAGCACAGTACTGGTAACATACAGTCATGACACTTCCATTGAGATGTTACAGTATTAGCACAGTACTGGTAACATACAGTCATGATACTTCCATTGAGATGTTACAGTATTAGCACATTACTGGTAACACACACTCATGCCACTTCCATTGAGATGTTACAGTATTAGCACATTACTGGTAACATACACTCATGCCACTTCCATTGAGATGTTACAGTATTAGCACATTACTGGTAACATACACTCATGCCACTTCCATTGAGATGTTACAGTATTAGCACAGTACTGGTAACACACAGTCATGACACTTCCATTGAGATGTTACAGTATTAGCACAGTACTGGTAACACACAGTCATGACACTTCCATTGAGATGTTACAGTATTAGCACAATACTGGTAACACACAGTCATGATACTTCCATTGAGATGTTACAGTATTAGCACAGTACTGGTAACATACAGTCATGATACTTCCATTGAGATGTTACAGTATTAGCACAGTACTGGTAAAACACAGTCATGAAACTTCCATTGAGATGTTACAGTATTAGCACAGTACTGGTAACATACAGTCATGACACTTCCATTGAGATGTTACAGTATTAGCACAGTACTGGTAACATACAGTCATGAAACTTCCATTGAGATGTTACAGTATTAGCACAGTACTGGTAATACACAGTCATGACACTTCCATTGAGATGTTACAGTATTAGCACAGTACTGGTAACACACAGTCATGATATTTCCATTGAGATGTTACAGTATTAGCACAGTACTGGTAACATACAGTCATGACACTTCCATTGAGATGTTACAGTATTAGCACAGTACTGGTAACACACAGTCATGACACTTCCATTGAGATGTTACAGTATTAGCACAGTACTGGTAACATAAAGTCATGATACTTCCATTGAGATGTTACAGTATTAGCACAGTACTGGTAACATACAGTCATGACTCTCCCATTGAGATGTTACAGTATTAGCACAGTACTGGTAACATACAGTTATGCCACTTCCATTGAGATGTTACAGTATTAGCAAAGTACTGGTAACACACAGTCATGACACTTCCATTGAGATGTTACACTATTAGCACAGTACTGGTAACATACAGTCATGACACATCCATTGAGATGTTACAGTACTAGCACAGTACTGTTAACATACAGTCATGACACTTCCATTGAGATGTTACAGTACTAGCACAGTACTGGTAACATACAGTCATGACACTTCCATTGAGACGTTACAGTACTAGCACAGTACTGGTAACATACAGTCATGACACTTCCATTGAGATGTTACAGTATTAGCACAGTACTGGTAACATACAGTCATGATACTTCCATTGAGATGTTACAGTATTAGCACATTACTGGTAACACACACTCATGCCACTTCCATTGAGATGTTACAGTATTAGCACATTACTGGTAACACACACTCATGCCACTTCCATTGAGATGTTACAGTATTAGCACATTACTGGTAACATACACTCATGCTACTTCCATTGAGATGTTACAGTATTAGCACAGTACTGGTAACACACAGTCATGACACTTCCATTGAGATGTTACAGTATTAGCACATTACTGGTAACACACAGTCATGACACTTCCATTGAGATGTTACAGTATTAGCACAGTACTGGTAACACACAGTCATGATACTTCCATTGAGATGTTACAGTATTAGCACAGTACTGGTAACATACAGTCATGATACTTCCATTGAGATGTTACAGTATTAGCACAGTACTGGTAAAACACAGTCATGAAACTTCCATTGAGATGTTACAGTATTAGCACAGTACTGGTAACACACAGTCATGACACTTCCATTGAGATGTTAGAGTATTAGCACAGTACTGGTAACACACAGTCATGCCACTTCCATTGAGATGTTACAGTATTAGCACAGTACTGGTAATACACAGTCATGACACTTCCATTGAGATGTTACAGTATTAGCACAGTACTGGTAACATACAGTCATGATATTTCCATTGAGATGTTACAGTATTAGCACAGTACTGGTAACATACAGTCATGACACTTCCATTGAGATGTTACAGTATTAGCACAGTACTGGTAACATAAAGTCATGACACTTCCATTGAGATGTTACAGTATTAGCACAGTACTGGTAACATACAGTCATGACACTTCCATTGAGACGTTACAGTACTAGCACAGTACTGGTAACATACAGTCATGACACTTCCATTGAGATGTTAGAGTATTAGCACAGTACTGGTAACACACAGTCATGCCACTTCCATTGAGATGTTACAGTATTAGCACAGTACTGTTAATACACAGTCATGACACTTCCATTGAGATGTTACAGTATTAGCACAGTACTGGTAACATACAGTCATGATATTTCCATTGAGATGTTACAGTATTAGCACAGTACTGGTAACATACAGTCATGACACTTCCATTGTGATGTTACAGTATTAGCACAGTACTGGTAACATACAGTCATGATACTTCCATTGAGATGTTACAGTATTAGCACAGTACTGGTAACATACAGTCATGACTCTTCCATTGAGATGTTACAGTACTAGCACAGTACTGGTAACATACAGTCATGATACTTCCATTGAGATGTTACAGTATTAGCACAGTACTGGTAACATACAGTCATGACACTTCCATTGAGATGTTACAGTATTAGCACAGTACTGGTAACATACAGTCATGACACTTCCATTGAGATGTTACAGTATTAGCACAGTACTGGTAACATACAGTCATGATACTTCCATTGAGATGTTACAGTATTAGCACAGTACTGGTAACATACAGTCATGACACTTCCATTGAGATGTTACAGTATTAGCACAGTACTGGTAACATACAGTCATGACACTTCCATTGAGATGTTACAGTATTACAGTACTGGTAACATACAGTCATGATACTTCCATTGAGATGTTACTGTATTAGCACAGTACTGGTAACATACAGTCATGGCACTTCCATTGAGATGTTACAGTATTAGCACAGTACTGGTAACATACAGTCATGGCACTTCCATTGAAATGTTACAGTATTAGCACAGTACTGGTAACATACAGTCATGACACTTCCATTGAGATGTTACAGTATTAGCACAGTACTGGTAACATACAGTCATGACACTTCCATTGAGATGTTACAGTATTAGCACAGTACTGGTAACACACAGTCATGATACTTCCATTGAGATGTTACAGTATTAGCACAGTACTGGTAACATACAGTCATGACACTTCCATTGAGATGTTACAGTATTAGCACAGTACTGGTAACATACAGTCATGACACTTCCATTGAGATGTTACAGTATTAGCACAGTAGGCCTACTGGTAACATACAGTCATGACACTTCCATTGAGATGTTACAGTATTAGCACAGTACTGGTAACATACAGTCATGATACTTCCATTGAGATGTTACAGTATTAGCACAGTACTGGTAACATACAGTCATGACACTTCCATTGAGATGTTACAGTATTAGCAGAGTACTGGTAACATACAGTCATGACACTAGAGCTCCAAATAGCCAGACGGCATTACCATTATATTGCATTATATCTTGCAAACAAGTGGAATAACAACTATAGAAAAAGTGCCATGACAGGCTATAGATGTAAGTTATTTGACATATACTAATCACTCTGCATGTGAACAGTGCACTTATGTCGTCTTGCTGCTTAGAGTGCTAGCATCGTGCTTGTCACACATTTTTAATGGTGTGTCGTGATTGTATGTTATTAGACTGTGGTATTATTATTTGACCACAAACAAAACAAACTGTGCAGTAGCCAATTTACTGTGCAACTATTACACGCTAATAGGGGAAATGTGGCATGACAGCAGCTATAAAAAATATTAATAGCTGATCTTACAATGTACGTTATCCTGTGATTTGTTTTTTTAAATCATTCCTACAAATAAACTGTGTTTTGTATTTTTGCCATTTTCATATTACTGAACTTACAATGTGTTTGTAATGTGTGTTCTTAAAAATAGTGTATATGTATGTAGTGTTGTTTTTTAATCTATTATAATTATCATTATAAATCGTTATATATTTATTATTATTATTTTAAATAAGGATCATCAGTACAATGTTATTTAAATCGTCATTGTCATGTATTCAACTTCAAAATCTGTTTGCCGTTGGCCAGTTATTATTTGTTTTGTTCAACAGTTGACGTATTGATGTAAACACACATTGTTGTTATTATTATAGAGAAAATGGAATTTCAATTTACTGTTTTGTCTTTAGAATTAAAATTTGAACTAAACTCCTTTCTTAGTGAATGCTTACATATTTTAATGAAGGTTCACTTCAAACTCCACCTACTCCATGTTACATAATCACTCAATTTTGCCACTAGTATTTTCTTTGGTATTTGTTACGGTTATTTTTAAGTAACTGTTACTGATGTCGCCAATTTATAAAATTTGTCCATCGTCAGTACATGGTGTGTAGAAGGGAGCAGTAAAGTAGGGGAAGATGCACAACCACAAGCAGCAATGTTTTTCGTTTGTGGTCAAGTAATAGTTACTAATAAAATGTTACTGTAATAGATTTTTTCATGTTTAGTAGATAAATAAAAAACACCATGTGTGTGATCTTAGTCATGTGCAACAACCACTAAATAACAACAGTTTAACAACTGGATCAAGCCATAACTAGGAAGTACAAGCAGAGGGAAGGTGTATGAACTCGTCTAAGGACCAGCATCCAGATGAGTACTTGTTTAGTTTAGTCGTGGTCTGGTTTAGACTTCTAAAAGAAGACAAATTTTACGTGAAGAAAGTGAAACCTGCTGTTATGTAAAGGTTCATCACATGTACTGATATGTGTCTCATTTCCAAGAAATGGTCTGGATGGTATATCATATGTTAACAGAACTGTCATATTTTTACAGTTCTTTTCGTATTTTCTTTTTGAATCCTCTGATCTCAGAACGGTACATTTACCTAAATTTATCACCATAGTATTTGAATAGTTTATACTTATTGTAAAAAATGTGTATTGAATGAGATTCTCTTGTTTTATTTTAATATGTAATTTGTTGCAAATGGAAAATATTGTTACTAAGAAAGAATTATCTAGGACAGTATTGTCAAAGTTAGTAATAATTTTTTATTTTTGTTTCAACATTTTGAAGTCCTGTAATAAAAATGGTACAATTGAGGAAAATCTTGGGAGGATGCTAGGCAAAACTGAAAGCTGTCGACAATCTCGTAAAAAATATCTGAGATTTCTTAGCGTTTCATTCAAACTGCAACTTCAATATATCTAACTTATGAAAGCTAATAGAGCTTACTTTGATGGATTCCATTTTTTTCTTAAAGCTCTTGTTTTTGTAGCATTTAATTCGTTGGTACTTCAACCAGACTGTGAAAAAAGCTGCTAATACCAAAATCAAAACCAGAGCCGAAATGATGATAGAAACAGCCACAAATTTGTACACCTTTGATACAGCTTCTGCAAAAAATTTTTTTTAAATAGTCACAATTCTTCAATGGAAGTTAAAAACTAGTCAATTATCTAGGATTCATTTTATTTTATAATTACACATTTTTAAGTTGGTTTATACATTTAAATTAATTAATTATGTAACATTTTAACATACACTTTAAACTTCACTTGTTGTTCGCACTTCACATCTTTTTGGAGCTGACTATGAGTGTATGAGGAAAAAATAAAACCCAACTAGGAGCAAGTACATGCATCCCCTAAAAGTATAATATAATTAGATATTGTTGAAAGAGAGAACTAATTTTTATTCTAACTCAATATTAAGAAAACAAAAAACTAAATAAGATAGAAGCCGATGGACAAGTTTGAACTCTATGCTGGCAAAATGCGTAATCCCGCTCCTGCACAAGATGCAGCTGCAAACAACTGTTATTGTACACACTTAATATGATACGATTAAGTTTCATATATTTGTGGATTCTAGTTTAGTTAATGGTATCAGAGATATACATCAATTATGAAATTGTCTTATTCAACATAGTGAGTTCGAATAAGTTAAGTTCAACTCATGCTATTGTAGTGAATCTTTTACAATAAATAATTTATGTTTATTACTCAATTGTACGTTTTATATTGTTTATATGTTGATATATTTATTTTATAGAGAACTTTTTTTTAGTCTAAACCTACCTACCCACCCATAAACAAACAGTGATAGTGACCCACCCACAGTGGTATTTAATATGAACGGTAATCTCATTATACATATAAACTGTACGTGTGGGCGAGTGGGCCACTACCACACTAAATGAAAATAGATGTAGCAAGCTGTTGGCACTCTGTTCATGCACACTATTATTCCTACTTATTGTGTATTGTTTTATTCCTACTAATTGTTGTCTTTTCAGGTTAAAATGTAATTGTAACAGTACAATAAATTAGATAGTAGTCTCATTCCTTCCGAGTCACATATATCATAGTACCACCGTACGTGTATGGGTGGGTGGGTGGGTTAGTACCACCGTACGTGTATGGGTGGGTGGGTGGGTAGTTATTGACCCACCCACCCACTAATACACGTACAATGGTACTGACCCACCGGCCCACCCATACACATACAGTGTTACTGACCCACCCACCAACCCATACACGTAAAGTGATACTGATTATATTGTGATAAAGTATATAAAGTGATACACTTGTTCTTGTATCTTGTTAGTTGGCTGACGAAGTTGCAGGTCCAGGATCTCCAAGGAACCTTGACAATGTCGCCGGCGACAGACGTGGGCTCTTGGCATCCGGACATTGGTACAGATTATATTTGGACCGTACTACCTTGTTAGTTGGCTGACGAAGTTGCAGGTCCAGGATCTCTAAGGAACCTTGACAATGTCGCCAGCGACAGACGTGGGCTCTTGGCATCCGGACGTACACGTACAATGGCATTGATCCACACGCCCACCCATACACATACAATGCAGGCTTGGGACTAACGATTAAAAATAATTAACGATTAAGTTTAATCGTTAGTTTTTCTGTTAACTTTTCAACTTATTCGTTAGTTTTGGGGATGTTTAACTTTTAACTTTAACTAGTTAACAAATTCACTAACGATTAAACTAACTCAGTTAGTTTTACAAACAAGGTACGGTTTGTCCCGTGGAATGTAGACAATGGCGGAGAAAGCGTCCAAAACTTTGGTCAAAGACCGGGCGTTTTCCTCAATCCCAAGTATTCACCGACAAACAAAGTCATGAGTCACACCCATCCCTTTCCGGCATCTTCCTGCCCTGCCCATAATTAATAGACACACCCAACGTGTCCCATTGTTGTTTGTCCAAGACGTAGTCATAGTGTTAGTGATAATACTGGGAGACTTGAAGGTGGATTCATTTCAGTTTTAAAGTTTGCCGAGTGAATAATAAAGTGTGTTGAATTAGTTTCAAGACGGTTAACGTTATGTATAATAATAAGAGACAACAGTTTTTTTGTAAATAATTGTATGTATTCTTTCATGCCACACAAACTAACTTTTAACTTTTAATTTCAGTTACTTTTTTAAAATTTAACTTTAATCAGTTAGTTTCATTGAACTCTAACTTTTAACTTCAATTAGTTAGTTTAATAGAAGATTAACTTTAACTTTATTCAGTTAAAAATAATTGTTAACTTTCCCAAGTCTGGTACAATGGCATTGACCCACCCGCCCGCCCATACACGTAGAATTGCATTGACCCACCCACCCACCCATACACGTAAAATGGCATTGATATACCCCATAATGGCATTGATATACATAAACCCATACACGTACAGTGGGTCAGTGCCACTGTACGTGTATAGGTTGAAAAAGCAATACCACTGTACGTGTATGGTTGGGCGGGTGGGTCAATACCACTGTACGTGTATGGTTGGGCGGGTGGGTCAATACCACTGTACGTGTATGGTTGGGCGGGTGGGCCAATACCACTGTATGTGTATGGTTGGGCGGGTGGGTCAATACCACTGTACGTGTATGGTTGGGCGTGTGGGTCAATACCACTGTACGTGTATGGTTGGGTGGGTGGGTCAATACCACTGTACCTGTATGGTTGGGTGGGTGGGTCAATACCACTGTACATGTATGGGTGGGTGGGTGGGTCAATACCACTGTACGTGTATGGTTGGATGGGTGGGTCAATACCACTGTACATGTCTGGGTGGGAGGGTGGAGCAGTATCACTGTACGTGTCTGGGTGGGAGGGTGGGTCAATACCACTACATATATGGGCGGATAGGTGGGTTAATACCACTGTTCGTGTCTGGGTGGGAGGGTGGGGCAGTATCACTGTACGTGTCTGGGTGGGAGGGTGGGTCAATACCACTACATATATGGGCGGGTAGGTGGGTTAATACCACTGTTCGTGTCTGGGTGGGAGGGTGGGGCAGTACCACTGTACGTGTCTAAGTGGGCGAGTGAGTACCACCAGACCATGTTTTTATCGAGTTGCTTTTACAGCGTATTATTCAAGATCTTCTATGGCTTTTGGTTCCCTATATCTACTTATTCAGAATACAGACATATTATGTAAGCAATTTTGCATTATATTATATGTGTATATATGTGTGTATAGTCCGCTCATCCGCCCATACAAGTACATTGGTATTGGCCCGCCCGGCCGCCCATACACGTATGGTGGTATTGAATCACTTGTCCACCCATACTAGTACAGAGATATTAAACAATACCATATACAACATAACAAGGGGAATTCGACTGAAATTTGAGTTTATGTAAAGTAGTTTGGTTTGTTGTGCAGTGCCGTTCAGTTTAATCTATTAGCAAGCGTTTCTCAAAGTAAAGGAATTATTTTTGCACTCGTAGCAATGGCCTACACATTGATTATTTTATTTATTACATATGTGTTACAGTAAGTACTTAATTATTAAATGCTTTATATGGACTTGTGTGTTTGTTTAATTTGTGTTTATTATCCCACCATAATATATACTGTAATGCTGCAGTACTGTATTTCAATTCCCAATTCCAGACATGGAGTTTGTTTATTATAGAACTACTAGCTGAACCCAGCGGACGTTGTCTCGCCTTTCATTTTTCATTGACATACCAAAATAAAGCAATAAAAAGAATTATAGAAAACCCCATTATTTATTAAATGAGTGCAAGAGGGTAAACAATCTTTTTGGACTTCTTATTTGGTGTGTAAATGTAAAGGTTTTTTGTAGTGTGTGCTACACTCTCAAGGTGAAATGTAGAACTACAATAAATCAAAACATATACAGTACTGTTGTTGTGAGAACTTCAATCTGCTTATGGCATGTGAAACTACATTAAACCACACAGTCATATGTTTTTTGTAAACAATTCAGATTCTCCATTTGAATAACATGGGATCTTTAGGAGCCCGTGGGGCGGGACCCTGTGGACGGATCTGCATCAAACTTCACAGAAACCATCTCGGGAGTATACAGGACAACATCCTAAAGTTTCATGGCGATCGGTTGGATGGTTTGGCAGCGCATAAACTTCAAACATCCTCATATATATATATATATACAACATATATATACAAACATCCTCTTTTATAAATATAGATTGAATTATTTTTGCCCATTACAAAATTAATCAGAAGCCAATAGTACATGGATTTAGTCAATTCAACGTAGGTACTTAGTGCAGTATGTAATTAAACTAACAATATACAATTTGTTTCATATGAAAACCAACTTCTATACAACAAATTTTGCTTGTTTTAACCTCACTGCCACGAACCTCCCTTTTACAAATACCGTGATAACATGAACATTTTTCAATTCCCTTCAGATTTGTGGTATCGAGGTGTATTTGAATAAGTTTTTTAACTAAACTTGTATTGAAAAATAGATTTACAATAAAATTTCAAAATGTGAGATAGCCATAGAAATTATTTTATTTGTATGATACCTACAAACAACTATTGTAACTGAAAACATACGAGTTTTTACTAATTCATAGAGTTCTTTATGTCAAGGGTTGGACTCCCAATAAAAGATGAAGGCAGAACTACAATCAGACCTACTCTCAACTTTGTTTTTAAATTTGTCAATGATGGATGTAGTATCAGATGAGGAACACAAAGATTGTTGGACATTTACCATCATTATGTGAAAAATACCAAACACAACGTTTCGATTTGGTAAAACCCAAATCTTTTTCAAGTGCTAAAAACTAAATTACATCCAAACAAACATGTTAAAAAATTACATTCTTAAACTAATAAACTTATCTACATTAATAATTATCTACATTTTAACCTAGATCCTAGAACGGGGTACAACAAAATGAACTTCTACTAAATATAAAATGTCAACTGGGTGAAATTAATATAACCAATTAGGTGCTGCCAAGATCACGATATCAACGAAAAAATGTTAAAATACAATTAAACTAATATTCCAATCAGACTGAAATGAGATTACATTAACTAAGCATAAATATTTGATACCTGAAAAACACTATTAGTTTAAAATAATATTAAGCATGCACCAAAATGATTTCTGTGATTCGGAAGGACTGAGACTACTATCTAATCTAAATTAACTATTACAATTACATTTTAACCTGAAAAGACAAAAATTAGTTGGAATAGAACAATACAATAATCAAATATTACAAAATAATGAAGTCTTACAACCCGCAATGACGATGGCACCTAGACGTCCCAGGCACGAAGTGAGGATGATACTATTTAAATGCAGTGTCTACGAAGTTCCCTCCAAGGTCATAAAACACAGGGACAAGACAAACATACATACTACACTTCACAAGAACCACCCACAGACATTTAGTTTTTAGCACTTGAAAAAGATTTGGGTTTTACCAAATCGAAACGTCGTGATTGGTATTTTTCACATAATGATGACAAATGTCCAACAACCTTTGTCTTCCTCATCTACTCTCAACTTTTCATGCTCAGCCCTCATACGTAAAGCATCTGTTAAGTCTATGTATGTTTCTACACACACTTTAGTTTGTTCCCTTCTCCTTCAATACGGCAGTAATAGTCCACAAAAAGTTGCTGAGTACGTTTCCCAGCATTTATTAATGGATTGAAGTCACCTGTAGGACCTTTTTCTCCGACTGAAACCCTATATAATGTATTCCTTATAGTAACAGTATTTCATATTTTAGTTTAACGCACACCTTGAATTGGCGTATATATGTGCCCACCAGTTTCACCACATGGCCAAATCAAAGCATAGCACACGGGATCACAATGCATACTACCATTATCTATCTTTGGTAAAGCACCTACTCTTTCATAAATAGTTACATGTCTATGAGAAGGAGGTGCTCCATCAGTTGTTTCAAACACTTGAGCAATATCAGAAGTGGTAGGATCATTATAACGCCGCTAATATGCAGATGGTTCATGATGAATCACATAACAAAATTTATTGGTGAACCATTTTCTTTAAGTGCATGAGCTTTTTCCTCTTCAAGTTTCTGTTGCATGGTTCTGTATGAACGACATAAAGATTGAATTTACGAAGCAGATCACTCAAGTTGGTAAGTATCTGTTTGATCAAATCTTAGTTAGCATCATGTGACATTCTCATTTCATTAGCTTTGGCAAAATCAAGAATATATAACTGACCATATGAAGTACTTTGGAAATCATCAGGATATAATGGAGAAATTCGGTATGAACCATGCCATGAATTCTAAAGGAATAAGGACCATAGTTATGTGGTAAATCAACTTTTGCACCAAATGAAACAAATGACATTGCACTATTGTATTGGCGAAAGTTGTCTCTGAAAGTTTTAGATCTTTGATTACTACCAGAGAACAACTCTTTAATTTCTTCAAGTGTAGTAGAAGGTGGACATTTGAATTTTCCATGATATCAACAGAAGGTGAACTTTCCAGCGAAATACAAATCTGAGCACCATTGACAAACTCCCTCAAGGACCTACAGAGCAAGGACTGACATTTGGAGTATGACCAGAAACCGTACACCTTGAAGCAAATCTAAACTTCTTACTACTCCTATAAACTCTGTTCTCTGGCTCTTTTTGGGCTTTGGCCTTTAAATGCCCATTATCTATGTTTCCAGAAAATAACAAGTCATGAATAGTCCCTTCAGAACCATAATTAGCAATTATGTCACCATTTACCTGATAAACTCTAAACAAACAATTTGGAAATAGCTCACTCACACTCTGAAGTTCAGCATGTCCTGCGTACTGGCCATTGGCACTCATTACATGCTTATAATAAGTAGAATTTTTAATACTTTGCCCATATGTTTCATCCTCAACAATAAAATTTTTAAATGCATGCCACTTCTTATTAATGTGATTAATAGCAGTCAAACGGACCTCATGGTGTCAATCTTCAGTTCCAAATAAACAATGAGAGATTGCATGAAATAAACAGTTACCATCATCCATAATGGGAATCATTTCAAAATTGTTCATGGTTGAAGAATCACACATTATTAAATTAGGATTAGCTGGTAGAGGTATGAATCATATTCTTTCAGAGGAAGAAGGATCAGACGTCATCAAACCAGCATCATCAGTGCCTTGTCTTTTTCTTGTGGTTAAAGGACCACATGTCATCAAATTAGATCCTTCATTCTCCAATTTCTGTTTTTCACTATTCCTGCAAGCGTCTTTTGTTTTCCTTCCAAGACCCATAATTCAAAGTACAAAATAGTTACAAAACTTCTAAAGTAACTAAAGAAATGTATAAAGTGGCGAGACCAACAGCTACATTAAACTTACAGGAATAAATATCATATAGGGAAAAAACAGGTTAAAATAATCTGAATGTAAACAATAGCTGATATGCCTAATGCACAGCTAACAATAGATTGTTTATTTACGTTCACGACATGAAAAAATCCTTTTTAAAAAACAACAATTTAGGTCAAATGTCCGTGCCTAAGTATCCTCAGTCTTAACCAACTTGAGTGATCAGTAGCTCAAAATAAAGCGTTCATTTTACTGAATGTTCTTAAATCAAAACGAAGTATTTAGGTTCATTAACACTGGAGAAACTGAACAAGAAATAGTAACGGTACGTTTCTGATCCCCCATAAGAAATGTATAGGAGGAAAATATTTTTCAGTAAAACTGAAAAATACCAAAGCTACGTAACTTTTAATACTTGGTGGCTGATCTGTAAACAAATACCTTTCATTTAAAACCAAAATGAAGGAAATCGGTCGGATAGAATGGCCGTACTGACTGCCATTAGATTTTCATACATTTTAAAAAATATAGACTGTTTACGCAAACGTAAGCAATGAATATGGCAAAAAATTACTTCATACCTATTATTATTATACAGGGTGTCAATTAAGTTCCGGAACGGCTTAATTTTATTTTAACCTTTACAAATTGAGCTACAAAACGTTACATGTTGTTAAAGGAAATCATACATTATTTTAACACATATTCTGTTAACCACTACATTTCCAGGAGGACCATCCACAAGCAGTCAGAGGAAAAGTTTAAATAGAGGCATACATTGAGTTGCTTATCAAATTAAAGGTCTTTATTAGTGGAATACAAAGACACAAACTAGATCTCAAATTGTTGACTCTAGTCAAAATGTCAGGTGATTTAAGTTTCAAAACATTATTACCAGCTTTTGTATTTTCTTTTAAGACCATAACTGGATTGTATCTGATAATCACCAAGTACTTAAATTTAATAAACGCAGAAGCTGGCACAAGTTAAACAAGATAACAAACTTGTTTAAATAATCATTCTTCAAGCTCTTTCCTTACTGGATTTATAATTTAATGTTATAGATAAATCTAACACTCCAGTAACTATGGTTTTTTTATTTTGTAAGGCCTTTCGGTAACAATGTCACCATCTTCATGTCTGACTTAGGCTGCAAGTTTGAACTGAACATGTAACTGCAACACAAGCAATGCTTCCGCATATTGCACTAATTGCACACAAAGCAATATTACACTAAGATACTGTGTCCGCCTTTTCTTAGTGAATTGTAAAGGCATGGGAGCCTTTAGTTAATGTGACCATCATGCCTAAAGTTGTCTGAAAATGGTAACATCGCTACTTAAAGGCCTTACAAAATAAAAAAAAAAACTATAATTACTGTAGTCTGATTTATCTATAACATTAAATTAAAAAGTTTAATAAGTTTAACAAACATCTTTAATAAGTTTATCAAAAAGTTGTTACCAATGTTTTGAATCACTCACCTTTTTGGCTAAAGTCAACCGTTTCAGGTCGGGTTCGCGGCACTGTATTCTACTAATATAATATGCAATTTGACCTATCCTCCTATTTAAACATTATCTCTGACTCCTTGAGGACCATCCATCTGCAGCCAACAGAATACGTATTAAAATAGTTTCTGTTGTTCGTTAACAACACATAAAGGTTTGTAGTTCAATTTGTAATGTTTAAAATGATATTAATACATCCCGGGACTTAAATGACACCCTATATAAAAGATTATATATGTTTATTAGAATTCGTTTAGTTTTGAAAAAGTAAGGAGACCTATAATTGAAATTGAATAAAGTACATAAATACAAACAAGTTTTATTGCACAAAGTTTCAAATTGGTGTTTCCATTTTATATAAGGTAATTACAACAATTAGGTAAGGAACCTTTAATTCACTTACAATGTAAACAATGATGTGGTGCAAAACAGCTTGCTGTCAGCTGAATGGAAATTGAAAATAGTTATCTAGACACTTGGAGTACGAAACTTTTTAGTAACAGAAAATAACATCTGACGTTTCCAATGATACCTAAATCATGCGGCTCTCTTTGTAGTTTTATTTTAATGAATGAAGAAACGAAGAAGGGTCTTACTAAATTAATGATTAATCATCGATTGCCAGTGTAGAGAACATCTAAATCGATAATTAATCATTGATTGCTATTAGTACAGTTAAAAATGTAATATTGTATATGCACATAATGTGAGGAGTTCTCTCTGTAATGTTTCATGTTAGTTAAATTGTTGTAAATATGTTTTAATGCAACTAACCAAGGTGAATGACTAAATTTACTGAGGTGATGTTTTACATTTTTCTCCAATTATATTCACTTCTTTGCTTTGCTAAAACACTCTTTAGTACATCTTTTATTATTTTTTTACTTTTAGGATTTTTTAGATTTTAATATCTAAAAATTTTTGGCTATCAAATAACTTGTAATTTTAAATTAAGTATGATAATGGGTGATCCAAAATGTAAGCCTATTATTACCTTCAAGATCTTCTCTCCGTACATATAAAGTATTCAGGTAATCTGAAAAAAAAAAAAATATATATTTTCATTTGAATTGAAAATGTATATTTCAATTGTACAATTTATTGCCTCAACAAAACATTATAACTATGAACTAAATGAAAAACTTTTTACTATTAGGGAAATATATGTGTAGCAATAAACACAGTTCTAAGCAGTTAATAGAAATCAATTCATGTATATCAGGGTATTTATATCAATATAGAATACAATAATATTTTATTCCACAAAATAACAAAAATACAATATTTATACAACGGAATTCTAGCCATCTCATCAAGTAAATGATGGCTAGCACAAAAAATATAACTTTAAAACAATATTTAAATACATTCAGTTAATCAAAAACCAGGTAAAGCAGACAGCTCTCTGCAGCGTGGTTAAACTTAAAATGTTATCTTTTTATTAGTTTTAATGTTATTTATGTTGTACTAAAACTAATATACTATAACTATACCGATCCTATAACTACTCAAATGCCAATCAAATACCATAGAACAATACTACAACCAATCAAGCTCTTCCCTTTCATGTGCCTAAAAAAAATAAACTCCTAAAATATTAATTAGTAATGGACAATAAATATGTAAATAAAATTATTTGGTTTCTTTTTTAGACTAATGTTTCGAACAAAAAGTTTACTTGATCTTTAGTAAGGAGCCATTTCCTTAATTTTGCTAAAAATTGATTAATGGATTAGTTCCAATTCCATTTGGAACTTGATTAAATAACTTAGGTCCTAAATAAGTAAAGCTTTGTTTAAATATACTTTTTTTATTTTGGGTCTTATATAGATTCCTTCAGTGACACTTCTAGTTCGGGGTAATAATCTATCTGTTCTAAAATTACCACTCCTATTATAAAATATCTTTAGAACCTTAAAACAAAAAGATGAATTACAGGTAAAATTGGCAAGTCGATAAAAAGGGGTGAGAAGATTGACGTTTGGGTTTGAATGAAATAATTCTTACAAAATGTTTTTGTGTAATTATCAGCGTTTTAAGTGTGGTTTTGCCAGCCCCTCCCCAGTTTTCAATTCCGTAAACTAATCTTGAATGGATAAGAGAGAAATAAAGCATGTGTAGCAAATTTTGATTGAGAAAGTTTCTTAAGAAGTAAAATTGTCTGATGTTTTTACTTTAATTGTTGTGTAAATGAATTTTATGTGTTTTTCAAGAAAGTTTTTCATCTAGATACAAACCGAGATATTTAATATTTTCTACCTGCTCTATTTCTGTGCATGAGCAAACTGAGTTATTTTTATAACATTTGTCTTTAACATGGAATTTTAGTACGCTGTCAAATGAAAACCCTTTGAGATTGAAATTTATAATTTTTGTTTTTGTAGCGTTTGTGACCATTCTGTTATTGATACACCAGTCCTTTAACAATTTAAGAATGTGGTTCATATCTTGCCAAATGGTTCCCCAATGGCTGTTTGAATACTGGAGGGCCACGTCATCTGCAAACGCACTAACCGCTCCTCTCAACTGCATATTTAACAGATCATTAATAAATAATATGAATAATGAAGGTGATAGAATGGACTCTTGGGGTACTCCTTTTTTTATTATTTGTGGTGTGCTAAATACATTTTTTATTTTTACTTTTTAGGTTTGATTTGTCAGGTATGATTTGAACCAATTGAGTGCAGTTCCTCTTACTCCTGCACATTCTAATTTATTTAATAAAATATTATGATCTACAAGATCGAACGCTTTAGAAAAATCAATAAAAATTCCAGTAGTTTTAAGATCGTTGTTGAAACATGAATATATATTGCTTCTGTGAAATTCAATATTGCACCTTCAGTACTTTTACCTTTCGTAAATCCATATTGTTGATGGTTAAAAAAGTTGTTTTTGTTAAGGAAATCCATTAATCTGAATTTAACGGCCTTCTCAATCACCTTTAATAGTACTGAGAGTAACGAGATTGGTCTGTAATTTTGTATACGGCCCTTCTCACCTTTCTTGAATATAGGTACAACAATACTTTCCTTAAATCTTTATGGAAATTCCCCGGTAACAAAACTTAAATTAATAATATATACCAATATGTGAGAAACAACAGGGGCAATGTTCTTAATAATTTCAACCGATAAAGCGTCAGAACCAATAGATTTCTTATTTTTAAAGAATTTATAATCGAGAGAACTTCATGATTGGTGACGGGATACAAGAATAAGCTACTTTGGTTATACGCTCACAGTGCGGCAGGCCTGGTTGACAAGTCGTATGCCACGAGTTCTAGTGGAGCACTCATAAAGTATTTGTTATACAGCTCTGCAATAGCCTGCGGGTCCTCAACAATACTGCCATCGTTATCTCTAATGTTATCTATTGCTCGGTCACTGGTCTTATCTGTCAAACTGTTAATTAGCTTCCATTGTTGCTTTACATCACCTTATAGTTAAATGATTCCTTTTATTTGCAAATATATTATTTTGGCATGTGTTGTTTCCTCTCTTCAATATAAGGTAAAAGTGCACATGTTATATACAGTATTAGAAAAAAAACGTAGTTGCCATTTTGGATTAATTCACTTAAGAACAACGGTATATGCTTAACAGGACTGTGCCTTATTGTCAGAAAATTGTAATTTCAACATTGTTTAAGAGCGTTAAAAGTTATAAGCGAATCTTTGTACATTTTTATTGATCATTTGTATTTCCATTCAAATCATAATCTAATAAACTAATATTCGATGTTTTTATTTCATAAAAAATCAATTTTTTTAAAATTAAAAAGTGAATTCTCTAGTAACTTTTACACTCTCTTAAACAAAGTAAAAATTATTATTATCTTACAAATCGTACAGTGCTAATCCGTATTTCACACGGCTCTTATAGAAATAAATTCACAATGTGTTTACCTCTAAAGATACTGTCTTGACGCATGCTGTCAATAAATATTTATTGCAATAAATGCATGTTATTGTTTTTATTATAATTACATATTTAAATAAAAATGAAAGGCAGTTAGCTTGGTCTAAACTTGAAACATTTTAACAAAATATCTCAGACTACATGTTAACTGATTTGTGAAAGCACCAATATATACTTATAAAAGAGAATACCCTTCTGATTAAAATTTTTCTTACATTAATACATCAGTTTTTTCTTTACATTCATATTCAATGTAAAGAAAAACAATAATATTCATAGACATGACATTTGATATATGAGTTCATCCTAGAACGTATATAGTCATTAAGAAAGAAGGTTTTGAAAAAAAATCTCTACAGGGTAGAAACCAGACTTGCCACCTGTCCCGATTCCGTTGGGACAGTCCTGGTTTTATCCCACGTCCTCACTGGGTCCTGGTCGGGACCCGATAATTTTATTTAAGAAGTAAATTTATACTTTACCAGGCCATTGTAAGAAAAGCATGACTTAAGTTTTTACGTGCACAGTTGTATTTATGGAATAAATTAAAATTATTTATTTATTTTACTCATAAAAAAGTTCCTCATTCTAAATATATAGTTATATAATAGGTTGAGTTTCAATTAGATTATGATTAAATTTAAATTGTGTTTAACCCTTTCGATCCCAGGAATTTTTGGTGCTGTGTCAGCATGAGTCCCTGCGCCTGGCAGTGGTGTATGCGCCTGGCAGTGGTGTATGCGCCTGAGTCTCAGGCCTATTTTTATGAAAATATAGCACTTTGCTAAAAACTGTGTAGAATTGTAATTATGGAATGCTATGTTTCTTATTTTTAATTAATTCTCACATCCTACTATATCACACGCATTAAACTAAATATTTATATGCATGAACAAATATATTTTTTGACAAAAAATGTTTCTTACAAAAAAATGTTGCTCAAAAATATATGTCATCCTATAGTTCAGAGTATAAAAAAAATTGTATCCAAAATCCAAAATTATAACACTTAATAATGAACAAAAATATAAAGTTTCGTTGCATTTGAACCACAAGTAGTTGCAGAAAAAATGTTATTTTGTGCAACAGGATTGGTGCGTGAAGCGTACAGGAGTGTCCCCTAGTAAACTCTAATATAAAGCTGGACTGGAATTACTGACTGACTGACAAATTGATATAAATGTATATATCACAAAAAGTATCACAAAGGGTTAATCCAACATTCAACATATTTTTGTAAGTAAAACCTCTTTTAAATGATATCCAACCGTTTACTTTTTATATTACAATTAATTAAACTTTCTATGGTTATGATTCCTATCAGACTTAGTTATAATTTGTTTATGTATAAAATAAACAACAATTAATTGTTTTGGTTGAATTTTTTGTATTATTTGGTTATGCCCTTCAATTGGTTGGTTATATGTGTTCGAAAAAAGGTGTAAGTCAATGTTGTTAACGCATTTATTAACGTTAGTTTTATACAGGTGATTATTTACATTGTTCAACGACTCACGGAGCCTCTGGCCTAGATTTGACCGATGTGTTAAAGCGAAAGTAGTCGTTGTCCTATCTTGGGGGGGGAGGGGGGTCCTGCTCAAACACCAATGGTCCCATCCTGATTTTTTTCATAAGTAAAGGTGGCAACCCTGGTAGAAACAGCCGTTCAAAGTTTTTTCCACAACAATAATATTGGTTTTATTGTTTATTAAACAATCAGCTGACAAAACTATAAACAACACACAACATGGAAGTAACATCTGTTGAATTTAGAATGTGTAAAGTCTTATGTTAATAAAACTAGGTACAATCATAATACAACAAAATTATGCTTGTATGTATAATGTTTGCTTATCATGTCTCACACTTAAAGTATGCTTGGTTTGAGTAAGTAACACTCTATACAGAGATGCATTATTTGTATACAAAATTAGTATGATCGAGTGTTCTGTTTTATTATTGAAACGCATAGTAACAACTTAAAAGCGATAATGGTGAAGCCTTGGCCGCAATGCTAGTACTAATACATAGTACTGTAATTTGAAGTTAGCCTGTACTGTATTGCTATTTAATTAATTATAACGTTGAGTTGCTAAACTGTTATTTATTTATTATTTATTTATATTTTTGTTACAATTTCTATGAGAAATGTTACAGGGTTATAAGTTATAACAAATAATTTTGTATTTTTTATGAATTCATTGATTGTATATGTAGGTCTTTCTACCAGCGAGTATTATAGTTTGTTTTTTAGAGGTTTGCCTCTAAATACCTCTTATATAAGATGGTAAAGTAGTTTAATGTGTCAGAAAAACAAACTTTGTGGCACTAAGGAAGTACAGGTATAGTAGTGAGTAGTGCATATAGGAGAAGTGTCGGATGTAAGTTTAATAGTTATGGAAGAGAAGATTGGCAGACTTGTGTATGTTGAACAGAACCCTTTATTAAATTACTTACAAATTTCAAACAAATGATAGAACTCACAAATTGCTTAGACCTGTACTAGATATACCATTACTCATGATGCACCATTACATCATAACAATCGTGTAGTGGTGCAGCATTTGCAAAGAACCTCAGCATCGAATCTCAAGTCAACATCATAGTTTGGACAAAACATCCAGTAGTGATAATAGTATCTCAATGCAATCAAGAACCATAGACAGTAATTATGATTCCAGCTACTTCAATCTACATTAAGAATCCTTCACCTTTACATTCCAATTGGCATGTATGGATGTCATAATTATTGCTAGAAGAGCTGCAGATGTCCTCACAGCTGGTGCAGAATGCATTCTCAGAGCAATACTCCTGTTCTCTGCACATCTTCTCACCACACCTGACCACTGCTGCAGCCAGGGAGGAGCTAAGGGAGCCCGCTACAATCCACTGCTGGATAGCCCTCATATTAATGGTCTTCCTCTCTGGCTCCTGTTCTGATAAGTTGATAGTGAATCATCATAAATCTTAGTAATCACATCTTGATAACCTGAAAATTATTTTTATTATATTAAAGCAAATATTTAAAAAAACCTTTCAATCAATTTGTTTTGAATTCTAAATGTAATGGTGACATTATGATACTTGTTCTTTTGTGTCCACATTCTTTATAACTCAGGGAATAGATAAACAGAACCAAAGGAAAAGTATATAACTGCTTTTTCACCCTCCCACAATTTTACATTGAAATATAATTAATATACAATAAGTTTTTCTAGTATTTTATTTTTTTTTAATGTTATTAAATGTAATTTTAGCCTGATTAGTGAAATCCTTTGACTAAGGATAAAAAACATTTTACATTATTATGCAATTAGTAACTTTGGTCTCTTTATGGAATGTCCCCTCGTTTGTTTAGTAAGTAGTTGTCACATTTTCTACCTAAATCTATGCTATATACCAGGGCTCATTGATAATCACAGTGGTAAACATCATTTGAACTATTTGGCGCATTATTGGCTCAGCTATTGGTCACTTCATCGTGTGCTGGAGAGAGGAATGAAGAGAAACCGAGAAAAAGGGATGGAAACCGCTGACATTACCAGTTAAATATCCAACAAGCTAATTTCAACAAACAATAACCCGTCTTCACAAGAGACTGGTAGTTTCTCTGGTCAATGGTGATATACTCTTAGTACACTGCCTCAACACTCACAGCCCACTTTGTCTCTCAGAAATGAAGTATGTCCCACCCACCTTGTCTCTCAGATATGAATTATGTCCCACCCACCTTGTCTCTCAGATATGAAGTATGTCCCACCCACCTTGTCTCTCAGATATGAAGTATGTCCCACCCACCTTGTCTCTCAGATATGAAGTATGTCCCACCCACCTTGTCTCTCAGCTATGAAGTATGTCCCACCCACCTTGTCTCTCAGATATGAAGTATGTCCCACCCACCTTGTCTCTCAGATATGAAGTTATGTCCCACGTCTCAGATATGAAGTATGTCCCACCCACCTTGTCTCTCAGATATGAAGTATGTCCCACCCACCTTGTCTCTCAGATATGAAGTATGTCCCACCCACCTTGTCTCTCAGATATGAAGTATGTCCCACCCACCTTGTCTCTCAGCTATGAAGTATGTCCCACCCACCTTGTCTCTCAGATATGAAGTTATGTCCCTCCCACCTTTTCTCTTAGATATAAAAAGTAACAATATATGTGCCATCCTGTCCTAAAAAACCAAAAAATCCGAATGGTTTCGAAAAGCCATATATATTTCAATGTATACAAAATTGAGACTATATTACAGGTTAAATTGCACAGCGTTTATATAAATGACAGACGGTGTGACTATGACTCATAAACCAAAAATGGTTTTCCAAATTTATTAAAATTATGAACATTTTCGAGCGTTAAAACAGTTTGTTGAATAACTACCGGTACAATTCCAAGAAAAATTACGATGTTAGAACACTGAGTAGGTATTCGCTCAGAGTATTGTTGTTTCAGCGATAAGTTATCTATGTTTTGTGATGACCTCACCGTTCCTTGCAACCTTGGGCCGAGGTGATCGAGCAGGCTGACGTTCACACAATCTGCCTATTACCGACCGGAACTGTGGCTCACAAGATCACGCGAGGAACAACGTGAAATCCTCATTGTAATTAATTTGGTTGGAATCCGTAAATTTTCCAAGATGATTGAGTGGAAACAGTACGAATAGTTTCGAGAAAAGGGCGCACGTTTTCCTAGAAAGGATTGGAGTGACGGTGAATAATCTCAGAGTAGATCGCCAGGTGCAGGGGACAACAACAGGCGACAGTTTCTTAGAGGAAGAGCTTATTTTTTCATTGATATACTGTAATTATATAAATAGTTTAGTCACCAATTTTCGGTATTTAAAAGTTAAAAAGTTCCTAAACGATTACTGAATTTGAATTACACACGTAATGCTTCCATTCTATAATTATTAAAATATTGCCCAATTTGATGCAGCTTAATAATTGAATCGATATACCATAAAAATCAAGTTGAAGATTTAAAATTAGATAAGCACGTCAATTTATTTAACCTACAAATAGGCACAATGAACATAAATTGTATCCAATTAAATACGTAATTTATATTATTAAAATCTTTAATATACATATATAAATCCATTTAACACTGATTACGATTTCTCCAAAACCATACGTCCAATTGACTTGAAATTTTGTACAGGTTTATCTTGGCCTCTTAAGAGGCTAACTAAGAAAGGGGTTTCCTCTCTGACCTCAGGACTCCGTCTCACTGGCCTCCAAAAGTTCTCGTGGTATTCTTATGGAGCTATATCAATTGATTGATTTATTTGATTAACAAATGTTAAATAAAAACAAATTGAATAACATTATTTTGGTAGGCTGAACTTATAAAATTAAAAACAGTTGAGTACAATAGTATGTTGTACATAACATCAGCTGTTCTAAATTGGATACAGTATAAACTGAAAGCTTGCTGCACATTAAAAGTTAATTACATGAACAAACTGAATACTTTGACCGGCGAAGCGGACAGGTACAGCTAGTTTACTATATAATTATTTCACTGATAATTATTTGTATAAACAGTTTAGTCACTAATGTTCGTCATTTAAATGTAAAACAGTTCCTAAACGATTTCTGAGTATGAATAACACTTTCAATTATTCCATTATATCTTATCTTACTTCTTACTGTTATATAAAAATATAATATGTGTGTGTGTGTGTGTTACTTAATCACGCAAAAACTACTGAACCCATTAATCTAAAATGTTGCATGGACATTCTTGGGGTCTCTGGTTAACACATGGGCCTATCTTAATTTTGAAATTCCATCAATTTGCTCTCATATTACCGTACATTCATGCTGTTTATGGTTCTAAAACAAAATCACTTCCTTGAAATTAGAAAAGTTTATATGAACTAAAATGAGTAAAATTATACTATGTAATATTGCAGTATAGAATGATGCAAGTGAAGTAAACACTGTAATGTTAATGTAACGTGAGATAGTGTTGCTAAGGATGTGGCGTGGCATCCAAGGAATTATACTACCGGTATGTAATATTACAGTATAGAATGATGCAAGTGAAGTAAACACTGTAATGTTAATGTAACGTGAGATAGTGTTGCTAAGGATGTGGTGTGGCATCCAAGGAATTATCCTATGTAATATTACAGTATAGAATGATGCAAGTGAAGTAAACACTGTAATGTTAATGTAACGTGAAATAGTGTTGCTAAGGATGTGGCGTGGCATCCAAGGAATTATACTACCGGTATGTAATATTACAGTATAGAATGATGCAAGTGAAGTAAACACTGTAATGTTAATGTAACGTGAGATAGTGTTGCTAAGGATGTGGCGTGGCATCCAAGGAATTATCCTATGTAATATTACAGTATAGAATGATGCAAGTGAAGTAAACACTGTAATGTTAATGTAACGTGAGATAGTGTTGCTAAGGATGTGGCGTGGCATCCAAGGAATTATACTATGTAATATTACAGTATAGAATGATGCAAGTGAAGTAAACACTGAAATGTTAATGTAACGTGAGATAGTGTTGCTAAGGATGTGGCGTGGCATCCAAGGAATGATACTATGTAATATTACAGTATAGAATGATGCAAGTGAAGTAAACACTGTAATGTTAATGTAACGTGAGATAGTGTTGCTAAGGATGTGGCGTGGCATCCAAGGAATTATACTATGTAATATTACAGTATAGAATGATGCAAGTGAAGTAAACACTGTAATGTTAATGTAACGTGAGATAGTGTTGCTAAGGATGTGGCGTGGCATCCAAGGAATTATAATATGTAATATTGCAGTATAGAATGATGCAAGTGAAGTAAACACTGTAATGTTAATGTAACGTGAGATAGTGTTGCTAAGGATGTGGCGTGGCATCCAAGGAATTCGTGATAGTCGATATATTTTATCTGAACAGTAGAAGGATGATGCTATTGTTTCAAGACGACTTGGATGCGGGGTCGGGGAGGGACTAATTAGAAGTGGTGATAGAAGCGTCTTTGGTGTGTTGCAAGGTGAACAGCCTCCTTCTCCCGCCCAGGTAGGAGGAGGATGACTCATCGCCAACACGGTCTACCTTCTTTCCTTCCTACGCAGAGGAGCCGAGGAGGGGGGGAAGGATTTGCTGGACTGTAAAACATCCTTTCTTCACTCGTGTCGCCATTGTATTCTTTCCCCTCGTCGACTAAATAATTGTAGGCTCCAGCATTGTTAGGTCTTTTTTATTATTTCTTTTGCCAGGGCAGGACCTAATTTTTATTTGTATTGTGTTCGTGGGGTAGCGGAAAAGTAACCCCTGGAAAAGTACCCTTCCAGCAACCGACTACGTAACTTTAACGTTACAAAAACGTTATTTGGACAACGGATATGGGCGGATATTGGACAAAAACGTTATATGGACGAAACGGTGTCCGCGACTGGAAAGTACACCCCCCCCCCATCTAGTAAACTCGCTGAATGTAATGGTATAGTCTAATATAGAATTATAATCAAATACGGCGAGATTTTATGATTTATAGCCTTTGGAAAAGTACCCCAACCCCGGCCGTCTGTGTACGGAGTGGGAAAGTAGCCCTGGAAAAGTAACCCCCCCCCCCACGGCTGGCTCAGCCTTGAGATTGCCGCAGCCAAGTTGCAGGCGTTTGAAAACTACTGGTTGTGGACTGTAGTTTTGAAGGTCTATAAGTTATTTATCCAGACACATGAACAATGTATGTAAATCTAGATCAATTAATTTCCCTATTAAACATTAATCATACAGATTAATATTTTGTACAGTGAGACAGAAAACAGAACCGGTATCGTCGTAGTGGTCGTACCGGGTTTTTCATGTTTTTATCAATGAGCCATATTTATGTATTTACCATTTAAATATTTTTCCGAATACAACACAATTTTTATACAGAGTCAAATCCATTCAAAAATAATATTTTGCACTTTTAGAATTTTATATTTATGATACGTACACTTCTTGGTTTATTAGGAAAACGTTTATTTTATTCAAGATAATCGGTAAATTGCGTTCTTAGTTGTAATACTCACGAAATGCATAGGCTATTATACAAACGACATTACTATGGAAAATGCAGTTACATACATCAGTTTACATTTTTATTACAAATTGAGTAAGGAACCGTACACGGAAAATACCGAATCAGCATGGCTTCTGAATTTCCTACAAAACTGATAAGAACTTTTTTCACAATCCTAACATTACGTAAATATAGAATATTGTTTTACTTTTGATATCGTATTTCGGGTTGAATTCATATGGACACCTTTTTGTTTTCAATAAGTTTATAAACCCATCGCAACGACTGTGTTGTAAAAAAAGCAATCTCCAGACAATATGTATACGAAACAGTTTAACACAAATAATTCTGTGCATTGATTATTTATTTAGTTATATAATATTAAAAAACAATCATTCTTTTGAGAATTCCTCTGGTCTGAGGAGGGTGAAATCGATCACCATAATATTTGTACTTGTATTTTGTACAGTACTTGTATTGTAATATATTTGTGCATTTTGTGCTTTTATTGTGTTATATTTGTGCAATTTGTGCTTGTACTGCAGTACATTTGTGCATTTTGTGCTTATAGTGTATTATATTTGTGCATTTTGTACTTGTATTGTGCTATATTTGTGCTTGTATTATGCTATATTTGTGCATTTTGTACTTGTATTGTAGTATATTTGTGCATTTTGTGCTTATATTGTAATATTTTTTGGTGTGTGACATTCACTTAAATTTTGTCTCTCAAATTATAAGCTGTTTTGGGATGCAGTTATGGAGAGCTAGTGAAGTCCTATCTAAATATAATGCAGTTTAAACCAACTGTAGTAGCAGACTTCACACTGATATTCCTATTAGATGAGATTCTATCCTATGTGTATATAATCAAGGGTAGTAGTCAAATTAAAGTTGAACCTTTTATGGACTTTGTACTGTTAACGTAATATGACACCCCAATAAATTAATTATTAACATATTAGGACTACTTAAATTGGCGTTACCGACGCTTGAGATGGTATAAACCCCTTTTTAACTAAACAACTTTTGTATGAGCACAAATCTCGCTATTTTATGCCACCAATTGCTTTTATCGCGTAATCTCTGTTAACATTCCTGGCCGCCGCTCGAAGAATTGCCATGTTTGAGTATTGTCAACTGGGATGTTTTCCCAAAGACGCTGAGTGCGGACTATAGTACGCTAACGTAGTGTCTGGGACCGCCCTTCCGCTGTCACAAGCGCCCCCACCTGTTTCCTGCTGGCACCATCATCAGACTTCGTAATTATATTAATAAATCCACATTTCATAGAATATATGAACAAAATCAATGGAAATATGAATAAATACTTACCATCCACGTTTGGTTAGTCTGAAATGGTAAAATAGTAAAAAGAAACTGTACATGTTTATCCAGAACAGTAGATGGGCCACATTATAGTAAAAACAATTACAACAGACTAGTTCTACAAGTAATACTAACTTCTGAATAAACTTAACACTCAACAAAGTTTAAAAACAAACAATAACGAGGTAATATAAGAGTTTCATTGTAAAAAATGGAAATATATTTTTTATTATATTATAACAGTTAAATTAAGAAGCTATAGAACTTTGCCAGGTCACTTAACTTGCTATTGAGGGATGAGTATATACGCAAGGTATCTGTATTACGTTATCTCAATAACCCATGTACTGTACATACCTTAAGGACACCGTACAAAGGCCTCTAAGATATCCTATATTCTTGAATACGAATACTACCAGAGACGGATCCTTGCTGAGTACAGTAATATGATGTTCAGTATAACCTAATTTGCCTTTTTTATTCGACTTTGTAAGTGAGTCAAAGTCGTCCTGCGTATCCTAAGTCGATACATTACTCCAATACAGACACCCAAGGTCATCGAACCCCGTAACATCCACGAGGAGATCCGCCCTGACAATGAATACGGGCGAGGACGAGTACATTTGGTACAGTAGTTTCTCAAGTAAAACAATAATGTTCAATACAAATAACATTAATTGCTGACTTAGGTAGGTAAAGCTTGATTCACGATTTTTTTTCATTTTCGTTTTATAAATAAAACTTCGACACAAGTTTATGATTCTGTGACCTTTTCTAATGCTCGAGTATGATTGGACCTACTTTTTGTCAGTAGAGAGAAACATATCTATTATAATTTCAACAGTACATAGAACATTCCAAAACAGAGTTCTGCCTAACCCGTTATCAGCATCAGCTGTTTGGTTGTGCCACAGATATTTTGTGGTTGTGTTTTGGAGTAACTTGTTTCACAAACTCATAATCTCAGATAACCTTAATATTTAGTTCTTCTGAGCCATAATGTTACGACCCCTAAACAATAATTGTTAGGTTTTTATTTAATTGTCACATAACTAGACATAAGCCTGCTGATTACTGTCGTTCTACGTAGGTAATTTTCTTTTTTTTTAATCAGGCTTTTTATGAAGAACAAACCTTATTTTATGTTACATTTGGGCCTATAAGTTGAAAATCAGAGTAAACAATCATGTTAAAAATATTATTTTATTATCTCCTGAATTGTGTTTTTTTATAATTGTTGATCCTTTCAAAAATTAAAAATGTTTAAATGTTCTGACATTACTAATCAACATTTTATTCATGTACGCAGTAGGTCTTACAAACACTCCTTAATCAAGCTATTTATGACACTGCTTTAATTATAATATGTGATAAACACTATGTTAATGTATATCATTCTGTTAAGTTTTTCAATTTTATTTTTGAACAGTATTGTTGCATGAAAGAATAAAGTAGCGATGGTTACGATTTTTTGCAGGTTATGACCTTGCAGGCCATTTAGCAACATCATGAGTCAGATATGTAGGCCTACAATACAAGGCATGTTTGATAAAGTAATGTACAATTGGAGAAAACAATACTGATGCAATATTTATAGTTTTATTTTCCAATCTCCAAATCCACATTTTCCATATGTTAATTTTACCCAATAAACCTTTAACTTGATAAAAATGGCCGTCCCTACTAATTTACATAAGAATTTCAAATACGTTAAAAATATTAAGGTTTTGATTTTTCAATACAAAACAGTTTTCATAAATTGTTACAAATACAATGCATTGCAAGTAGTAAATCAAATTCAGCAATACAAATAATGTATTATGTATCTGCTGCTATATATTATGACATGTTTGGTACAAGCTGAATATTACAAGATCAGCCTCTAAAAACATAGATCAAATCTAGTTCCTCAGTTTACCCTGATTTTTAAAACTTAAAAACTATCCCAATCTACCAAAATTGTTTTCCTATTAGATTTGTTTATCAATGAAAGTCATATTACAATAGTTCTATAAAAATGTAAATAACTTAATACAATTAATTCGAAGGACTAAACCCAGGCTCAGTGTGCAAGACTGTAGAATAAAATTTAGTTGCAAATGGTTATATTTCTGAACAGTTTGATTCTATACGTTTTTAATATTCATTACTAAACTAACATTATTTATGTGCATAGCTAATTAAAAATTTTCATGTAGTTATCCGTTGCAGGACTATTGATGTTTATATTTATTTACTGTCTTTGGTTAGAAATTACAAAGAAGGCAGTACTAATGAGCACTTAAAATCGACAGTTCTGTCCTACCGCATAAGAAAATTCATTATTAACAAAATTAAAAAAAAAGCAAGGAAACCCAACATTAAAAAACGTAATAATGAATAATCCCATATTTTAAAGATCAAGAATAGACAGAAAAATCCAAAACAACATGTTTCACCATATTATAAATAAAAATTGTTCCACAGGGGTGTGTTATTAATTTTTGATCGAGAAAATGACATGATACAAAACTCCCTAAAGCAAATCAATTAAAATTTATTAAATGGATATGTAATAAGCCAATAATGTGTTCATTATGTAATATGAATAACTCATATAGTATCCCATCGTAAGGGTCTCTTATTAATTATTATTTGAGTTAATTTAAATGTCTAGAATATCGGAGAAACCTCGAAACACTGTCGATAATCCGAAGGTCAACCCAACTTTCCACTGCGCCTACTTACCTCGCTGACTGCATGACGTGTCCGGTGATCGTCCGTCCCCTCACCTACGTACGTTCTGGCCTACTGGACCTGGAGAAAGGCACACACATTTAGAATTCAAATGAAAAACGTGGATTCGCACTGTAAACCGGACGAGTTTCATCGGCACTAAGCGGAGCGAACAGCGCAGAGCACCTGACGGTCATTCCGCTGCTGACTTGATGACGTTGCTATAGAAACCGGTATAAGCAACACAAAGCGAGCTAAGGTATGTGGAGGGGGAGAGGGGCCCCTCCCACCTCACCTCTCACCTACCTGTCGCCCACACACGGATACAGTAACACCTGCCGCAAGGCGGGAACTTCAAGTCCCTGTGTTGGCGCTGGAGGAGAGGGCCACACTCTACAGCGGGGGGGGGGGGGGGTTATAAGAATCGCTTCCTATTATTAACAATAAAATATGCATTTGTCTGTTGTGGCAATAATAGCCATTGTATTGTTGAAATGCGAACACACTGGTTCATATTCCTTTTAAACTAACAACTAAAAATAATTGTTACCTACGTAGATGAATGTTAACACTCATTTAAAGTTTCAGAAGATGATGGTATGACTATGTAATAATTGATTGCCATAACAAAAACAAAACGAGAAAACCATTGAGCCTAATATTTCAGAAGATGATGGTATGACTATGTAATAATTGATTGCCATAACAAAAACAAAACGAGAAAACCATTCAGCCTAATATTTCAGAAGATGATGGTATGACTATGTAATAATTGATTGCCATAACAAAAACAAAACGAGAAAACCATTCAGCCTAATATTTCAGAAGATGATGGTATGACTATGTAATAATTGATTGCCATAACAAAAACAAAACGAGAAAACCATTCAGCCTAATATTTCAGAAGATGATGGTATGACTATGTAATAATTGATTGCCATAACAAAAACAAAACGAGAAAACCATTCAGCCTAATATTTCAGAAGATGATGGTATGACTATGTAATAATTGATTGCCATAACAAAAACAAAACGAGAAAACCATTCAGCCTAATATTTCAGAAGATGATGGTATGACTATGTAATAATTGATTGCCATAACAAAAACAAAACGAGAAAACCATTCAGCCTAATATTTCAGAAGATGATGGTATGACTATGTAATAATTGATTGCCATAACAAAAACAAAACGAGAAAACCATTCAGCCTAATATTTCAGAAGATGATGGTATGACTATGTAATAATTGATTGCCATAACAAAAACAAAACGAGAAAACCATTCAGCCTAATATTTCAGAAGATGATGGTATGACTATGTAATAATTGATTGCCATAACAAAAACAAAACGAGAAAACCATTCAGCCTAATATTTCAGAAGATGATGGTATGACTATGTAATAATTGATTGCCATAACAAAAACAAAACGAGAAAACCATTCAGCCTAATATTTCAGAAGATGATGGTATGACTATGTAATAATTGGTTGCCATAACAAAAACAAAACGAGAAAACCATTCAGCCTAATATTTCAGAAGATGATGGTATGACTATGTAATAATTGGTTGCCATAACAAAAACAAAACGAGAAAACCATTCAGCCTAATATTTCAGAAGATGATGGTATGACTATGTAATAATTGGTTGCCATAACAAAAACAAAACGAGAAAACCATTCAGCCTAATATTTCAGAAGATGATGGTATGACTATGTAATAATTGGTTGCCATAACAAAAACAAAACGAGAAAACCATTCAGCCTAATATTTCAGAAGATGATGGTATGACTATGTAATAATTGGACTGCCATAACAAAAACAAAACGAGAAAACCATTCAGCCTAATATTTCAGAAGATGATGGTATGACTATGTAATAATTGGTTGCCATAACAAAAACAAAACGAGAAAACCATTCAGCCTAATATTTCAGAAGATGATGGTATGACTATGTAATAATTGGTTGCCATAACAAAAACAAAACGAGAAAACCATTCAGCCTAATATTTCAGAAGATGATGGTATGACTATGTAATAATTGGTTGCCATAACAAAAACAAAACGAGAAAACCATTCAGCCTAATATTTCAGAAGATGATGGTATGACTATGTAATAATTGGTTGCCATAACAAAAACAAAACGAGAAAACCATTCAGCCTAATATTTCAGAAGATGATGGTATGACTATGTAATAATTGGTTGCCATAACAAAAACAAAACGAGAAAACCATTCAGCCTAATATTTCAGAAGATGATGGTATGACTATGTAATAATTGGTTGCCATAACAAAAACAAAACGAGAAAACCATTCAGCCTAATATTTCAGAAGATGATGGTATGACTATGTAATAATTGGTTGCCATAACAAAAACAAAACGAGAAAACCATTCAGCCTAATATTTCAGAAGATGATGGTATGACTATGTAATAATTGGTTGCCATAACAAAAACAAAACGAGAAAACCATTCAGCCTAATATTTCAGAAGATGATGGTATGACTATGTAATAATTGGTTGCCATAACAAAAACAAAACGAGAAAACCATTCAGCCTAATATTTCAGAAGATGATGGTATGACTATGTAATAATTGGTTGCCATAACAAAAACAAAACGAGAAAACCATTCAGCCTAATATTTCAGAAGATGATGGTATGACTATGTAATAATTGACTGCCATAACAAAAACAAAACGAGAAAACCATTCAGCCTAATATTTCAGAAGATGATGGTATGACTATGTAATAATTGACTGCCATAACAAAAACAAAACGAGAAAACCATTCAGCCTAATATTTCAGAAGATGATGGTATGACTATGTAATAATTGGTTGCCATAACAAAAACAAAACGAGAAAACCATTCAGCCTAATATTTCAGAAGATGATGGTATGACTATGTAATAATTGGTTGCCATAACAAAAACAAAACGAGAAAACCATTCAGCCTAATATTTCAGAAGATGATGGTATGACTATGTAATAATTGGTTGCCATAACAAAAACAAAACGAGAAAACCATTCAGCCTAATATTTCAGAAGATGATGGTATGACTATGTAATAATTGGTTGCCATAACAAAAACAAAACGAGAAAACCATTCAGCCTAATATTTCAGAAGATGATGGTATGACTATGTAATAATTGGTTGCCATAACAAAAACAAAACGAGAAAACCATTCAGCCTAATATTTCAGAAGATGATGGTATGACTATGTAATAATTGGTTGCCATAACAAAAACAAAACGAGAAAACCATTCAACCTAATATTTCAGAAGATGATGGTATGACTATGTAATAATTGATTGCCATAACAAAAACAAAACGAGAAAACCATTCAGCCTAATATTTCAGAAGATGATGGTATGACTATGTAATAATTGATTGCCATAACAAAAACAAAACGAGAAAACCATTCAGCCTAATATTTCAGAAGATGATGGTATGACTATGTAATAATTGATTGCCATAACAAAAACAAAACGAGAAAACCATTCAGCCTAATATTTCAGAAGATGATGGTATGACTATGTAATAATTGATTGCCATAACAAAAACAAAACGAGAAAACCATTCAGCCTAATATTTCAGAAGATGATGGTATGACTATGTAATAATTGGTTGCCATAACAAAAACAAAACGAGAAAACCATTCAGCCTAATATTTCAGAAGATGATGGTATGACTATGTAATAATTGGTTGCCATAACAAAAACAAAACGAGAAAACCATTCAGCCTAATATTTCAGAAGATGATGGTATGACTATGTAATAATTGGTTGCCATAACAAAAACAAAACGAGAAAACCATTCAGCCTAATATTTCAGAAGATGATGGTATGACTATGTAATAATTGGTTGCCATAACAAAAACAAAACGAGAAAACCATTCAGCCTAATATTTCAGAAGATGATGGTATGACTATGTAATAATTGGTTGCCATAACAAAAACAAAACGAGAAAACCATTCAGCCTAATATTTCAGAAGATTATGGTATGACTATGTAATAATTGGTTGCCATAACAAAAACAAAACGAGAAAACCATTCAGCCTAATATTTCAGAAGATGATGGTATGACTATGTAATAATTGGTTGCCGTAACAAAAACAAAACGAGAAAACCATTCAGCCTAATATTTCAGAAGATGATGGTATGACTATGTAATAATTGGTTGCCATAACAAAAACAAAACGAGAAAACCATTCAGCCTAATATTTCAGAAGATGATGGTATGACTATGTAATAATTGGTTGCCATAACAAAAACAAAAAGAGAAAACCATTCAGCCTAATATTTCAGAAGATGGTGGTATGACTATGTAATAATTGGTTGCCATAACAAAAACAAAAAGAGAAAACCATTCAGCCTAATATTTCAGAAGATGATGGTATGACTATGTAATAATTGGTTGTCATAACAAAAACAAAAAGAGAAAACCATTCAGCCTAATATTTCAGAAGATTATGGTATGACTATGTAATAATTGGTTGCCATAACAAAAACAAAAAGAGAAAACCATTCAGCCTAATATTTCAGAAGATTATGGTATGACTATGTAATAATTGGTTGCCATAACAAAAACAAAACGAGAAAACCATTCAGCCTAATATTTCAGAAGATTATGGTATGACTATGTAATAATTGGTTGCCATAACAAAAACAAAAAGAGAAAACCATTCAGCCTAATATTTCAGAAGATGATGGTATGACTATGTAATAATTGGTTGCCGTAACAAAAACAAAACGAGAAAACCATTCAGCCTAATATTTCAGAAGATGATGGTATGACTATGTAATAATTGGTTGTCATAACAAAAACAAAACGAGAAAACCATTGAGCCTAATATTTCAGAAGATGATGGTATGACTATGTAATAATTGGTTGTCCATAACAAAAACAAAACGAGAAAACCATTGAGCCTAATATTTCAGAAGATGATGGTATGACTATGTAATAATTGGTTGTCATAACAAAAACAAAACGAGAAAACCATTGAGCCTAATATTTCAGAAGATGATGGTATGACTATGTAATAATTGGTTGTCATAACAAAAACAAAACGAGAAAACCATTGAGCCTAATATTTCAGAAGATGATGGTATGACTATGTAATAATTGGTTGCCATAACAAAAACAAAACGAGAAAACCATTGAGCCTAATATTTCAGAAGATGATGGTATGACTATGTAATAATTGGTTGCCATAACAAAAACAAAACGAGAAAACCATTGAGCCTAATATTTCAGAAGATGATGGTATGACTATGTAATAATTGGTTGCCATAACAAAAACAAAACGAGAAAACTATTCAGCCTAATATTTCAGAAGATGATGGTATGACTATGTAATAATTGGTTGCCATAACAAAAACAAAACGAGAAAACCATTGAGCCTAATATTTCAGAAGATGATGGTATGACTATGTAATAATTGATTGCCATAACAAAAACAAAACGAGAAAACCATTCAGCCTAATATTTCAGAAGATGGTGGTATGACTATGTAATAATTGATTGCCATAACAAAAACAAAACGAGAAAACTATTCAGCCTAATATTTCAGAAGATGATGGTATGACTATGTAATAATTGGTTGCCATAGCAAAAACAAAACGAGAAAACTATTCAGCCTAATATTTCAGAAGATGATGGTATGACTATGAAATAATTGGTTGCCATAGCAAAAACAAAACGAGAAAACTATTCAGCCTAATATTTCAGAAGATGATGGTATGACTATGTAATAATTGGTTGCCATAGCAAAAACAAAACGAGAAAACTATTCAGCCTAATATTTCAGAAGATGATGGTATGACTATGTAATAATTGGTTGCCATAGCAAAAACAAAACGAGAAAACTATTCAGCCTAATATTTCAGAAGATGATGGTATGACTATGTAATAATTGGTTGCCATAGCAAAAACAAAAAGAGAAAACCATTCAGCCTAATATTTCAGAAGATTATGGTATGACTATGTAATAATTGGTTGCCATAACAAAAACAAAAAGAGAAAACCATTCAGCCTAATATTTCAGAAGATTATGGTATGACTATGTAATAATTGGTTGCCATAACAAAAACAAAAAGAGAAAACCATTCAGCCTAATATTTCAGAAGATTATGGTATGACTATGTAATAATTGGTTGCCATAACAAAAACAAAAAGAGAAAACCATTCAGCCTAATATTTCAGAAGATTATGGTATGACTATGTAATAATTGGTTGCCATAACAAAAACAAAAAGAGAAAACCATTCAGCCTAATATTTCAGAAGATTATGGTATGACTATGTAATAATTGGTTGCCATAACAAAAACAAAAAGAGAAAACCATTCAGCCTAATATTTCAGAAGATTATGGTATGACTATGTAATAATTGGTTGCCATAACAAAAACAAAAAGAGAAAACCATTCAGCCTAATATTTCAGAAGATGATGACTATGTAATAATTGGTTGCCATAACAAAAACAAAACGAGAAAACTATTCAGCCTAATATTTCAGAAAAAATCTCATTTCAACGAAATTATGGAATTTGTAGTATTATAAATCTACAGTAACTTATCTGGAACAGTCTTGCGATTGTATAGTCTCAATAGTTAATTCTACTCTTTTTGCATTAAAAATAGTGCCATTCCTTTACAGCGAACGTATTTTACAAATACTGTAATTCAATTTTCAATTCTAACATACAATTTCATAATATATCCTAAGGTAAATTTAAAAGGATTTAATCCTTAGAAAAAATATAGTAATTATTTTAATATATATTTTAAATTGACAGTTTCGGTTAAGTCGTAACTTTCCCAGCAAAAAATTCTCAGTGTGTTTGGATTTTACATTATGGAATGTAGGCCTATATAATGTACGTTAGAGCCCCTGCCAAAGTTTGAAAATACAGTGAGATTAACTATAACACGAAAGGGAAGTAAAATATTCTTAAAAAATCAAAATTATTCATAATTATTTTTAAATGATTACCAATCATTGGGGATTGGTGCTAAATCCACTGTACATGTATGGATGGGCGGGTGAGTCAATACCACTGTATGGGCGGGTCAGTACCATTGTAGGCTACGTGTATGGACGGGTGAGTGGGTTAGTAACACAATACGTGTATGGTTGGGCGGGAGTATGAAAGAGATCTCCCCATCTAATATTGAACTCTCAATTGGAACATCAGTACAGTACAGTGATCCAAACTGGCGGGTTGATGAAGTCATGGAGGGAGACTTCAACATCAAATGTATCAGTGTGATGTTTATTTGATGGAAAGTCTGATAAACAGGTCACTATAGTTTGGCAGAGGGAAAAATTGAGGGAGTTTCGGGGCCCAACTTTATTCCAGAGCTCGTCAATGTTTCAGTATAGTTTTCGCTGTCTTTGATAGCATTTAATTGTCTAACTGCACGTACAGGGCAATTTCCCACCCGCCCTCCCATACACGTACAGTGGTAATTTCCCACCCGCCCTCCCATACACGTACAGTGGTATTGAATGACATGTATTCACCCATACATTTACAGTGATTGACCCACCCGCCCACCCATACACGTACGGTGATATTCTGTACGTACGATGGTATTGAACCACCGAAAGTGTATGGGTTGTCGGGTGGGTCAATACCACTGTACGTGTAGGGGTGGGTGGGTGGGTCAATACCACCGTACATCTATGGGTGGGAGGGTGGGCCAATACTACCGTACGTGTATGGTTGGGCGGGTGGGTCTTTACCTCTGTACGTGTATGGTTGGGCAAGTGGGTCAGTACCACTGTCCGTGTATAGGTGGGCAAGTGGGTGTATACTACTGTACGTGTATGGGTGGACGGGTGGGTTTTTCAGTAGCGCTCATCGTGTTAAAAAAAAAAAAACAGTTATACCCACTGTCAATACCACTGTACGTGTATGGGTGGGCGGGTGGGTCAATAGCACTGTACGTGTATGGGTGGGTGGGTTGCCCTGGCTATTAATAAATAGCTCTTTCTGAGGAACAGTAAACCTTAGTTAGTAACAATGACTACACTCTATAATTTGTACGTCTATGGTAACAGTATGGGTAATTTATCATGGCCCACCCACATGTACACGTACAATGGTTGTGACCCATCCACCCACCCATGGACGTATAATGGCAGTGACCCACCCACCCACCCATACATTACAATGGAAGTGACCCACCCACCCATACACGTACACTGATAGTGACCCACCCGCCCACCCATAGACGTACAAACGCATTAAGTTGGGTATTAATGCGTTGCAGTTAGCCTGCAAACAATATAGTCTAAAGCTGTGTCAATTTTAGAACTAAACTTATTAGCAAATAACAAAAACTTTTTATTGTTTAGAACCATTTGTAACTTATGTGTTGTTATGCTCTATATATGGTATATTATTTAACTGACCATTTACTGTAAACAAATTGTAGGTCTGTTGTGTACAAATATAGTTATTTGATTTAATATAGTATGAAAACAAAACGCCAGGCATCATTTTAAATGTTGGTCGTAAATGTTTGCTACAAATATTTTTAAAAATATTTATCATATGCAACTAAGTAACATTGTTATGACAACATCTACAAAAGGTCAGTCAAAATGGGCTTAAATTGAATATTGACAAGTGCAAGGTGCTGTACATAGTCCCACAAGAAGATGTTCAAACCCTCAGCAATGACGGCGTGCATGTGTCACTGAACGGACAGTCTTGAGATCGCTAGCAAAGTTAAGACTCTTGGTGTGGTCTTGGACAGTTATCTCAGTTTCACAGACCATGTTACGTACCTGCAAAATGCCTTGGGTAGGCTGAGAGGCATGTATAGATTCAGAGATTTGCTTCCAGAGTCCGCGAAAGTAAAGCTCATACAGTCGTGTGTCCTGTCACTGTTTTATTACTGTTACCCTGCATACGGCAACAGCAATTCAAAATAGGATATGGAGAGGATCCAGAAGCTGCAAAACACTGCCATCCGTTTTGTGTATTCGCTTTGTGTGTGCGCTTCGACCATGTGTCCTCCTTCAGGCAAGATGCCAAACTTACTCTCATGGAGGATGTATGCAGGGTACTCACAGGCTGTATGGTGCATAAGACCCTGACGCTTGGAGAGCTTGAATACATTGCTAGACGGCTCCGAAAACGGGGCGAGGTGGCTCTGTGTGGCACCCGCCATGGGGAGATGCTTCACTTTCCAAGAGTTAGGCTTGAGGGGGGTAGGAAAAGTTTTTCCTGCTTTAGGCCCACTCTCTATGACCTCCCCGCATCTGTCAAAAACAATTGTGCTGCAAATACTTGTAAGAGTAAAATTAAAAAGTTAATGTATGATTGTTATATTTAAGCCGTTAGGTTAATTACGTCCTCTGGTTGTATATACTTTTAGTCTATAGTTTAAGAGTAGTGTAGTATTATGACCTGAGTTGAACTGAAAAGCAGTTTATACTGAGTAACGCTCCAATAAAAGGCATTTTTATTTATTTATTCATTATTTATTTACATAAATATTTGTTAGTTCTTACTCTCAAAAATAGAAAAGGAGGAATAAACTTGAAAAAATGTTTTACGCTAACTTTTTATATATTTAGTTTCTGACATATTGACAATTTAAGGGGGGGGGGGGACATAACATAAATTGTGTATGGTGCATTCTGAATTAGCTCTAACAAATTAGACAATTCATAATCTAGATAGTCATTTCAGGGAGATAATTGATAGCAAACTAATGTAATTTGTTTTTTATATGGGTTAGGGAGTAAAAGTGAAAGTCAAATGACATTGATAAAGGTAGGGCGTAAACTGTATAAATTGATATTTACTAATAAGGATAGTATAATAATAATAATTTTATTCCTCCAACAATGTGTACAAAAATTACATTACAATTGTTTGGAATCACTGTCCATCATTAATCCAATAGACGATGGCCAACACAGTTCGGCAATGCAAGAAAAATGTTCTTATCAGTCCAATTTAATAATTTGACGTTTACAATTTTGAAAATCCTTTACTTTTTAAAAATTGTTTAAAATTTTGAAAAAATTTTTACATTTTTCTTCTAATGGATCATTAGTTTTCAATGTCTTATCTTTATTACGTATGTCATATATTAATTAAGTTTATTGAGGAACCTCCATTCATAATGATCATTCATAATGAATGAGGAAAGTCATAATGAACTTTCAAACTGCAGTTGGACTTTCCAACGACAAACGGCCAATTTGCCTTCGAACAAACCAACGAGACCCAGTGTACGTTATATTATTGTATTGTAACTATCCCTGTTGTAATAGGACATCAAACAACTTCAGTGTACGTTTGTGGAAGATACAACGAACTCTTACTATATTGAACTCGTTGTAATAAGCCTTCAACCAGCCTCAGTGGAGTTTATGACAGATACTATGAACGTATACTACATTGAACTCGTTGTAATAGGCCTTCAACCAGCCTCAGTGTACGTTTATGGTAGACACTATGAACGTATACTACATTGAACTCGTTGTAATAGGCCTTCAACCAGCCTCAGTGTACGTTTATGGTAGACACTATGAACGTATACTACATTGAACTCGTTGTAATTGGCCTTTAACCAACTTCAGTGTACGTTTGTGGCAGATACAACAAACTCATACTACATTGAACCCGTTGTAATAGGCCTTCAACCAGCCTCAGTGGACTTTATGGTAGATACTATGAACTTATACTACATTGAACTCGTTGTAATAGGCCTTCAACCAGCCTCAGTGGACGTTTATGGTAGATACTATGAACTTATACTACCTTGAACTCGTTGTAATAGGCCTTCAACCAGCCTCAGTGGACTTTATGGCAGATACTATGAACTTATACTACATTGAACTCGTTGTAATAGGCCTATAACCAGCCTCAGTGGACGTTTATGGTAGATACTATGAACTTATACTACCTTGAACTCGTTGTAATAGGCCTATAACCAGCCTCAGTGGACGTTTATGGTAGATACTATGAACTTACACTACATTGAACTCGTTGTAATAGGCCTATAACCAGCCTCAGTGGACGTTTATGGCAGATACTATGAACTTATACTACATTGAACTCGTTGTAATAGGCCTATAACCAGCCTCGTGGACGTTTATGGCAGATACTATGAACTTATACTACATTGAACTCGTTGTAATAGGCCTATAACCAGCCTCAGTGTACGTTTGTGGCAGATACAACAAACTCATACTACATTGAACCCGTTGTAATAGGCCTTCAACCAGCCTCAGTGTACGTTTATGGTAGACACTATGAACGTATACTACATTGAACTCGTTGTAATTGGCCTTTAACCAACTTCAGAGTACGTTTGTGGCAGATACAACAAACTCATACTACATTGAACCCGTTGTAATAGGCCTTCAACCAGCCTCAGTGTACGTTTATGGTAGACACTATGAACGTATACTACATTGAACTCGTTGTAATAGGCCTATAACCAGCCTCAGTGTACGTTTATGGTAGACACTATGAACGTATACTACATTGAACTCGTTGTAATTGGCCTTTAACCAACTTCAGAGTACGTTTGTGGCAGATACAACAAACTCATACTACATTGAACCTGTTGTAATAGGCCTTCAACCAGCCTCAGTGGACGTTTATGGTAGATACTATGAACTTACACTACATTGAACTCGTTGTAATAGGCCTATAACCAGCCTCAGTGGACGTTTATGGTAGATACTATGAACTTATACTACATTGAACTCGTTGTAATAGGCCTATAACCAGCCTCAGTGGACGTTTATGGCAGATACTATGAACTTATACTACATTGAACTCGTTGTAATAGGCCTATAACCAGCCTCAGTGGACGTTTATGGTAGATACTATGAACTTATACTACATTGAACTCGTTGTAATAGGCCTATAACCAGCCTCAGTGGACGTTTATGGCAGATACAATGAACTTATACTACATTGAACTCGTTGTAATAGGCCTATAACCAGCCTCAGTGGACGTTTATGGTAGATACTATGAACTTATACTACATTGAACTCGTTGTAATAGGCCTATAACCAGCCTCAGTGGACGTTTGTAACAGATACAATGAACTTATACTACATTGAACTCGTTGTAATAGGCCTATAACCAACTTCAGAGTACGTTTGATGCGGATACAACAACCTCATACTACCTTGAACTCGTTGTAATAGACCTTCAACCAGCCTCAGTGTACGTTTATGGTAGACACTATGAACGTATACTACATTGAACTCGTTGTAATAGGCCTATAACCAGCCTCAGTGTACGTTTATGGTAGACACTATGAACGTATACTACATTGAACTCGTTGTAATTGGCCTTTAACCAACTTCAGAGTACGTTTGTGGCAGATACAACAAACTCATACTACATTGAACCCGTTGTAATAGGCCTTCAACCAGCCTCAGTGTACGTTTATGGTAGACACTATGAACGTATACTACATTGAACTCGTTGTAATAGGCCTTTACCTACCTCAATGGACGTTTATGGCAGATACTATGAACTTATACCACTTTGAACTCGTTGTAATAGGCCTATAACCAACTTCAGAGTACGTTTGATGCGGATACAACAAACTCATACTACCTTGAACTCGTTGTAATAGGCCTTCAACCAGCCTCAGTGTACGTTTATGGTAGATACAATGAACTTATACTACATTGAACTCGTTGTAATAGGCCTATAACCAGCCTCAGTGGACGTTTATGGTAGATACAATGAACTTACACTACATTGAACTCGTTGTAATAGGCCTATAACCAGCCTCAGTGGACGTTTATGGCAGATACTATGAACTTACACTACATTGAACTCGTTGTAATAGGCCTATAACCAGCCTCAGTGGACGTTTATGGCAGATACTATGAACTTACACTACATTGAACTCGTTGTAATAGGCCTATAACCAGCCTCAGTGGACGTTTATGGCAGATACTATGAACTTATACTACATTGAACTCGTTGTAATAGGCCTATAACCAGCCTCAGTGGACGTTTATGGTAGATACAATGAACTTACACTACATTGAACTCGTTGTAATAGGCCTATAACCAGCCTCAGTGGACGTTTATGGTAGATACAATGAACTTACACTACATTGAACTCGTTGTAATAGGCCTATAACCAGCCTCAGTGGACGTTTATGGCAGATACTATGAACTTATACTACATTGAACTCGTTGTAATAGGCCTATAACCAGCCTCAGTGGACGTTTATGGCAGATACTATGAACTTATACTACATTGAACTCGTTGTAATAGGCCTATAACCAGCCTCAGTGGACGTTTATGGCAGATACTATGAACTTATACTACATTGAACTCGTTGTAATAGGCCTATAACCAGCCTCAGTGGACGTTTATGGCAGATACTATGAACTTACACTACATTGAACTCGTTGTAATAGGCCTATAACCAGCCTCAGTGGACGTTTATGGTAGATACAATGAACTTACACTACATTGAACTCGTTGTAATAGGCCTATAACCAGCCTCAGTGGACGTTTATGGCAGATACTATGAACTTATACTACATTGAACTCGTTGTAATAGGCCTATAACCAGCCTCAGTGGACGTTTATGGTAGATACAATGAACTTACACTACATTGAACTCGTTGTAATAGGCCTTCAACCAGCCTCAGTGTACGTTTATGGTAGATACTATGAACTTACACTACATTGAACTCGTTGTAATAGGCCTATAACCAGCCTCAGTGTACGTTTATGGTAGACACTATGAACGTATACTACCTTGAACTCGTTTTAATAGGCCTATAACCAGCCTCAGTGTACGTTTATGGTAGACACTATGAACGTATACTACCTTGAACTCGTTTTAATAGGCCTATAACCAGCCTCAGTGTACGTTTATGGTAGATACTATGAACTTACACTACATTGAACTCGTTGTAATAGGCCTATAACCAGCCTCAGTGGAAGTTTATGGTAGATACTATGAACTTATACTACCTTGAACTCGTTGTAATAGGCCTTCAACTAACTTCAGAGTACGTTTGTAACAGATACAATGAACTCATTACTTTGAATTCAATGTAATAGGCCTTTAACCATTTTTAGTGAATTGGCAGCAATGGTCACTGAGAATGGTTTATTAAACTAAATGGTCACCGATTACATTATCGACGAATTTGCCAAAGTGAAAGTAAGAACATTATCTTTTATGTGTTCTGATTGATAACTTCGTAAGTGCTGCCTTTAGTTCACGAGTAAAAATATTTTTTAATTTCTTGTAAGCTGATTAGTGTTACATTAATTGATTTTTAGACTATTTTAGCTTTTTTATTTTATATATAATTAGGCTTTAAAGTCTAAAAATATTGCATTGATTTGTAAATACCCTGATATTTGAGTCTGCTGATATCTTACCCCTTAATCTTTAATATTTGTATTTATTTGAATTGTATTTGAAAATATTTGTATCATCAGATAATGTCTCCTATATCTCAGGGTTTTTATTGGGGAGGGGGTGCCGTAATGTTGTTCGCTTACACTAGAAAAATTTCTATAACCGGCCCTGACTGTTTGGTACCCTTCTAAAGAATAGACTAGCTTCATGTTGTAACGGTTATAGATGTTATGTAGTAGCCCACGATGAAGCGTCATTGTGTGGGGTGTTTTAAACACAAAAAAGGACACAAATAACTTGAAAAAGGTATCTCAATCTTGATTCTATAGTCTACGTCAATTATTTATGTAAATGTAACAAAATGCTTTTTATAGATTAAACTAAACTTTAGTAAACTTTTCTTCTTATTTGTGCCAATTGTCAAGTAGGCCTAAGCTAAGATCAATTTTCATAACAACTTTTGTATACTTTTCTGCTTAATTTATTAAAGTTTTAATGATTTAAATATTTTAAAAACGAAATTCCTTCAACAACCATGCAAAGTACGATCGTTTATTTAATTATCATTTTTAGACAGTTTTAAAATAATTCAAAATTCTAAATATTTTCTCTTCTGCTAGTTCTGTTATACAACTCACACAGTTTTAAAGTTTAATTTAATTATTTGCTATTAATAATTAGAAACCTAGACTTGAGTTGTCAAACTTTAAAGCTCTTGCCATTGCGATACTTGGACCAGGATTAAGTATTATCGAAGTATGTTATTATAGTGCTAGAATCATCCATAATGTTCATTAAAAGTCTTTATTTTTATCTCGTCCTACTTTACATAAAACAAGCATAACACCATAAGCATATAGTTGTTCATTCAGTAATCACAGTCTAGTACATTGTGTGTTAATATTGCTTCGTGGTTTAATTAAGTGAGCTGTAATTAATTATTAATTACAATAATGAACGTTTAGAAATAATTTAAAGTTTAACTTCTACTTAAAGTACTTCAGTATTCGGAAAAATAATTATTACTGCACAAGTAAATAAAAAGGCCTTCCTGCGTAAAAAGTATTAATTTTGGTAGTGAAAAACAGTTGTTAAGGTAACATTTTCACAGTCGGTACAAATTATTTTGTAGCCTAAGAACATGATGTGCGTAGCTGGATTAGTATAAACTAAATGTATCTTGTGTTTTTTTAAAAACTATTTTGAATAGTACGGCATCTTTACTTTTGTATTCAATTGCCATAGTAACAGATCGGATATGTTCATAAAATAGCTGTTATTAGTTGTTTTTTTTTTCAAATACATGAATTGCTACAGTTAATTTTGATAGAGAATTTACATTAACAATAATTGTGTTATGGGGTTTGCTCTATTTAGTCTGCATGAACAATCACATCTCGGCAACTTTGTAAGCTTGTAAACTTGATGGCAAACATCCGGCCTGTTTGTAATAATTATATGATGCAAGGATTAAAGTGGACAAAATTATAAAACTAATAATAAATCACATTGGATTAATTCATCTTATTATTAATGATTGGATTGAGTGTTTGTCCAAATGGTTATTTAAACAAGACAATTAAAAGGAAGTTTGGTGGTTATTTAGGCCTACCAACCCTACACAGCTTTCATGTATGTTCATGTATGTCTGACGCACGTGTTTTGTTGAAAGGCGAATTAAGGTTATTTACCAATGATAAATCAACAACAAAAAGAAGAAGGAAATTCTCATCGATGAAATCAATATATTTGTCCGTATATTCTTAGGGCAATTCCGTAGCAAATAGTATTGTGTGCCAAATTGAATAGTTTTTGTATTTATATGCTACTATTCCATTTATACTTTATAGTAGAGCGTTTGAACTCTATGTACATAGGCATAATCAGTACTATTTTTCTTAAAATGACTTTCCTTATTTTAAATCAACTTTTAATTTTTAACTTCCTTTAAGCACCAATATTGAACTTATGTTAACGCATGTTCTGTTCGATTTTATCAGAGTACCGGGAGACCGAGCTTCGCTCAGTTGAATTTTGCTAACTGAAGAGGTAGCATCCATATCTCCCAGAGCGTCGTTTGTAGTTACTGTACATTGTAAGTTATTAATAAGATTTCGTTTCGTAGGTCTTCCACGTTTAACTTTAACCACTTTGTGGAACTCGGCCTGTGGCCTCGCCAAGACGCTCTGCTATAGGCCCCTTTGTGGAACTCGGCCTGCGGCCTCGCCAAGACGCTCTGCTATAGGCCCCTTTGTGGAACTCGGCCTGCGGCCTCGCCAAGACGCTCTGCTATAGGCCCCTTTGATGAACTCGGCCTGCGGCCTCGCCAAAACGCTCTGCTATAGGCCCCTTTGTGGAACTCGGCCTGCGGCCTCACCAAGACGCTCTGCTATAGGCCCCTTTGTTGAACTTGACCTGCGGCCTAGCCAAGACGCTCTGCTGTAGGCCACTTTGTTGAACTCGGCCTGCGGCCTCGCCAAGACCCTCTGCTATAGGTCCCTTTGTGGAACTCGGCCTACGGCCTCACCGAGACAATCTGCTACAGTCCCATTTGTGGATCTCGGCATGTCGCCTCATGAGGAAGATCGGCTTACTGCCTCACCAAGATTCTTAAGCAGTATGACCATGCATTTTTTTAGACAGTAGAGCTCATAAACAAAGTCTTTTCTAAAATATAATGGTATATTAGTATGTAAGAGAAGAATAGCTATGTGTTAATCATAAGGTACTGCTAGCTAGATTGGAATCCCATGGTATTCGAGGCGTCCATCTTGACTGGCTTAGTTCATACGTCAGCCAAAGAACTCAATTAGTTCAAATATCAAATCTTTCTTCTAAATTAATCAATCTGTGTTATGGTATCCCTCAGGGATCAATTCTCAGCCCAGTCCTGTTCTTAGTCTATGTAAATGACATTGGAGCATCACTGCAACAGGGGAATATCGTACAGTATGCAGATGATACAACCCTGTTTTTTAGAGACAAGTCGCCGGATCTTGTAGAACAACAAGCATTTTTAGAGTTGAATAAATGCATTCAACACTTCAAGAGCCTCAACCTAAAAACAAACACTTCAAAATCAAACTTTTTAAATTTTTCCTTACGTCCTTGTGGCCTAGAAAGGAGCCCCAATGTGATGTTGGAAGACACTATGCTAGAAGAAGTTCACACGTTGAAATTCCTTGGAATACACCTGGATCAAGGGTTGACATGGAATTTCCATACTGACGTGGTGTGCGCTAAATTAACATCAGGCATATTTGTTTTGAGGTCTTTAGCCAGATACTGACCTATTCAGGTCCTGTTGATGGCATATTATGGCTTGATATACCCTCACTTAGCTTATGGCGTATTGTTATGGGGATCCTGTACGAACAATCAATTTCTTAGATTGTTCAGGCTACAGGAAAAGGCAATACGAATAATCGCAAAAGTCAACTTCAGAGACTCTTGCAGGCCAATTTTTAAAAATTTGAAGATCTTAACGTTACCCTGCCTCTACATTCTCGAAACAACAACTTTTTTCATCTCTAAATGCTCCTTGACTCAGGGGCGAGACATACACGAATATAACACAAGAGGCAGGGACAACTACTGGACTGGGAGACACAGAACAGTAACGTTTGAGCACTTGCCCTCAGAAGCAGGTGTTCATCTTTACAACAGACTGCCCAATTCTATGAAAATCGCCACAAATCCGAAAGCCTTCAAAACTCGTCTTAAAGGCTTTTTAGCCTATCATGCATTTTATGCTGTGGACGAGTTTTTGTCGAACAACTGGGAGACCATATAGTTGGTAAGCTGACACCGATGCTGGGAGTGGGATTAATTGGAAGAGTGAATGTTTTCTAAATCTGTATGTATGAGTGAATTTTGTATGAGTGATTGATAACAAAATTATAGTTATTTTAAAACCATTCTGACTTTTGCAATGCATTTATGTATTTACTGCAATAAAAACTGATTTGATTTGATTTGAGCTTTAATAAATTGGTCGGTAGCGTAGTTGGTTCAATCCCAGCTTCATGTGATAAAATTTCTCAGTTCGATCCCAATCAAAGTCAATACATTTTGAAAGGGATTAGCTGATAATCACCGGCTGTTCATTTGTCATTGGGCTATTAATTAATGACACTTTCTAAGTAATAGTCGGCCTTAGTTTGTAACAATGACTACATTCGCTCATCTACACTCATTCGAAATCCATATTCGCCCATATCTTGACGATCGGCGTCTTATGAATAAATATATAAATAATAAATTTGATACCCCACGGGTGTATTAGTGTAACATATCCCAATTTTCGGTTTTTGAGCATATTTCTCATTTGGGAGGGGGCAGGGCCATTCCAAAATGTAATGGTGTAATGTGATTAATGAGATAAATACTTATATTTTGATACTCCACTTACTGCTAGAAGTCGGTAATGATTCCATATTGGTTTTTTTCTATAAGTCGATAACATGACGTTAGTTCGGGCAAACAACGCTGATTTTGTAAGGATTAACCTTAATCTACAAAATGCAAAATAAATAACATTATACCACAATATAAAACACATTTTATACTGTAAACATCGAAAACCATTGTACCTATAAAGAAGACAGTAGGTATCACGCACATCTCCTATGACGTCACGTGCTGAATGGCAAAAATGAACACAAAAATACTGTTATAATTCTCGTAATTACAATTCCAACTGATAAGTGGTAAATAACTTGTTTACTATTTATCTGAATGCTTCTATATAATTGGTGGATTTAGTTACCAGTATTTAATAGAATAAACAAACCAGCTGATTTCGCCTATGTGACGTCACAGTCTACTGCGCAGCCTCGTCGTGATATAAGGGAAGTCTAGGAGCATCTGGGCAGAAATTATAATTTTCCCAGAGTAAGAAACGGTGGCAATCAATTAAAAAATTAAAAATCCTTGGAGCCAAAAATAAGTTCGTTCGGACGTGACTTATTTTAGATACAGTAATAAGATTGTTTTTATTTATTTGTTTATTTTTGTTGTTGTAATAATGGTATATGGTAAAAGAAATTGCCTCTTTATTTAACGATCATATGCCCAATAAAAACCACAAATAAAAATTTGAAGACCGTCTAATATAAACTGGCTATGAAATAACAAACAGAAAACTTGGATATTTTAAAAATATGCAGGAAATGTAGAAAAGCGAATTTCATTTAACACACTCGAAATTTACAAATATTTGAAACTAAATCATCCCTTGTATTATATTAAATACTAATATTTCAGAGTAATTAAGTTGTTGACACCGTCATACATAATGTAAAAAGGGGAAATGAGAATTCCAACCAAAATAATCGAAAACAAACCGGCAAACTAACAACTTCAACCGTCAATTCAGTTTAAATTACAACAGTGTAGAAGTAGTGTACTACTTAGTGATAGATTTGGGCGTTGTTTTAGAATATTAAATGTAATGTTACTTTTAGTGTGTATGTGAATTTTTAATACACACCACTTGAAGCAGAAGTAAGAATTTCGGTGGGAAACACAAAGAGGATTGGAGGCGGAACAAATAAACAGGTAATTGTTTACCATCCCTACATTTATTGTTAAAATGAATACTTTGTTAAGTCAGAATGAAAAACTAACGAACTGATGTCGATGGTTTTCTTTCGTTAACACGAATTAAAATTCAAACGAGAGTCATAAAGTTAATTCTCAGTAGGCCTATGTTTATTTTGGTTTTTCATTTAGATTAGAATTATAGTTTTAACTTCATTGCTGAAATAACAATGTCCTCAGATAAGCCACCAACAAAAATAACAATGTCCTCAGATAAGCCACCAGCAAAAATAACAATGTCCTCAGATAAGCCACCAGCAAAAATTAACGGTTTGTGTCTCAAATTAAGCTTATGTGCTATTAGGAGGCCTATTTAGGCCCTACTGTTTGTTAGAATGTATTTCAAAGTGAATTTAAAAAGTTTTAAAATTCATGCGAGCCCGGTATTGATTTACATACTGTTTGTTCTCACCACTTGAACCGTGTTTATGACATAGCTACTTTTATTTTCTTAAATTGTATTGCTTTTATCATTCTTACACAAACCTGTAATATCCTCGACTTTGACTGGACCAGTCAGTATTCGTCTATAATTTATTAAGATACATTTTAATATTAGTTTTATTTTAACTGAAGCAATATAAAAGTAAATAGAAAGCTTTGCTAATAGTATAAAATAAGAAATAAGTTACAATTAGCATTGTTTTTATAGTACTTTAGGAACGACAAAAGACAATATCTCACAAGTTCTTACGAGTTATGTCCAGCCTTCGGTCTAACCACTCATTCATGTCTCCTTTCCCCATCTTCTTCTTAAAATGTAACAATGAGTACCTGAAATCCGTTGTCATTCCATCACTTGACAACGGACTAACGGATTTCCTTAATCTTTTTTTAAGTTTCCTAATTTTTTTTAGGATGTCCTTCATGAAAAAATGAACAAAATCATGAGGAAATTGAAAATTTGTTGAAAACTAACCGAAGAGTTTTAGTTTGATCAGGATGATCAACTCAACGTGGCCACAATTAATTGGGATCTCAAAAAGTGTCAATTTTACACTAAACTTTAGGTAGGAAACTTTAACACTTATTTTAAGTTCATTTCAAATAGGCAGTTCAAAGTTTAGAATTCGGTTGACATTTTCCAATATGGCAGTAAACTTTAAAATTTTTAGTAGGAACCCCTACTTTGTATTAAGGATTTAGGTTTTACTGGTGATTCTAAAAATATTGTACTCTTGATATTATTTTGATATACTTAACAGTTTAGCTTCTTGGAGCGCTGAACGTTTCAGATATTCTTATATCTATTGAATAGGCCATTTACAAATATTAAAGTTCAAATCAGAGTGTATTATTTTTATTTAATATAAACGAATACATTATTGAATTGAAAAACTATTGAAAACCCTTGTTAATGCAACCACTGTGTATTGTGTAAGTGCAAGTACAGTATAAGAAGTAATACTGTGTGTGTATGTGTGCGTGTGCGTGTGTTGGACATCCCTAGCACACAGGGAGCGCGCCGCGCGCCCTGAAACCACATAGAAATTTCACTGGAGGTCGCACACCGAAAACGCTGTGTCCTCTCCTCCCGACCGCCGCCGCCAGCCGTCATTCTGTATTCTGACATCAATGCCACTGTACGTGTATGGGTGGGCGGGTGGGTCAATACCAATGTGCGTTTATGGGTGGGCGGGTGGGTCAATACCAATGTGCGTGTATGGGTGGGCGGGTGGGTCAATACCAATGTGCGTGTATGGGTGGGTGGGTGGGTCAATACCAAAGTGCGTGTATGGGTGGGCCAATACCAAAGTGCGTGTATAGGTGGGTGGGTGGGTCAATACCAAAGTGCGTGTATAGGTGGGTGGGTGGGTCAATACCAATGTGCGTGTATGGGTGGGCCAATACCAATGTGCGTGTATGGATGGGCGGGTGGGTCAATACCAATGTGCGTGTATTGATGAGCTATTGACATCTTTTTCCGGATTTACTAAACGAAAATTTTCCAATATTTTTGAATGTCGCCAGAAAAGTTTTATGGTGTTCTTGATATAATGAGACCGTTGATAGAGAAGTAAAGCACAAACTACAGAAGACCAGTTTCTCCTGAAGAACGACTTGCCGTTTGTTAAAGGTAAATTTTATAACATATTTTATTTGTATGGCCATACGCATACCTTCTCATATTTGTATGGCCATACACATACCTTCTCACATTTGTATGGCCATACGCATACCTTCCCATATTTGTATGGCCATACGCATACCTTCCCATATTTGTATGGCCAAACGCATACCTTCCCATATTTGTATGGCCAAACGCATACCTTCTCATATTTGTATGGCCATACGCATACCTTCCCATATTTGTATGGCCATACGCATACCTTCCTATATTTGTATGGCCATAAGCATACCTTCTCATATTTTGTAGGAGAAGGTTTGAGTATGGCCGCCATACTATCAAAACCAAACTCTATTAAGATTTTGCCGATATATACATTCCATTTCTTATTACAATTCCCCAGCTAATTCAGAACGCTGTAGTATATGAGTAAATTATTTGGAACAATATGTATTATATACCATGTCAAATGATTTTAGAGTAATGTACTTAGTCAATGTTTGTAAATAAAATTGACTTTAACTCTAAATGAACTTAATTTATTTTAACATGTAGGGGTACAATATCAAATATACTCGTACTCCAGCACTCTTTACAAGTTTATCATCTGGGTTTCGTCGTCTGCGAACGTTGGGTAATTTGATATATTACAATATACATACGACACTATTTTGTAATAAAGCAAGGAACTTACTAAAAATTACTTGATGTACAAGCGGACGACGTGCTGACTGTAGCTAGGAACAATATAGCGTAAACACAGCTTCCGAGGGTTAACGAAGGGTAGTGAAGGCACCTGAAATATGGCTGCGCTCAGATGAAGTATCCACTCCCAGCGCACACTACAGCGGAACCACGTCGCGCCTCCACAGTGGAACAATTCCACTCCGTATTCTCTGGAGGGTTTCGGCAGCGGAACAATTCCTCGATAACTACGGCTGCGCGGCGCGGCGCGCCTCCAGTGTGTGCGCTCTCGTTTTAGTATTCGCAGTGGAACGAAGTGTAAGTGCTACTAGGCTTAGTTTGATCAATGATGTGAAATATCATATACTTGGGTTTTAAAAATGGAGGAGATACAATTAATCAAAAGAAATAATATCCTCGTTGCTCATCAATTACAGTTACATTACACGGTAACTAGAATAATACGGTAGGGTTCACGCACATGGTGCGCAGTAAATCTTGGTGTCAATGACGTCACACAGACGTATCAGCTGGTTCATCGGTTAAACTGAATGTAGTAATAATCAGTAACTGCTTTTCTTAAATCACTGTTTCCGTTTACGACTAGGCTTTAACCAGTTAATAACTATTACTAAAACACTAAAAATACTATATAATAATACTATTTTATATCATTATTACTGAAATTTGGCCAAATTAAATAAAAATAGAACATTTTCAGACAAAAGAACTGTTTTTTTATTTAAAAAAAGGTATAACTGTAATAATTAAAGACTAAATTATATTTATTAGGCTCAATATAAACAGCTTTTTCAATACTTGACAGTTTTTATTTATTGATACATTTCCAAATAAAAACTAAACGACCATATTTTAATTGGAATAATTGGACAAGCCGATGGAGCCACCTTTTAATATTAACCAACCGTTAAACAAACATCTATATAATATACTCATTAATAATATTATCATTGAAAGTATTTGTATAACATTAATAATAGTTATTAACGGGTATTATGTTTGTGGTTAATGAAAACAATGATTTAAGAAAAGCAGTTACTGATTATTACTACATTCAGTTTAACCGATGAACCAGCTGATATGTCTGTGTGACGTCATTGACACCAAGATTTACTGCGCATCATGCGCGTGAACCCTACCGTATTATTCTAGTTACCGTGGTTACATTATTTGATGTAACTTATACAACGATATTGACTGTTTACATGTCTATATTTTATTTATTTACGGATAACACCATTTGTACATACACATACTAATAAATAGGCTTAGTGGTGAAAGACAGAAAACATTTATAATTTAAGGAAACAAAGTTAAACAACCATAATAACAAATTGACTTAATATTTGGAACAATGCCATTGCCATGCCAATACCACTGTACGTGTATGGGTGGGCGGGTGGGTCAATGCCAATGTACGTGTATGGATGGGCGGGTGGGTTAATACCAATAGATGTGTATGGGTGGACGGGTGGGTTACTCCATAGAATTCATCATCAATACCATTGTACGTGTACGGGTGGGTCAATACCACTGTGCGTGTATGGGTGGGTGGGTGGGTCAATACCACTGTGCATGTAAGGGTGTGTGGGTGGGTGGTTACCATGTTAATATTTGGAACATGGTAACTATGAGTATTATAATATATGTATTATGTATAACAAAGAGCGCCTGCTTACAACTACATCATTAGACAATTAACTATCCAAAAAGAATAAACAATATGCAATCAAATATAACAACAATAATACGTTAAATAGGTGAAATAACAACTACTCATAATAGTCAGCGATGAGATACAGGTAAATGAGAGTTTCAATAAAAGCAAGAACAATAATATGCAGTACTGTTAAATAACATTATGATAATAACAACCTGCTAAACAACGAATAATCAAAATTGAGAGAGAGAAGTACTATATGCAAAATACAAAAACAGAGACATAAGTTGCCTTAATGCACAAGTTGGTCCACACTTACAGACAAGTTATTGTGTAAAGTGACTTCTTCAATGCTGCTTCACTCTGGCAGAAGAAGTCAAAGTTGCCGCTAATAACATTCTTTGGCGTAGCCAGGATTTTGGTATGGAGGGGGGGGGGTTTGCCGGAGATTTTGGGGCCCTCCCTTCCGGGGGATCTGGGGGTATGGAATACTCACCAGGGCAGGGGAGGTCCGAGGGTTCTCCCCCGGAAAATTTTACTATTTTTTTATGTTAAGAACTTGATTTGAGGTTCAAAAACAGTAATTTTGAACGAATATATTACTCGTTTTTTAAGAAAAAAAGTAAAGTACAGCTTAAATTAGGTAAAATAAAAGCTTTAATTTAATAAAGCATTGCGTTTACGAATCCTTTGATTATATAAACTTAGAATTTATTTCGTATATCGTTAGAATAATAAATGTACAAAATAGTTGTAAATAAATTTTAATGCAAAATACAAAAAAGTACTACTTTATAGTGTCAATATATAAAGGAATATTGGTTTCAAATCAATAGTACAATGTCTTTTTTACTATTAGTGTTTATTATCATTGTAACTGATAACATTTTACAAGTTACAACCACCTGTTCCATAAAAGCTACAAAACAAAGTCTATTAAAAGGGGTTTTATAGAAAACTCATTCAGCACATCGTTTGTTGTGATAGATATCTCACGATGGACATTGAGCAATTCCAAGCTATTTAAACGTGTCTCTTTGTTGTTTCTGCGGAAGGATTATAGTCTTCTCAACGTCAAAAAATACCTTTCACTCGTAGCACCTGTTACTGGCAGCATGGCAAATATTTTCAGTAACGTGTGATGTATGAACTGCTACTAGAGTAACTTTTGTCACACATACTAAGCGTTCAACAGCACTCTTTGGATATTTTTTCCATTGATTTACGTAACTGTACCATATCGAAATGTCACCTAGTACATTAGCCTCACTGCAACCAACATCCGTGGCATACTTGTCAACAAGTTGTTTCACTTCCTTCTCGTCCTCTTCAGATGATGTAAACTTGTCTTTTGGTGGCAAAAGGCATTGAAAAGATTTTAAAATGCCTTTGTGGTTTTTTAAAATTAAACAAGGTTGCAGTTGTATGAAACAATCTAAGAATGGTATCAGTACGGCTATTTTGAAATAATCTTCTAAGTTTCTTGTTTCAACGTTGCACCTTTGAATTTGTATACCTGCTAATCGTGGAATACGTATTTCAAGTTCAAGACCATCAGCCTTTGCTTGTAAAAATTAACGTGAGAGTGAGAGAGAAAGGATACTACGGACAAGGGGTTCGTGGTAGAAATTCTCAACCAGCTAGGCATATCGTGTAACAGGTCCACCAAATTGATAGATGGATTAATTAATTTAAATATATAATAAATTATTACGTAAAAGAAAGGGATATATTTAATAGAAATTAATAACGAAGGTTCAAATAATGTTAGAGGATTGTTGCAAGTCAGACAGGAAAGCAAACAAAATACAATTCTGTCTTTGTTATGAACCAGACATGGGTGGAGTTCTTCTGAGAAACATAAACATAAATAGGACAGGGTGGCGTGTGTCCAGAGTCAACAGGTCGGTTGGAATTTTCCATTGCCCACACCCTGTCACAAGTAAATTCAGCGCATTAGAACGACTCAGAGGACGAGTCTTGAAAGGGACCAATCAGAACGGGGAATGTAGTTAGAAATATTTCCGTAGATGGCAGCATCGGACAGACAGCAACCTCATGGTGCGGGCGGAAGTAGCCGAAGCTCTTGAACCCAAATGACAAATGGTACCGGAAAAAAGGGTAGGGGAGAGGAATCAAGCCCTACGGTTGAGAGACGCCTCTCACCCCAGTCCAACTCCGACAACAAGCCCCAGAAGATGATCCGCTAGATCGAACCTTGTACACCTCGTGGTCGAGAATAAATGAATTAATAAATTCATATTATTAAAAATGATGTAGTGAATTAAAACAAGTTTTAATTTCAAGATTTCTAGATTGTGCGTTTTAATTAAGTAGTTAACCAGAATAAAGTAAAAAACCGCGCTAGAGCAAATAGTTTGGACTCATCTATAAAACTGTTCAGATAAGTTTAGTTTTATATTTAATTTAAGACTGTAATTTTCAATATACTTTCACTAGATGAAGTAGGTTTGAATTTTGAATATCTATGGTCAGATTTTGAATGAATTAAATAAAGATTTTTTTTGAAAACATGTAATAAAAATAATCTTGTAAAAATATAACTGCCTTGGTTTATTGTATCATACAGTCTCACCAATTTACCTAACATCGACCCTGAGAGAAATAAAAGATAATCATGTTCTAAATTAAAATTTATTTTTTATGATTTAAAAAATAAGAGTATAAAGAATAATCAAATTAAGCTAAGAACCTCATAAAGGCAGCACATTATAGATTGTTATCCAAAGTGGTAACAAGTTATTTAAAATCAATCATTCTAATTTCAATTAATTTTATTAAATTAATTGAAAATATTAATTTAATGTAACCCAATAAAAGAAAGAGGAAGAGAAAGGTTACAATCGGCGCTTTTTATAAATCTGTGTTCATTGGTTTTTGCCGTTGGAGTAGGTTGGCCTTAAAAAAAAATTAGTTCCCAAGCTTCGCCTGCCGTAATCTGCTCGTACTTACACTGTAAACTGTGATATTAACTAAAGTAACACAAACACAGCAACTTTTCGTTTATTTTCTTGTAATTGCCCCACACCTGTTTTGATGTTTAAGGTAATTTATGCACTGTCCACTATAGGTCTTAGTCAAATAAAACAATAAAACCATAACATCCTTCATAGTAATTTAAGTTGTTGATTGTGATTATTAATTTCACCCATATGCGTCAGCATAGAAAAAGTATAGCCAATTGAAGGGTCCAGGGGAAGAACATGTTCAGTCACATTTTCTAAATTTTACAGGAGAGCAAAAACAAAGTTCACCAACTTATGTACAGTTTTCTGTTAGAGTATATTATATTCTGATGCTTTTTCTATTGTATTTATTTATTTTTGTACACGCGTAACAGTTGAAATTTATGATAAATATTTTTTTGTTTTCTCTAGAAATTTTACAAAAAATTGTCAACGGACTGAACAGTTTTTACCCCTGATTTTCCTGGACTGAACATCTTTTACCCATGATATTCCATAACTCTGGTAAATAAAATACCACTTTCTTACAGTAAACATATTTTATTTCCACTTGATACATATCTGGTTTTTAGTCGTCATGAGGCAGCCCTTCGTAAAACCCTAATGCTTTTGGATTCCTGCAGAATTGTTTTAGGCACTGCAAATCTTTATATTTTTCTTTCGAAATCTTCAATGGTCCTGAAAACACAAAAACAACCTATGTTAAAATATGTCTAATTATGTTTCCTATTTTTCAGTTGTGGGTCTATTATGTTGTTAATTTTCTCAAATTTGTAAACATTTCAAAATATATAATTTGAGAAATCTAATGAGTACTTATTAAATAGATTACAAGCACGCAATTTCTTCAAAAGGCATTTCATATAATATTTTCTTAGTATTTTGTTTCAAATTTAACTCTTAATAAAACAAAATAATAGTTATTTTACTGGTATTTTCACTGATTAAGACTTAAATTAGTTGAATTTACTTTTCAATAAATATTTTAATTTTACTTGCCTCCATAAGCTAAGATTTTAGGCAATGTGAAAGACCCTTCTTCCATCACTTCAGGCTGGGTTGGTGAAGGTACGCAGGTTTCTCCATTCTTCTTCTTTTTTCCCTTTGTGCTTGGTTTCTTCATTGGGGTTTCCCTCCAAGGTCCACCATATTTTGTTTTGTACCTCATTACCGCAGATCGGGTACTTTCAATCTTCATAACCTTAATAGGCCTAGTGGGACATCCCAGTTTCTTCTGATACAAAGTGTCTAAATAGCCTGACCATTCTTTGATCATCCCCTGATCTACCTCAACCACATCAAATGGAGATGGCTTTACTCTGCAATGGCATAGGGATTCAGCCCAATCATCAGGAAGTTCTGCCTCAGCCTTTTGTGCCGAATTTTTGTCACACTCGTTGAAAGAATGACCTCTCACTGGAAATGAACATTTGAAACTCTGTAATCTATGCTCCTTTGTTACAACATGGTGGAAAAATTTGAATACATAGTTGTTCTTATTTTGTCCTGAGCACGAGTCACAGTAGGCCTCCAAATCCGTCACTTCAGGATCCAAAAAGTTGTACAAGAAGTTGTGTAGAAACGAGCATACTTCATCACTACCCTTGTTCCCAATATTTTCCGGGTATACATAGTACACACTCTGACCTGTTGAAAGCACGTGGATGTTGAAGAGATACACAGAAAGCTGTCGCTTGTAGTAGACGTCATTCGTGGATAGATTTGGGACATGATAGTTCTTGGCATAGTCAAAAACAATACCTTCCATTTTCTTACTCTTCTTAGCTGCAAACTTGGTTTTCTTTTTCAATTTATACCATTTGTCAGCCTGTAGCAGGTGAATATCTTTGTCTGCTGTCATGTCTTTTATCTTCACTTCCAGTTCTTTCCTTTTAGATTCAACATTTGTTTCGAGAAGTTCGGATTCTAAATTGCTTTTTTTTGCTGCGAATAAGTCGCACTGGGAGCAATTATCTTTTCTAGAATATCCAAACCCTATATTAAACTCGGTGCAGAAAATGTGCCTATAAGATTCATAGGACAACCTGACATCAGGGTTTTGCTCCTTGAACAATGTGAATAGCTTATTCACGCTCAAATCTGCAGGCAAGTATTTCTTTGTTGTATCCTTGAGACTGTAATGACCCTCTCTTGTATTTAAGCTTTTAATATGATTTCGCACCTTTTCTTTCGTTTCATCTGAAAGAGCATGCTTAACATTGCCATGTTTACCCCGCTTATCCGTAGGGGCACTACCAGACATTTTTAAAGAAGCTAATATGAAGTTAACTTTTCCTCTGCCAATGCCGTGTAAGCCCATAAACGCCTTTTTACAAACTTGATACTCAACAGGTACCTTATCATTATCCACAAACCTGACACTATATGCAAAATTTGCATCTCGAAACTTACAGTCGTCTTCTTCCTTTCTGGGCCGCCTTCTTTCAACGGGAAGTATAGTTATCTGGCCAGCTAGATACGAATTAACAGCGTCGTGTGTACCCAGCTCATTCATTCTTTGAATTATCGCTTTCTTATACTCGCCTACAATGTCAAAACATTTTTTCAAACAATTACAATCGGTACCTGTTTCAAAAGACTGTAACCTTATCTTCTTGGCCACTTCTTTAATACGTCCAAATTTGCGCCGCTTTTTCGTTGACGGAACTGGTTTAGGATTGTCCTCTTCTTCTGTAGACACCATTGTGAAACACAGACACCAAGTTAAATAAAACTAATTTTGTTTTAAAAACAACTAGGAACGAGAAACAGCTAACGTAAAACACAAACAGCACTAGTCACAACTCAGCAACAGAAACGAATACACAAAATGGCCGTCTTCAATGCTGCCACTAAAACAACAACAAATTATTGGGACTGAACATGGTTTTCCCCAGTATCGCATGGACTAATCATGTTCTTCCCCAGTGCACCATACCTTTTTGCCTCAATAACTCGTGACTGAACAGTTTCTTCCCCTTTCGAATTTCACTAACGAAAACATACACTTTTGAAGAATCACAGTTGGTCAAAAGCAACAAAAAGAAAAAAATGGACTGAACATGTTCTTCCCCTGGACCCTTCAATTGTGATCATAAAAAAGAATTTTTGTATAAGTTGGTCTAAAAATCCATTTTAGGGCCCCCTGAACCCAAAAAAGTGTTTTAGAACAATTGTGTCTGTCCATAAGTGTGTCTATGCACTTTGCTGGAGACCAAATAAATGGATCGATTTTTATGAAATTCAGTATATAATTGTATTTAGCCAATATTTTTAGACTGATTTTTTTTTTCAATTTTGGTAAGTGTTAGTTTTTGTATGGGCAAAAAACATGCAATGTTGGAGTTTTCTCAAAACTGCTGTAAAGATTTTGACTAAATTTTCAGGAAAGATTTGAATTTCAATTTTAAATATTTTAGTGAAACCCGTAAGTCCCTATCATTAATAGTTGTTGGAGTTATAAGATTTTTTACGGGCAAAAATAAACATTAATGCAATTTTTTCAAGCTTTTTTTCTAACGAGTTTTATTAAATGTTCAGTAAAGATACAAATCAAATTTAAAATATTTTAGTTACTATCCCACTAAGTTGGGGCTGGAGGCCGAAGGTCGGAAGCCACAACTCAAGTTGTTGAAGGTTTTTTACATAACATCTTGCTATGTGATTAATTGAATAGCTTTTTTTAAATTTTTTTTCATACTTTTATTTAAATAAAATAAGTGTTTCGTCTTTACATTCCTTAGAAATGCTATCACAGATAAGTTATCTGTAATGCTATTAACTGAACATATGTTTTTATTTAGTTGTGTTTTTTACATCCTTTAATTTGAATTCAATTCAACAATATAATATAGTCAACATTAGCAAATTACATTAAGTAAACTTTCAATCAGGGCCGTCCAGAGTTGGGAAAGAGGGGCAGATTGCCTCGGGGTCACACAAACCAAGTTCAGAGGAGGGCCACAGTTCTACTAGAAAATAATTTATTCAGGCCTGATATTTTGATAAATATTATTAATAGTGATAAGTCTCCCAGTTTAAATTTTAAAACGTTAAAACTAAACCATTGGTTTTATAGCAACCAGGGAGCCTTTTAGTGCAAGTTGGACACTGGTCTTAGTGACGTAACTTCTCGTATACGCTCTGGTTGGTATGTGACTGCAACTTTACCTCTCGCCTAGTGTTAAATCGTCCAGTTTGTGAACACACCAAAATATCTTTCCAGTTTGCGAACATATAAACATGCTTGAGTGGCGGGGACAGTGGGCCACCCCAATTAGATGTCCTGTTTTCGTACACTATTTGTATAAAACCAGTCAAAAGACCCACAAACTTCACATTTGTATTACTTAAAACTCCGTTTTTGGACTACATTCATAATTTAATACAAGATGGATAAGAGCAATTCTATATGTTTTATTTTTTTACTTTAATTTCAAAAGTCTATACTATTAAAATAAATTATTATACTTGTCCTAAATTCAACTCTATCTTGGCTTTAAGTGGTAGGAAAATCAATTGCATGGTCGTATTGTAATCCCTACAAAACCAGTAGTTATGGTATATTACTATTGTGATATTATATTGTGTATTACTATTGTGATACAAATAATATTCAGCGATTGTGAATTTATTTGAATTTGTAGTGGTTTATTGATTAAGCTTTTATTATTTTGTATTTTTTCTCCAGTTCTGTTTGTGTAAATAAATAATCTTGATTTCGTGTTTCGAAAATCCCTTGACTCGTCATAGCAAAATAATAGGTCTATTTCATGTGAAAACGAGTGACCAGTAACCTACGGCCTAAAGTATGCAAATGATTAAATTTTAATAGAAAAGTGAAAATCTAAGAACAATACAATCAAATAAGTAAACAAAATTAAAGTAAAGCATTATAAATCTGTCATTAAAAGGTCGAAATCCTTATGAGAAAAGATTTTTACAAACTTGATTTCAAAGCCGGTAGTAGGCGGTGGCACTCTGTCCGAACGTGGTAACATTGCACTCTTTTTATTTGTTTATTTCAACGGTTTCAACATTATTTTTATCTTCCCGACATTGATCGGCTAATTTTTTTCATAATAAGCACTACATTTAAGAAATAGTATTCGTATTTCAGTAGTCCCTGTGTTTTTGCACTAAAATAACCTGGCAGGCAAAATATACAATGTTGCAACAACGTGGTTGAAAGATTTCAATTAATTGTCATGAAGGGTATGTCGTGTGTATTCCTTACTTGACACCCCCCCCGATCTAAGTTCTTTAGCTAGCGAAGCCAAGTGACCTATAAAAACTTATTGGCCCCTCCCTCCCTCACCCACAGATGAGGGTGAGGATGGCTCCTCAACTGGCGACCGAAGAGCTACTGCGCCCAAGTATGCAACGGCCTATGGAACTGACTGTGGCAGTGGCTAGTTCTTTATTATTCATTTAGTATTAAATATTACCAGTTCTGTTATAAGAGAATGATGTTATTGTAGTGGTAATACTTAAGGAAATTTTTAAAAAGTATATGTCAATTAGAGCAAAGCTTTTTCTAGCTTCAGCTAATCTAGCTAGGCCAGAGAAAACGTCCATGAACAGGAATTTTAATTACAATGGTAAAATCTAATGAAAGAGATGGTAAGAATATAGTAGAATGCTCTACTGCCTTCTATATTTTAGTCATATAAATTAGTATATTTTAGTCAAATGTACTAAAATATCAATTGTAGTATATTTGACGATCAGAGTAATGAAATTTGTTTTAAAGTGAGGGATGGGCCACATGCTAAACTATGCCTCGGGCCACCAAAAGTCTCTGGGAGGTCCTGCTTTCAATTATATTATTATATAGTTAATATTATTGTAATCAAGCAATCAAATCTAAAAAATATTGTACATCACTGTCTCTTCTGATGCGTTGTCAAGGGTTGTATAGTTGGCTAAACTATATATACGAGTTGATCACCTGGCTCATTCGCGTGAGAACGTGCCGCCTTTTCGCGCAGGCCTTGTCACAGCAGAGACGCGACGGATGGGCCGGCGCCACTAAAGCACGGCCGCCCGCACCCGCTCGGAACGTAGTTTTCTATATATCATGTCTTATCCGATAGATAATGAAATATGATTTATGGTTAACATTCAACAGTGTATTAGTTTTTCCTAGCAATGTTATTGCTAGGATTTCTAGCAATTTGGTTGTGGTCTTTTATAGATCAAAACAACATTATTTCTAACAAACAGTTTGGGTTTGCAAAAGGCAGATGTTTGCGCTTTTGCATAGGGTGGTTGAGGCTTTGGATGGAATCTGCTGCTGGTATTTTATTCGACCTCCGTAAGGCATTTGATCTAGTGTCACATAAGCTTCTCTTCGAAAAACTAGAAGTTATGGGTGTGCGATGTGTGAAAATAGGGTTTCCTCCTATCTTAGTAGTCGCCGTCAAGTTTTTGAATTAAAAGTGACGGATGTGGATACTTTGAGGCCATGTTATTCGGATGTTAAAACTCTTAAGAGTGTGCCGTAGGGTTGCATGCTTGGGCCGGTGTTATTAATTTTATTTATAAATTATCTTCAGAAATGTGTTACTGATGGCCAATTATGCCTGTTTGCTGACAACACGTCAATTGCAATGGAAGGGCAAAGTCGACAGGCTTTAGAGATAAGCTGATTTCTTCAGTGGTTCAGCTTCCAGTCTTTTGTCTTCCAGTGGTTTTGGGAGAATGGTTTAGTTGTCAACAATCACAAGTCAATGTTTATTGATTTTAACATGACATCAAACAATACTGATGGTTTTAGCATTTTAATAAATGACGCAGAGGTATGTTCATTACGATGTGGATTTTTTTAGGGATAATTATCGATATAAATTTAAATTTTCATTCTCATATAGACAAAGTTGCATAAAAGATCTGTTCTAGTATTTTTTTTCCTTCGCAGACTTTCGTCTTTTACAGATACAGTAGTTCTTTTGACAACCTACTATGCCACAATTTTTTCCTCATCTGTCATATGCAGTCTCTATATGTGGTGTGGAGAGTTCTCATGCACATAAGATAGTAGTCTTACAAAAAAGGCTACAAGAGTTATTGCACGTCTTCAAAAATTAGTCATGTAAAACTGCTTTTAGAACTCTAAAAATACTGACATTCCCTAGAATTTACATTTTGCAAATAATAATGTTTTTGAAACTAAATAAGCAAATTTTTCAATCTCTTATTCCTCAATCTAAGTACAACATGAGAGATAAGCAGAGATTAAATATTCCCAAACATAAAACGTCTTTTTTTCTAAACATACATATTATAATACTGTGATTTTATATAATGCCCTAAATGACGACCTTAAGGCTGTGGGAGACGTTGTTAAGTTTAAGCGTAGTCTCTAATCCTTTTTAATTGAAAACTGTTTTTATTCAGTTAATGACTTTTTAAATAACCAGTAATTAGGCTATACTGTAGTTGTTATTAATGTATATATTAGTTTTGTATAATGCTTAATATTGACGCAAGCCAATGCATGTATATTATTTTTATGGCAATAAAGTTATTTTTGATTTGATTTGATTAATTTGTCTTCACGTATGATAGCTAGTTTTACCTTCAGCAACCGATATAATCGTTTTATTTATTGAGGGCTTCTTACTCGTTTTGGGACCTCTTCTAAATCTCAAGGGGGGGGGGGTTGTAACTCGGAACCCCCCCCCCCATGGCTATGCCAATGATAGATTTCCCAGTCGTATGACAGCTGTAATAGACATGCGATGTAGAATAGTGCTGTCTATGAAATAAATATGAGGTTCGAGTGAAGATTATGGGAATACGAAGCAATCATAGATAGGAGGTCAGCACAGTCTATCTTTCCAATACAGGTAGCACAATCTTTCCAGCACAAGTGCCCACGGAGAAAGACGGTCTTTGTCAGTTGTCTCCAAAGTTAAATTCTGAGAACAGTCGACCTTGGTTAATAACAATGACTACACCGTTCATGTACACCCATCGCGCTCATTCACCTCTCATATTCACCCATATCTTGACGATCGACATATTCCTGATAATGATAATAATGATTTCAGGGGCGCCAACCAATATATTCTTCAATTATACAGTCATAAGGCACATCAGGGAAGTCAAATCCAAGACGCATTCCCACGATCATCAAGAACAGCCTTGGATCTTCTGGAACTGATCAATGCGTGGCCTACTTGGTGTGGATACCGTACTACAAAACGATATTCGAGTACAGGACGAATTAGCATTGAATACAGAAATGTTATGGCCATTCCTAGAGGTTGAAGCCATTCCTAGAGGCCCGTATAGTAAAGGGTTTGAAGCACGTTTGCAGACAAAGTCAATGTGGGAAATCAGGGCACATGTCAGCCGTAAAAATAACTCCAAAGTCTCTTCTAATTGACGATCTTCTAACCAGTGGCGTTTTACACAGTTTGTAGTCAAACATGATTGGGTTTGTGGTGTGATGGAAGGTGACTACTGCACATTTATCCACATTAAGCTTCAAAACGTGTTTATCTGACTAAAGATCGATTCTCCGTAGGCTCTCTTGAAGGTGCAGACAACCCTCAGGACTCTGGACAGGAAAAAATACATTAATATCATCAGCAAACAACAAAAATCTGGTTCCTACGTCCAAAAATAGGTCAGCCATTTAAATTTTAAACAAAACATTTAAAATTTATATGGCACTCCAGATCATGCAAAAAAGGGTTCTGATGCGGTACCAGTAAATTTTGCAGTGAGTTTTCTGTCCGAAAAATAAGATAGGAACCATTGAAGTAAGCTTCCACCAATACCATAGGATTTTGAAAATGGTGCGTATGACTGATAGTGTCAAAGCCTTAGCAAAGTCAATATATATATACTATCCACCTGAGATCTCTCCATAAACGCTGAAATGGTGTACTTTTCATAGTATACTAAGTTTGTTGCCGTAGACCTGCCTTGCAAAAAAGTCATGCTGTTCATTCACGAAGATATACTTTAGGGAGAATGACATTTGATCCAAAATAAAAATTTCAAAAACATTTATGGGCTGAATAGCGATAGGACTATAGCTTTTAACGTCATTAGGGTTTGAAGATTTATGGATAGGGGCAATAAATCCAAAAAGGTGTTCTTGAGTTAGTCCGGATAGTTTCCCAGTTCAAGTAATACAGGGTTGTATGTTGTTAAACAAAACTATAATTAAGTTTTTTATAGGGCAAATTGGACGATAGATTTAGAATGGATGATTGAAAATTGTGCATGTACATATCAAATACATCTGCAGTAAGAAAAACGATTAATAAATAATTTCATATTTGAAATAAACATTAAAGTGACACATGCTTCCAACAAAAAGATTTAACTTTCCTAGTAAAACAGAAACACTGAATATTATGAGACATGACAGGATTTGAAGGTTGTATTAATCCAAAAATAACTAGATGCTAGAGGAAGACCACGACTGATGTACACTGAACAAAAAATGAAAGTTGTGGGGATGTAATATGTGCGGGGGAATGAGAGGAAAGTGTAAAAACGTGAAAATTTGAGTATTTTTTACTTTATTCAAAATCAATTGCAGTGTTTATAACATGTACTATCATTACTCTGATAATTTCATGATTATTTTTATACATATTATAAAATATATTATTTGTACTCTTTGAGACAGCTGACGACGATATCTTTGTCACATAAAATATATCCTTTTTTGCCTTGTGCCCCATCTGTTGTTTGTTAGACGTGCTGTATCTACAGACTGTCATCCCTTGCTACTACTGTCAATATTGACACATTGACAGTAGAATAAATCTGCCACTGGAGAAGTAACACATCATCTTGAATGAATTTTATTTCGATCATAAGAATTGTGTTATGATAATTATTAGACTTTTTAAGAGTTCGGTAGATATGAAACATAGTTTGTAAAACAACACTTGAAATCTCTTAAAAAATATATTTTGTGCTTTATTTGTGCTAGGTCTTTAGTGCACTCTTTTTGTTATAAACATCTTGCTTTATTTTACCGAATGTAAGGTTAGGAAATTTGTTATATTGACAGCTCAGTAGAACAAACTAATTGATTCGGTGATTTTTAAAATTTAGTACTATGAAGGATGAAGAAACAGTGCCATTGTTCAGTCATAGTGGAAATTCTGTACCTTCTCTCCATAAATCCTCTTTCACAGATGGGTTTCCCTTAAAAAACATTAGTGATGTTAATTTTATTGATGAAAGGACAAGAGAAAAAAGTGAAATAAGCATACATCCTAGTGCAATGTTTAACCCCTCCAAGCCTGAAGTTAGGGATGGACTGCTTAATGTCAGAGCATTATTTTTCTTAATATTATGGTATTTTTTCAGTGGATGCACATTATTCATGAATAAATATATTTTATCTTATACTGGTGCAGATCCTACAATTCTAGGTAAGTGAGAACCGAAAGTGGTTATGTATATATATAATTTTTTTTATTTTACATCATACTATCCCATTATTCTGGCGCTAACATCAGAATACTAAATATTAAGCAATATAAAAATGAGTACTTAGATTAACCCTCTCTACATCGCAGGCAAATGTATTTCTAACAGATTTTACCACAAACACAAAGTTATATTCAATTCATAACTTCAGTATTTATCTAGTTAATTCACTTTTGCAAAAATCAATCTTTTATTACCAAAATTTAGATGATGATGCAAAACCTCTTGCTAGCCTAGTGGTTAGCACTTCTGCTCCGTATGCAGACTATTATGGGTTCAAATCCCGAGAGGTTCACTTAAATTTTCCAATGGGGTTCGGACTGTTGTTCCTCAACAACGTTTGAGTACAATCTTAAAAGTTCCACTGGCATAGGGAGTAAGAAAAGAAAAAACAAAAAAAAAACACTAAAAATAATGGGAAATTTTATCTTAATTTGTAGGTCTATAGAATCTTTTCCTAATCATAAAAAACAAATTTCCCCATGCCTATTTTTGGATTTTTTATTCTTTCTAGGCACCCAAATTTAAATATTTTTCAAATTCTTATTAAGGATATGGTTAGACTATGTAAATATGTAGAAATTTTTTTCAAATTAAAATTTATACAGGAAAATAAATGACATATTCCTGTTCAACTTTAAAAAATACTTTTCAGAAATACAAATTTCTTGTTTTTGAGTAATTACCTATTTGATTTTTATTTAAAATAGACCGACTTTGTTGGTAAAAAACAAGTTTTCTCTGGACCTAAATTATCACCGCTTATAATCTTGCTCTTTTTAAAAACTTTGAAACAGCAAAATGAGATTTTTTCGAGGTGAGTAGAAAGTACATAGTTAAATTAGATTATATAGATTCCCACAATTATTTTTCGTTAAAAATTAAAACCTCGAATATCATTTTGTAAAACTACTTCCCCGCAAAAATTTTCATTTTATGGGAGTAATTAAGAGAAAGGATGTTCTAAACTAGTTAATTAAAATAACTTCTGATAGATGTCTGAGTAATACCGTCTAACTACTGTATATTGGCACACCATAATGGTGGAAGTGGACCTCTGCTCTTGGGCTATTTACAATAAACATTCCACGATGATTTAAAATCAACTATCTATTAAAAATGTATCTAATTATGAATATAAACTATCAACTGTTTGAATATTTATGATTAAATTATTGAGTTTTTAACTTAAACATAGACTGAGAATCGGCCATGACAACAGATTAGGTTAAAAAATACTAATATCTTTAATATTGAAACATTAAAAGTAAAAAAATGACCATCATAGTAGTTGAATAGAAAAGGATTTTAATGACATCTCAACTAAAAGAAAAGACTTAGGCCTATTAGTATAACATATTTGTTATTACATTATTAGTATTTTTTTTTCAAGAAATCATTATGTAAATGCGCACCAATAATATTTAATAGACTTTAAATTACTTTACCTTTTTATATTGATAGTAAGAATTATTTATTATTTTGCCTGAAAAAAGTTGCTTTGAGGGCGTCTCACACCCTTCAGGGTGAAAATATTGAAGAATTAAGACCTTAAGCATAACTACAAACACAGGCAAATTTATTGACACCTCAACCATTTAAATTGGTCAAGTAATAAGGGAGAAGTTGAAGTTGCATTGCCAATAAAAAGCTTTACATATAACTTACAGTATTAAAATTAAATTTGTTTTAATTTTATATATTTTCTAATTAAGAACTTGAAAATAGAGTTAATTCATTATTAGTATTTATTATACAAGATATTTTATTTAATTTCCTGTATAGTATTCAAAACATTAAGATCTCTTTTAACCATGGCCATAGGCTTATTAGTCAGAATTTCCTTGGCGTTTTTCTTGAATCTAAAATGAGTTGGCATCACCATTTGGATATAATAGAAAACAAATTTTTGAAGGGATTTTTATGCTTCGGCGCTTAAGGGGAAGAGTTGAACCATAGTCATCTTTCATACTGTACCATTGTTTGGAGGCATCATTCTTCTGATTACTTATATTTTTCTTAAAAAAGAGCTATTTGAACAATATCTGGAGCTTCTTTTGATGATCATTGTATACTATTGTTCTTCATCATAAATATTTATCAAGAAGAATATTGATAAAATTGAATTTCATGCACTTGTTTGTAGATACAAACAAGAAATTGTTCTGACTTTAATTATCAATTTCTGTATGTATAGGATACCATATGCAAGTTTTTTTCAGCAGTAGTATTAAATTTGTCAACTTTTTGCCAACAGCAGTAAGAGACCTTCCTCTTTAACTAATTCAAAAAATGTATTAAAAAACATTGAAAAATTTTTAGACCAATTAAAAAGAAAAATAATTGTTAGGGTAAAATTATAGTTTGTAATATTATTTATATGTTCTTTGTATAGCGTTTGGTGTAGATATGTTATCATTGTTGATTTTGTTTTCAATTTCAAATCAATTTTACAGATTGCAAGTAAAGTAATCATTAATAATTGTATCGAATATATGATGTATGCCTCTACTGATTTGTTGATTGGCAATACATTAGTTTGAATTTCAATTATAGTAATATAAAACAAAGGTTCATAAAAACAAAGGAGCTTGTTTAAGACTACAACAATCATACAAAAAATAAGTTCAAACGACTAAAGAAACGATAAACCATAAGTCAACAACACGTAGATCTATATAGTAATTAATTATTTACATTATACAACAAAGTATTAGATTAATAACTTTAAAAAAAAAAAATGATATCTGAGGAAGCTTCAACCATTTACAAAAGCAAGTGAACATATTTTCTATACTATGTGTGCGTTTTCAATACATTTTCTATCCAAGAAAACTGTTTGAATACTGGATTGAAGTAATTAGAACCATATAAAAAAATTAACATTAATACAACTTTAAGTGTGAAATATCTTGATCTATTTTATTATTTTTCAGGTACATTCCAAATGTTAATGACCACTATTTGTGGATTTATACAATTGTACATTCCTTGTGGTATGTACAAGCCCTCGCAACGCTTGTCCCGGCCTCCAGGCTTCTATAAACACATGACACTAGTAGGCTGTACTAGGTAATGTTTTGTGTTAAGTTTAATTAATCCTGGTTTTATGTAATATATTGCCATAAATAACACAGTTTTACTTCATTTGTTTGATATTGTACATGTGTCCTAGTAACCACGGTTCACACTTGGGACTAGTTCCATCCGTTTCAAAGTAATCATCAAATAAGTTCCATTTGAGACAAAAGTGTTTTTCAGTTTTCATCTCGTTGCAACAAATGGTTCGGAGCATAACTACTTTCTTTACTTGGAATGGAACTTATTTTCAGTCCTCGTCTCGTTGCAGCTAAGCCATGTAGAGAGTAACTACTATCTTATTAGGTTTATAAGGACTTTTTAGTCCTATATTCAGACTTTGTACAACATTTCATGCAGTAAAGTCATTGTTATTATTATCTTCACTTGGAACAGAACTGATTTTTAGTTCTTGTCTCGTTGTGCCAAACGATTTGTAATTAGCCTATCATCACTGGGTACTCATTTGACATCCATTTCATCTTTTACCAACCAAACCAGGTACAGAGCATAGTAAATTACTTATTTTTTGCTCTCCTTATATACATTATTGTAAAGTGGTGTATGTATCCACAATTTAGATTTTGGAGGACAAAAATATCTATTATATTGTTTTTTTAAATAAATTATTTTTATTAATTTTTAGTAGTGATAACTATTATGAATTCTTATTCAATTTTTTTTTTTTTTATTTTTTATAAGTTGTAACTTTTATATTAATTTTTATTTTAAATGATATTTTCTTGTTATTTGGGGATTCATGCTTTTGCCTTCTATCTTAATTTTGATCATTATAACCTAGTTTCTAAGTGGGGTTATACGTTAGTGACAGTCATATTAGTATAAAGAAATAACAACTTTCCCCCAAATTTTCTGAAGAAAATTTAATTTAATGGGTTATGTTTTGTAAAAACCCAATTTAAGATTATCTTTTTAGAGAAATAATGTAATTAAAGAGAACTACTGTACACAATTAAATATAGTGCATTATTGCATGCTTAAATAAATTTAATTGGTAGACAAAACTGTCTCATTGTTGCAAATTCTAGCTGCAACGAGGTCGCAACTTGAACTAACCACAACTGAACCCATCTGACTGGAACGATCCTCATAGTACTGATTTGGGCTTTAGAACTCGTTGCAACAAAACTGGTTTCAGAGCTGTAGAGGAACTACTTTGCACACCTCTAATCCTGGAGTGGTTGCTTAAAATCTAAAACATATCGAGACGTAGAAGATCCTTTACACCTGATATAGTACAGTAAAAGAAATTTTCTTTCTAAAAAATTTATGTATTTTGAAATAACTACTACAAATAATGCAAGTACATTCCAAGAACAATATTTTAGCAAGGCATACAAAATATTACAAAAATGTGTATTTTTCTTAAAACTAACTATTTGTTTGAATTATCATTACATATAAAAATGTAAACTAAAACAAAATTAATAAAATCTTAGTTTGTAAATTATTCAGTATTACTATAAAAATAATATTACTAGTTGAATTACTTGGTTAGTTAAACAAATATTTAAAAAACTTAATGAATAAAATAAATAACAATGAAAAACACAATCGATCAAAAGTAATGAAACAATTAAAATATGTAGTAACAATTCAAAAATTAAAAGTACAAGACTTATTGCTAGTGTTTTGAGTCTATATAATTTGTCTATCGTGCATTTAAAAATTAATAAAATTTATTAAGAAATTAAGCTAATAATTACAATTTAATTTATAACCAGGATATACTGAAATGACAATATATTAACTCAATGTCACTTTCTTCCATTATACCCCGCTCACTCTTTGGCTGCAGTTGATACAATTGGCCTGCGAAATACTCTCCCTGCATATGAAGTAATGGCAAAATGCACATCTAGTTTTTGACTTAGGCCCTCGATTTTTCTCTAGTCACATTGATAGTATCTTTCTGGCAGCTAGTATCAACAGGTGGAGCTAAAATCTGAGGCATTTCAATTCCTAAGACCCGGCAAATGTCTGTCAGTGAGTCTTGGCGTACTTTGAATAGTAATTCTAATTCGAATAGTAATATTAATGCATACATTCTTGACATAAATCCTTCCTAAGGTTTAAAAAAATGGTCACCAACCATATTAGGCTGATTCATGCTTTCCTCAAAATAATAAATGCATTGACCGTTGAAATATCCAGTAACCTATCAAAGTGTAAATAAGTGTAAGTAAACCTATAAATAAATAAAAAAAAGACGGTCGTTGTGCATCCATAATTTGTTCCAGAAACAAAGTGGTGCTCTTTATATGCGTCAATTCTGTCCACACCTTCTTTAGTTGCGTTTTAAACAACATAATTTCAGGTTTCCCATAAGTATTGGGCGCTTCATTTTGATGAGTCAGGTTATCATTATGCATCAACAAAATAAATATAACATTCTTTTATTTGTTTCCTTAATAAGAAACCATAGTACTGCAGTCTCTAAATCCAAACTTAGGTCTATTCACAGTTAAATTTTTCTTGTCATTAAATGCATGTGGAATCTCCCCCTTTTTTAAATCTTCCAACCATTGTTAGTCTATTACTGTATGTTGATTCAACAACTCATAGCCAATCAAATATCAAGGGTCACATATCCCCCACTACCTGAAATAGCTCTATCATGTGGATAACAATCCTTTGGAGAGAGTTATTAATTAAAAAGAGACCTTCTGGCTGCTTTCCAGCATATATTTCCAGGTTGTTTCTATGAAATGTCTTAGCACAACTCGTAGCAAATATTTTAACACCATGCTTGGCAGGTTTATTTCAAATGTACTGCCAAAAGCTGCAGCGATCTCAAATGACTGTAGCATTTCGTCCACTATTACATACTCACTCTTTAATGTTCATCAATTACATTTACAACAAATTGTTCAAAGAGATCTTGGATAGGAACAAGTTTGTCCAGTATCTTACTTTCATCTCTGTTATTTGTGTCATCAAATCTAAGTGCTCCTAGGAAATTTTAATCTTATAAGAGTCATTACTGCTTTTAAAAAAACTCAACACCTAATCCATCGGATGACCATTGTATTACCGGTCATACAAACTCAGATGTGCTGTTTTCAATACATCTGAAATAAAAGACCAAGTACAGCTTTGATATCAACAATATTTTGTTGATATGCAGTCCCCTCTCTTTGATATCTTTATTTATTTCTATCAACTTATGTTTATTCTCTACATTATCTGTTAGCATTAGGTGAGTAAAAAATAAATATCAAACTTCAATAGAAGTTAAGTAAGATCTTTTGCTTCGTTTGAGACTCTACCCATTCTAATTCTTAAAACATTTATTTTTTGTGCTAAAGTGTGGCAAATGGACTGAATACTCCATAACATTTTAGAGTCTCTACTTATATAGGCTAAGCTTCCATTTTTACGTTGTATAGTTGGATCATTTGACCTTATTTTTAAAGGTACATATTTGCAATATTATCAAGATCTTGATCTAGATGGATGCTAAAAGCTGTTCTTGCTGAGGTTCAATATCATCAATATTATTGGCTATAACTAAAATACCTTCTAAGCTTTCAGTTTCATCAAGTTTGTCAAGGTTATTGTCTCCACTTTTGTCAGATTCATTTAAAAGATTCCTACGAAAGTCTCCAATAATTCTTCTAAGTTGTTCAAGTCTCTTTTCTTGTTCTACACTAAAAAAAGTGTTTTAATACGTTCTTATTTACTGACATCCTTTTTGTGCAAAATAAGTACAAATTATATATAGTAGAGCCTCGTTATCCGACATGCTGTTATTCAACATTCCGTTTCAACTGACATACCCGTCCGGAAATCGCCACCGTAAAAAACGTATATTTTCCGAGATAGTCGGGACCGGAACTGACTTTTATACAGCGAAAATCAGTTAATTTGTTACAGAGTTTGATTGTGTACTGTAATACATGTACTGTATAACGTGAATTATGTAACAATGCAGTACAGCAATAAGTTACTGGTCAGCTACTATATTTTTGAATGAGCAGATACAGTCATTTTGTTGCTTACTGTCTGACCTTACGTTCAGTTTTACTTTGTTTTCTAAAACGCAAAGTAATGATTGTTTAAACAGTAGGCCTTCTAAAGTGTTAATTCTTAGTAAAATGCATTCAAGTACTTAGTTATTGAAAAATTAGCGTTTTTATTGCAATTCCCTATAATCCGTCATTTTCACTTATCCGACGTCATCACGGCCTGTATGTGTCGGTTAAGCGAAGTTCTACTGTATTATATAATATTATATTATATAAAATAACACTATTTACAACACTACTTTTTCATTGAGTAAAAATCGCACACAGTTGATCAATCCAGGTTTCACAAGCCACAGAAGATTGCAAACAGTGCTCCAGCCTAGTGCTTTTAAAGAACCCAACTATACTGAGAATAGTAAGCAGAAATTAATGACAACAGACAAGAGATTTGCTAGGAGGAGTCTCTTGAAGTACACAAGCAGTCATGACCACAGACCACACGAATTTTGATTTTTTGACCAAATTGTATCAACTCAGTTAAATCGACTTTGATGCGGCCTACGAAGGGCTAATTTGTTGTGTAGTTATTGACAAAAACTCCTACTGTAAAATTTTTTATTAATTTTACAGTATTGATGAAACTATCCAATTTGTTGATTAACGTCCAATTTTATTTGCAAAAACCTATAAAGTGGTTAGCCAAATAAATTGAAGATAAAATAACTGACACAGAGACTACTCAAGAGTTCTGCCAAATCTAAATGTAATTTGCACCTATTGTCTGCACAGAAATTATGTGCCCCTAAGTTTTAAGGTTGTTAACTGAGAAAATAATATACTTATAAAAAATTTAATCACATATTTATTTTTCTCTTTTAATTTTACATCAGGAAATATAAATTATAACACTTAAGTTTAATGTCAAATAATTGTTATCCTAGTTGGGCCATAAAAGTATTACTGTATTTTGTACTACTTTACAGTGTGCATCAACTTTACATTTTTATTATTAGACAATAGACAAGTTCTTTATTCATGTACTTAGAGTAACAGAATTGGCGTCAGTAAAAAGAAATGTTATTTCAATATAATAGGTAGTCATTGCAATAGTACATAAAATAAGAATGGGAATATAAAAGTGAATCTTAGTCTTGATGTTGTCTCCAGTTAATAAATTCTTCAATTGAGTAAAAACTCCTTTGGAGTTTCTTCCTAAAGCATTTTAAAACATTCTTGAAGTTTCTTCCTAAAGCATTTGTTCTCACTGATGAATTTTAGGTCGTTTGGAAGCAGGTTATATAGCTTTGGCCCCATGTAGCTTGGTTTTTTTCTTGTACAGTGTAAGATGATGAGTTGGGAGGGCGTAGTCCATGTTGTGCCTGGTGTTATATGTGTGTGTATGTCCCAGCTTTGGTATGTTCTTCGAGACTGAGCAGCAGATTACTTCACACACATACAAGGATACTACTGTCAGGATTTTCAAGTCTTTAAAAGCTGTACGGCACGTGTTCATCGGGTCTAGACTAGCTAGTATTCTTACTGCTTTCTTTTGCAGGACTAGTACTCGTTGAATGTTTCTGTTAGATTAATTTCCCCATATCACCAGCCCATATCTTAAGTGGGATTCAACAAGTGAGTAATAGGCAATTTTCGCTGTCATCAGGTCACTCATGCTCTTATCCTTTTTAAAACATACAGGCTACTATTTATAGTTTATCGATATCACTGTACGTGTATGGGCGGGCGGGTGGGTCGATATCACTGTACGTGTATGGGCGGGCGGGTGGGTCAATACCACTGTATGTGTATGGGCGGGCGGGTGGGTCAATGCCACTGTACATGTACATTTCAAATACTAATCAGTTACCTTACATTTACTAATTATATATAATACAATATATTTTAATTTAATGTGATTATGAATAGTGATTATTAGACTTTTGGAAAGTTTAGTTACTTCGTTGGTAGTAGTCGGGCGAGCAAGCCCGCTCCATCATGGTTAAAGACTAGCCCGTTAATAGTTTGGCAAATAATAGAATAAATCATATCTCCCTCTCTGTCTACTTGTCTACTAGAGATAATTTTTTAAGTCAGACGTTATTTATAAAACATGCAGGCTACATAGTTTATCTAAATGTTGAGCCCATGTTGTATGTCGTCATATTAAAAAACTAGTTATTTGATCACATTCAGATTTTAATACATGGTTGATAGAAAGTTTCTGTATATGTTTTATGAATTTCAGAATGTTACTTTTTCAGGAAAAAAGTGGCTATCAATTTCCTAAAGCAACTTTTTCTTGGCGTCTAGTGATGGTAAAATTAATTGTTTGATCACATTCTAATCCTTGTAAAATAAGTAATCATGATATATTACTATCAAAAACGTTAGTAGGCCATGTACAGTAATGGTTCAATGATGTGAAGTAGTGGCTGGGTAAGTGTTGGGAATACAGTGCAACGTATTGAAATTCATAAAACATATAGAGACCTTTTTATCAACAATGTATTTAAACCTAAATGCGATACAATAAGGAGTTTATTAGTAATGTACATATTAATTTAATGCACTGTGAAAAGTAGTTAAAAATCTGGTACTTTTTTGGTTTGAACTTGGATAACAACTATTAAATGTTAAAATAACATTCAATAATTATTTATATGTCTTAATGTAAAATTAAAAAGATAATCAATGATAGAATTCGATTTTAAATAGGTCTATTAGTTTCTTAATAAACAGTACAAGTAGATGTCACACAACACAAATTTATTACAATATAAGCACAAAATGCAGAAATAATTACAATACAAGTACAAAATGCACAAATTTATTTATTCATAAGACGCCGATTGTCAAGATATTGGCGAATACGGATTTCAAATGAGTGTGATGAGTGTGGATGAGCGAATGTAGTCATAGTTACAAACTAAGGCCGACTATTCCTTAGAAAGTGTCATTAATTAATAGCCCAATGACAAATGAACAGCCGGTGATTATGAGCTGATCCTTCTCAAAATATATTATGACTCTGATTGGGATCAGAGGGATTCATAAAAGAATCAGTCTGGTCTGAGGAAGGTGACCGTGGTTCACTGAAATCGATCACCATAATATTTGTTCATTTTGTACTTATATTATAATATATTTGTGCATTTTGTGCTTATATTGTAATACATTTGTGTTGTATGACGTTTACTTGTACTGTACATATACCAACACGTATTATGCTAATTAAAAAACTATTTCTTAATAAACAACCTTCAAACTTGAGGGCACATAATTTCTATGTTGGCAGCATACTTGGGAAAGTTAATGATTTTCTTTTAAAAGTTAGGTTAAAGTTAAAGAAAATAACTGAAATTATAAGTTAGTTTATAACACACAAGAGCAAAATATATTTAAATAGGAGCTACCTATTTGTTTTATAAAAAATGAACTTATGCATTTTAATCTCTGATTTTGCTACTGTCAATAAGAACAAGACATCCTATCATCATACAATTTTGTAGATATTGCTTTCTCTACATACTTCTTGACTTACCTGTCAGGGTTCACTAGAAAAGTCATCAGGTTTTGTATTTTGTGTTTTCTTTACTTAGGCATGGATTTTTTTAGACAATCAGCTTTGTGACTTGGGCCATAAGTGCATGTTAGGACTAATAACGCATTTAACAGGTAATGGTAAGCAATAATGGTAGCAATCAGTCAATACATGAAATATTAACACTGACATTTCTCCTTGGTTCTTTCATTAATAATGATCCTTTTGTCCATCTCAAGGATCGAGCCACTAAATAAATATCCTGACTACGCTGATTTATTGGAGAGCGTGAACAATGCATATTTAATTAAGAGATTTTTTTACAGATTCTACTTTATGACAATGGAGAGACAAATTGCACCATAACAATTGATATTTGATTAACTTCCATTTAAGAAAAAATTAATTTGTCCATTTAACCCTATTGTTTATAAGTAGGTTATACATTATCTTGTATGTTATAATACTGTACTTTAATTATTTTAAAATAAATAATATTAAATGTGTACTGAATTTAGTTTTTTATTTACAATTCTTAAATTTTACTTGCTTACTTTTTATCTATTTTTCAGATTCATAACTGTGATACTTGGTCTTGTCTCCTTAAATTATGTGGCAGTCAGTTTTACTGAAACCATCAAAAGTTCAGCACCTATATTCACTGTTGTAATATCCAGGATATTACTTGGTAATCATCAATCCCATACTTCTTCTATTTAAGAAATATACACTATTTTAAAATTGTCCACAATTTTAATAATTATTATGTAAATAATAATTATTAAAATTCCCAACACTGCCCAGCCACTGCTTCACATCATTAAACTGTTACTGTACATGGCCTACTAATGTTTTTAATATTAATATTTCATGATTATTTTAATAATTATTAATATAGATTATTGTTGTACAAGTAGAAAATACAGTAAAAAATTCTGTAAATAACTGTCATTTTCACCTGTTGAAGTGCCTAACCCTGTGAGGTATTGTTATGTTTATTTTGTTTAATCCTAGAGCTGACAATGTTGCACCTCTGTTCTGGTGGCCTCTTTTTGGCTTATTTGCTGGAGTTTTTTTTATAACTTATACCATTTCATCACTCAAATGGTTCAAATGTAACCATTTATATTTCATTTTATTCACAACTAGGTGTGAACCAATATAACATGATTGATTTTAAGTGTCCGTAGAAATAATTTTTTTAGGTCATATAACAGAAATGTTCATAATTTTGAAAATAATTTTGAAAAAATTCTGTTGATTAACTGGTACATTTTGTGATAAAAGTGTAAATGCTTAGTTTGTTTACAATTTTATTCAGATTACAAAAATATATAGTCATTATAACAATTGCCTATAATTTTCTTTTGTATATGGCCTGAAATAGAAAAGTGTGCAATTTTATTTTTGTGTAAAAATGCGCAAGTCTGCTAAGATTTACAATCCATCATAATAAATCAACATGATATGACTAAATAAATATTTATGTAAGAATGGTAGCTGAAACTAAAATAATATAATAAATTTGAAGCATCATCTTATATACATAAACAAAACAAACTAACCTAGCCATTGTTGACATATCACAATGCCAAAATGACTAAGCGGTATTTCGTTCCCGACAGCTGGTCACCGCCCTTAGATAACGGATTTTTCTTTGTCTAAAAAATAGAATATAAAAATTATAAATTAGTAATTTAGTTGATGCTTTTTCAGAATATAATCATTAAAAGCCATTTAATGAAGTTTACTGCCGAATTTGTATCAAAAACAACACGTCTGTTTAGGCTACGAGAATTTGTCGTTGCCAAATCAAATGGGCCTAGGTTTAAAACATGGATTTAAATTTAACATTAAATGTATTCAAAAATTTGTTGTTGTTGTGATGATGGAATGTTAACTAGAGGAGACAATTAATTTATCATTTTAAATTCTGTAAACACACTTATCTATAATATGGTCTATTTTTACTGATGTATTTAAATTTAACTCAAATCTATTTAAATTTTGTCAATATACAAATAATAGATTGTTTAAAATGTTTGGGGTTTTGAGGTTTTGTTTAGAATGTTTGGGGTAAACAATACCCCAAGTAATAAACAAAATATTTACTGTAAACGTCTCAATAATCAATTATTAAACTAAAACAAATACCAATATTTTACTTCAGTTCTATTATCAAAGAATATCTTTAAAGAAAAACAACAAACTGGTCGGTAGCGTAGTTGGTTTAATCCCAGCTTCATGTGCTAAAGGTTGTCAGTTCGATCCCAATCAAAGTCAATACATTTTGAGAAGGATCAGCTGATAACCACCGGCTGTTCATTTGTCATTGGGCTATTAATTAATGACACTTTCTAAGGAATAGTCGGCCTTAGTTTGTAACAATGACTACATTCGCTCATATACACTCATCACACTCAATCGAAATCCATATTCGCCTATATCTTGACGATCGGCGTCTTATGAATAAATAAAAAAAAAAAAAAATAAAAACATCTAATGAGACATCAGAATCTATTGTTCCCTGTGCTCCTGGTACACTTGGCACCCACAACTATTCTTCAGGAGTTGATGGCTCATATCTATTGTTATTAGTAGTTTTAGGTTCTGAGCATAAATTCAATTTTCAGTTTCTAAGCTCTAACGGAACAACAACTTAAAAATATTCAGAAAACAAACAATATGAGTTCTTATAAAAGTCTATAACAGCGTTTGTTACATTATTTTACGCTTTGAATTTGAATCTGTTATAAATTTCTTGTATATATATATATATATATATATATATATATATTAATAAAATAGGTACAAATAACTAAAATAGGATGTAAAAACAAATAATAGGTTGCTGTTAAAAATTATTGTAAATGCTATAAAATTGGACAATTTACAATTTTTTAATAGCTTTTGTTACAAAATTTATGTTTTATGAAAAAATTAATCTACTATAGTAATTTATAAATTGGAATTTGAACTTGGTATAAGTTTCTGGTATATATAATAATATGTGCTCTTTGTAATTTGAAAATAATCAGTTTCTGTAAAAAAAGGTATTATCGTTTAAATGTGTGTGAGCAAGTACATATACTTAACCATAATGACTTAGTGTTGCTAATTAAAATTATCACAGTGGAGTCTTCATTGCCTGCTACCTCATGTGCAACCTTGAGTTTTGCTTTGTTTACTCAGATGCTTCATTAGGAACAGCCATATTCTGAAACACGTACTGACTTAAAAGTATGAAATTGATCTCAAGTAATACATAGCATTGATGTAGGCATTGTATTAAGTAATGTTTGAAGATAAAAAAAGCTGTTTGAAAACAATATTCAAGTGAATTAATATTAAGTAACAAAAGCACTATATTATTATTTATAAGTACTAACCCAGAATACATTTCTTCTCATTTATTTAAGTTTAGAAAGCATAAAGGACAATCACCTTCAACATATTTCTGTTTTAAGAATACATATGGATTTGTATGTAATTTTGCACACTTGAACATGTATGTTATATAAATCATGTTCTAACATGCAAAATCAGGAAAAACATATACTTGATATAGCATTGTGTGCCGGCAATTATAAATAATACAAATAACTAAAACAGAATATAAACAAATAATTGGTTCCTGTTAAGATTATTTTATATGCTATACAATCGCGTGATTTGCAATTTTTTAATAGCTTTCGTTGCAAAATATGTGTTTTGTAAGAAAATCAAACTACTATAGTCATTTATAAAACTAAATTATCTATAGTTTGCTTTATTTTTTTACATAAACACATAATTATATACAAAACGTATATGTGAAAAAGCATATATTTTGTAAGTGCATGTAGAAGAAGTGCTGAGTGGTCTACAGTGGCAGGAATTTGAACCTGAGTTAGAAATATAGTAGGTTCAAATTCTGACCTTGAATAGAACATTTTATCAGAAATGTTCACCTTGTACTGTACTTGTTGGTTCCTCTTCTTACTCCGTCTGAATATGCTTCTTCCATAGACCAATAGTCTAAGGGAAATGGGCAGAGTAACGTTAAAAAGATAAGTATCTCTTTTTTTCATAGAAAGAAAATGTTCTGCAATGGATAAATTTCTGTACATATTGCTACAAAAATTAATGTAATATTGTTAATTTTTTAAAACATATCACAACTATTCATTCAGATTTCATTACCTGCCTGTAATTGTTTAACTTTTTTATATGACATTAATCACTAAAATAACGTGAGTATTCACTGCATGATAATATTAGTAGAGTTGGGATGGAATGGAAGGATTTCTTCTAACTATACAAGTGTTATCTTATCACATTACGATAACACAAAAATGTGCCTGACCAATTCCTCCATGTTTTATTTTTCCCAACACACCATCTAATTTCAAAAAAACTTTAATAAACTGTATTATAAACTATATGAACATCTCAATAACTATTAACAATGTTATACACTTTGTGTTGTCAATCTAAGAAATAAACAATATTTACAAACATGTATTTTGTAAAAATAGAGTACCGAAAGTACACACATTTGATAACTTATTTTCAGTATAGATTTTCTCAATTTCAACAGTGTTAAAAACAAAATACATTATTTATTTGCATTCCTAAGGGGAACTAAGAGAATACAAGATTCAGTTAGGTACAAGATCTAAAATACTACTTGGCTAGTTTTACATTTATGTTTAATAATTTTTTAGGATTATTAAAAATGGATGCAATAGATTAAATATATTTTTATTAATAGTATTAATAATGATATACTATAAATCATGTATTCCATACCTAAACAATAATTGGAAATATGAGAAGTAAGCAAATGTTATATAGTGTATTTTTTTACAACTAAAGACTCTGTTAATCAAGAAAATATATCTAGTTTTGAACTGAAAACGTTTATACAGGGACTTCATATTAAATGTGCCTTGACCTTAGCATCTAAACATTTTATCGGTTAGTATATTTACCTAGTATAAAATCTGCATTGATTGTCCATAACACATTCGCTATGGTGGCACATAGAATCGCGTAACGTGGGTTGAGGAGCTGCCGTGCCCGGCTCAGCACCATAGTCACACACTTAAATATTTTAACATATTTACAAGACATCAATCATGTGCAATTCATACAATATTTTTTTTCATATGTTAGGTACTTACAATATTTAATCCCCTTCAACCCACCAGTACAATCTATTTCAGTCAATTTATTCATCATCAGAAGCCGTTATATCTTCAAACTCTTAACTCATTGTCTCCTTATTTACTATAGCTCATATTCTGTACATAATGGACCCCTATGTGAGGGTACACTATTGTGTACATATTGTGAGGGTAACACTTTAAATACCCTAAATACTTACACTAGAAACTTATGCATTATATACACTTATTCTGACTATACGCAGACAAAAATAGCCATGCCGAAAACTACCAACCACGTTACCATTGATCTATACTTTCCTTCCACTGACTTAAAATGGCTGCCTTTGTCAAATGATGAAGATATACCTCATCAGCCTTTGCGTTACGATCGCCATGACGTAGATCAACGTAACCCGCAGCAAATGTGTTAAAGTAAAATTTGCATTGTTCTTATAAACATTAAAGAGATAACTGTTAGTTTAAACCCAATACAAAGCTTTGTTTAGAGCATATTAGTGCTGAGACCTTTAGTTTTTCAATGTTGAATTAAGTCGTATTATATTATATAAGTACATTTAGCTTTTCTTGGAGACTTGTTTTAAGATAGCAAAAGTTCTAAAACTGATTTTTGTAGGACACGTACTATATGGATAGGCGGGTGGAAACATTTTCTCCAACCACACGAGTTACGAAGGTTCCCGAGACATATATAGTTAAATTATTTCATAAAGTATATTAATACGTAGCCGTGTTTTGTATTATTCCAATTCCATCTCTATCAAATTTGATCTCTATCTTGTGTATAACTAGTCATCATTCTCCAAGAATTTTCATTGGCAAATATCGTAATAAGATAATCAGGGAACTGTTTTTGTTAGGTAATAAAATAAAACTTACTTTATTATCAGATTATATTATTTTGTTGATGTAATATAACATTACTTTTAACCCAATTACATTCAATATTCAAAATTTACATTTGGGCATAATCACTGCTACATATTAAAATGTAAGATAACTTTGAAGTACTTTAGAACTATGCTAGAAAATCATTCCCATGACACAATGTGAACTTGTCTTAATAACTTTCTAGGTGAGCACACTGGCTTGTATGTAAATCTGTCTCTAATGCCAGTGATGGGTGGTCTTGCACTCTGTTCCATCAATGAACTCAGCTTTGACCTTCGGGGCTTCATTGCCGCCATGGCGACCAATCTCACTGAATGGTAACATCACCTTGGTTAATTATGTCATTGTAGTAAATTAAAAGCTAATAAAATCTCATTTTAATAATCATGAACTTATGTACTTTTAACTAACCCGTCAAATTACAACTAGTAACAAAGTTTGAAATTTTGTTTAAGGAGACTCTTTAATACTTTGCTTTATGCCTGGGGGATCGTAGCCAGAGCCCATGTATCTCACATTACAGCTGGCCTGAATAGAAAGGGCTTTTGAATCTGTCATTTTAACAGTAGTTGAACAGAACTTGCTTTATTAAATAACTTAACAATGCATTGATGTACATTATTTTAAAACAAACATTGATATACTGATGTAACAATTTAAATTTGCATGAACCCAGAAGATTAACTTAGTGTGAGTAGAGATGATAGTTGTTAGCACATAACGATTTTTGCATGTAATTAAATTATCGTTGCGTTTATTGAATTAATATAGTACCAATTTAAAAATTCACTATTAAAAAAAAAACATAAAACTTAGACTGTTATTTCATAACTGTTGAAAACTTTGTTCTAGTTTACAAAACGTCTATTCCAAAATGCTGATCAGTGGTGAAAACTTTAAGTATACGTAAGTAGGAATATTTTATCCCATTTTTTTGCACTCAAAAACTATTTAACACTTTGAATGCTGGTCCCAAATACGGAAGCCATTTGAAGAATGCTGGCCATTTTTGTTACTTTTTAAAAATTCATTGATTTAAAAGCATTAAAAGAGCACCATAGAAAAATTCTACTTACATGTCTGGATTCTATATTTCTTCTTCTTTTTATCGGTATACAATTAAAAATCAGATTTTTTCATCTGATAATATCAGTTTTTTAGTAATAGTGTTTTAGCAACAAAAAAAAATCAAACCCAAGGGTAATCGAGCATACAAAATAATTGTGAATATAATTTTATTGCCCTATTCATAAAAAAAACTAATTAAAATAAGCAACAATAAGTACTAATCAAATACTTTTTTTTTGTTTACATGCTCTATTTACACTTTGAAATAGAGTCCATTCAACAAACGATGGTTCTGAAACGTGCAAACAATAGCAATGCAGTCTAGCAGCTACAATTCAATTGTCCTGGCTAACAACAGTATAGTGTGTGCATTCTAGCGGTAAATGGCTCACTAACATCACTAGAGACCATTTCGAGTACCAGACTCCATACTAATACTCAATAGGCTATTTAACAAAATTAAATCATTGATCTCGTAAAACTACAGAATCCACATTCTTTGGAAGTTACGCTACTTTGTAAAAGTACGGGATCCACAGTCAAAGTGTTAATGAAGATTTTTCTTTTTTATTTGAATGGTTGTGTTATAAAAATATTGAGTTGTTGGAGATTATAAGAATATGTGCCAAATGATTTTAATTTTAGCAGATAGCAATAGTCTTCTTTAAACTTTTGAATTCATGAGTATTGGTGTAGTCAGATTTGCTTATTTGCAAATTGACATAAGTAAGCAAAATGAATATATCTGTGGAGTCTGTAATAATCAACTCTGGACACTAACATTATAATCAATTTGAACCTGAATACACTAAAAAATAATAACTACCTATATTATAAACAATGTAGACAGTTGTGAAAAATTAAATAAACCGGGCAAGCCATAATGGGTTCAAAGTAGATGATGCTCTGCAAGCGCACAAATTGTTGAGGGTGTCATGGGGCACCAAACATTCAGTTAAATAGTTTATTAGAGAGCTCTACCTGTTATGATCAGTACTATATTTATTTAATGAATGTCCCAGCTCAATTAAGGGTCCTGCTTAGTGGCATTTCATTGTTGCCAAAGCAGGGTTTGATATGTGACACAATATTCACTTGTTGTGATGTAAACCATTTGAAGGGGTATTTTTAATTGGTTCAAACAATAAAATACTTGAACAATATAAAAACAACAAGATAAGAAAAATCTATAAACAAAAGTTCGTGTTCATAATATATTTACTCACACTCTAATTCACAATATTTAACTAGTATGTCATAAAACAGGTGTGTTTATACGAGGGTTGTCCGTAAATTAAGGTCTCCAATGTTTTTTCAAATAGAAAACATAATTTTATTGCAAAACCAATTATTAGATATTCTGAAATCTTAGACATTTAGCTATTTTTTAATGCAGTCCCTGTCATCATCAATGCATTCTCGCATCATACCAACAATCACCCACCGACTCGCGCAGGAAGGAATCGTAACTTCCTGAGAATTTCATTCCCTCAAGTGTTGTTTCAAGTTTAGGAACAATGACATTTAGAGGGTTGGTGATGCAACCCCCTCTAAATGCACCTGAAGATGAAAGTCATCCTTCGAAACCGGTAGTGCCGAAAATAGGCAAGATTGGTGGCAAAATAAAACAGAGGTAACTTTTTTACCATCTATTGTTAATTTCAACCAATCAGGATAATGCTGATAGCATAATAATGAAATTATGTTAACGTGCATAGTCAGCATAAAATTATATTTTTTTAAATCAACAACTTGTAAGCAAAAAAAGTATATACAAACATTTTGTGACATTTTTTACTTTTAAAGTGTGAATAAAATGTTTTTTCTTTGTTATTAGTTGTTTAAAAAGAATTAGACTATAGCAAAGAAAAAATACCATATATAATTTTTCTACTTTTTATGAAGTCAGCAGATTTATACATTGTAAACATGTAGATAAAAAATTTATTAAAATTGACACCTTAAAACAAATTAACATGCATGTAAATATATACCTGAGACCAGACAAAATTGAGTTTGAATAACTTTTAAAATACTGCTTTGTTATACAGTACTAACAAAAACAATAATTGTATATATTGTGTAAGATAATATGCGTTCTTTAGCATTGTACATTGTACATGTTGGTAGGAACCTAAAACAAGTGAATGTCACAAATTTATGGTTAAATTGAATAAATTATTTATTTCCATCATTACATTACATAGTTTTTAACAAAACATGAACTTTTGAAAATAATGTTAGCCAGTTACAAGTATGTGGCTTACATGAGTCCATCTAAACACATGTTCAGATTCACTGTAATTAAAACTATAGGAAACTCTCTGTAACATCTGCTGTACTTATTTAGAGGCTTATGAACATAAATTTAACTCTTGAATTATCTTTACATTTAACTTATAATAAATCATTATTATTATTAAAGTTTGAGTACAAGAAACTTACAAATATTATGGTGATCAATTTTAGTAACTTCACAAAGGATTCCTTGTGAATCCCTCTGGTCTGAGAATGATAATCGTGGTTTACCAAAAATCCATCACCAAACATTTGTACCTTTCTGGCACTTATATTGTAATCCATTTTTGTTATATGAAAATTGTGTATTTTTATAGTGTTGTAAGTAAGGCCATTAATAATATAATGTTTACACTTGCATGGAAAAAAAATTATTCATTGTTATAGGTCCAACAATTAAAATACATCAATAACAAATATTTATATTACTCAACAACTAAGTGAAACTCTTAGATCTAGTGATTTTTTAAGTCTTTTAACGTTTCTTTTTGTTCTGTGGTTTCCTTTGCATCTCCAAAGTGTTTTCCCTGATAAAGAGAATAACTAGGAATGTAATAAAGTTTGGAAATGTAATAAACAACTTTATTTTAAATACAATTTTTAAACAAATAAAGTATGTTAATAAAAACAAAAATACTTTCAAACTGTATAGAAAATAAAACCAGTATTTACTGTATAACATGGTGGATTTTAGTAGTAAGGGGGGTCTCCTATTTGTCTTATCATTGCTGGAATATTCTTGGCAGTTGCTATTTTTCCCAAACTACTCATGGAGGAATGCTTCTTTCTCCAAATAACAACTTTTTGAAACTCTTCAAAATGTCAAGAGTAACATTGTTGTCCTGATTTGCTTCTACAGAAAAGTCCACTGTAAATGCAATATCAGAGGATTTGATCTCAAGGCAGACAGGTAATTTTGTCCTGTTTAAACAAGTTGGCTCAGCCACAGCCACCTCGAGGCATACAGGTAGGGGTTATAGATCTGGCTTTGAGAGGATATGACATGTGAGGCTGTAAGGCAAGCAATACAGTATTTATACAGTTTTGTATATATACAACATATCTAAATTAAGATATAGACAGAGTCCAGTTGTGAAGCCAAGCTCCTTGTAAATTTCTAATGGATTAAAAAAAAAATATAATTTAATAATAAATAATATTCAATGAGACACACACAGGTTGGAATACATATAAATGATATTTATTGAAAAGACATACATGAAAGATAATCTATATTAACCTGTATGTATATAAAAACAGATTAATATAGTATTAAGAAAATCTATAAAAACCTGTCTAATTTGTAATTCAGTAAAGTATTCTCGTAGTGGGGTGAGTCAGGTCCAAGGTTGAGGATGTCACAGGGTATCTTGAGGATGGAGTCTTCTGATTGCAGTGTAGGTAAATTCTTCAAAACCTTCCGTAGCTGAGGGTCAGTAAGATTCCTATTATAAGATATAGTGAGTTCAGATGATTGATGAGAGTCGGAAATTGAAGGATGAGTCATGTGGCTTAGGGCGTTAGCTGTTTGTTTGTTTGTCTGCTCCTTTGCAGTGTTCAATTTTAAAGTTATATTCCTGGATAGCTAAAATCCAACGAGTGAGGAGATTATTAAAAAGTTTAGAATTTTAGAATTGTTAGTTAGAATTTTAAGTTTTGTACCTAGTATGTGGTATCTAGTTTTTTGTAAACAATAGATGATGCCAAGTAGTTCTTTTTTCAGTAGTAATAAAACGTTGTTCGGCAGGCTGCAACAAACGTTAGAGAAAAACAATAGCTGCTTTACTTCCGTCTTCCTTCAGTTGAAATAGGTGTCCTGCTATGGCGCAGTCGCTGGCATCAGTCTGTAGATAGAATGTCTTGGTGATATCAGGGTGATGAAGTATGTTGATGCAGAGAAATAATGACTTAATCTTGTTGAAGGTGGCTTTCTCTTCTGCTGTCCAGATGAATTTGTTTTTCTTTGAGGTGAGGCGGAGTAGAGGCTGAATAGTTTCAGAGTAATATTCAATAAATTTATTATAATAATTTATGCAACAAAGAAAAGATTTAGCCTGTTTTCGGTTCATATGGGTAGAACAGTCAAGTATAGGCTGCACCTTAGTTTGGTCCATGCATAAACCAGAATCAGTAAGAGTGTCTCCTAAGAAAGAGATTGAACTTTGACAAAAGGTAGACTTTGAGATTTTAACTGTCATGTTAGCTGCTGCTAATTGCTTTAAAATATATTCAATATGTTGTAAGTGATCTTGGAAATTTGAACTAATAATACAAATATCTACATAGATTAAGGTAGTTTTCAACTTTGTCACTAAATACTTTATTTAATGACCGTACTAGAGCTGCTTGAGAAGTTGAAACTCCAAATGGGAAAACTTTGTAATGATAAGTCTTTCCACAAAATTGGAAACCAGTGTAAGGTCTCGATTCAATATTTAGAGGAATCTGCCAATAAGAAGCTGTCAAGTCAATACTGGATAACCATTTCGAATGACAAGCTTTTGCCAAAAGTTCATTCACACTTCGATTACACTCGTAATCGGGGACGAGAATTCGATTAATTTGGCGAGCATCTAAACACAAACGTATTTCTCCGAATTTCTTGATCACGGGAATGAATTATAGGGTTTATAAAAATGCTATTACTTTTCTCAATAATTCCAAGTGCTTCCATACAGTTGAGTCCCTTCATTACGATGTCTTGATGTGCTAAAGGAACAGAGTATGATTGACATTTGAAAGATTCTGCATTCTTGATTTCAAGTTTACGCTCGTATTTGCTGCATAATCCGAGTTCATCGGAAAATGTGTTGCGGTGAAGAGAAGGTTGGTGAGTTGTTCTTGGTTCATTTTACTATTATTTTCAATTGTCCGTTGTATTGTCTCTATTTCTAAATTATTAAAATTATTGCTGTCTTCTACATTATTATTTGTACCTTTTAAGTCTTTAAAATTATAATTATTATCATATTCAGTGTATTCGTTGTATGCCAACATATCATAATTGTTGTTCATAAGATTCTATCAATAATGCTTCCATCAAACTTCAATAAGACATCATTATTATTTACATTCATATATATTCTTTCCTGATTTAAGACTATAACCATCTTCCATGATCTTATCATATCTATTCCAAGAATCACGTCATGAATTAAATTAGGTACAAGCAGTAATTGGGTATTGATTATATTGTTGTTGATATTTATAGATAGCATTTCAATTTTTAACTCATAACATATTCACCTGTTACTATATTGAAATTTAAATAATATTACTGGCCTCTATGCACATGCACTTGGCAAAAGTCAAATATCAGGTGACATTGTCTAACCCTTGTAACCAGTGGTGTGAACCCCCGTCAACACACTTCACCCCTCTACTAAAATTAAAACACCAGTTGAACTTATGATGCTATGCAGAACGGTTCGCTCGAATCTCACGTTGTGATTGCCGTGACCCTCTCTTATAGTGTATAATGTTTGTTTCATTAACCAGTGATCTTGTTTTTACCTCAATCTCTCTTCTCTCGATCTACTCAGCATTTTATTCAAGTGAACTCTAAACAGTGTTGTGTTGTGCTTCAAACTGACTGCTAGACAACATCGATATCCCAGGCCTGGTGGATCCATCTCTACGGTCATCTCTCATCTTCTCAGTTCTTCGCTCCAAGATATGCACTATCTCCTCTAAAGGTACAGTTGGTTCTTTTTCATTAATTTCTACTTCTAAAACGCATCTCCCTGTGATCGTTCGTGGTAACGTCTTTTGTAGTGTTTCCTTTACTAACATGGACATTAGTTGGTCCTCCGAAAAGGCATTAAATTTAACATTCTCTCAAAAAAAACCCCAATATTGAATAGTGAGATTTTTATGACTAACATTTCGCTCATACAATTTTTTCAATTTGTTTAGGAATTCCTTCGGGTTCAAAGCGCGCCCATAAAATGTTGGCGGGTTGTTATTCATAGAGTTGCTGTCACCTCCGGTACAAGTCACATAAATGTTAGTGACTACTTAATTATTTATCAGTTCTTCTACAATTCGTAGACTGTTATTTAATTCACCAATTTGTTCATGCTGGTTTTAGTTGATTGGTCTAATTTGGTCTAAAATTTCTCTTTTATTTCCCTGTATTTTCATTGTCAATTCTTTATTTTGTTGTGTTGGATTAGTTTGACAAGTTGTGGTGTAACTTTTTAGTTTCATGTCTACAGTTTGTATTAGATTAGTATCATTAACTTTAATAGTTTCCTATAGGGTCTCTTGTTGTAATTCGATGTCTTTGATCAAATCCTCACGAATGGTGCTAATTTGATATTTTAAATCTTTTTCAAATTCTATCTCAATTGAATCAATTTTATTGGATTTTTCAGTTTGAATAATTTTGATTTTATTTAGTTAAGTGGTTAATATTTCAAATTTGTTGTTCACTTAAGTAAATTTAGCTTCAATTTGTTTGGAACAAAGTTTTAACTGTTCACTAATTTGATCTGTCTTTGTTCTGAAGGGTCTTAAAACGGGTATTGATGTTTTGTTCAAGTTTATTGAAGTCTGATTTAAGCTCACTTAGGTTGCTTTTTAGTTTATTGTCCATTTTAGTAAAGCGATTTGCATCAAAAGTTTTGCTGTAGTTATTAAACTGTCTTCACCACTCTTCTTTTATAAAAAATAAAAATTATGTAATAATAATTTGTGGACTTTAAAAGGTTGGAGAATTTTTTAAAATAATAATAATTATATTTTTAAAATGAAATCATAGTAAAATAATTATCTTCTCTTCAAGTTCTTGTTTCAGATGTTTTTTAAAAAATAAAATATTTCTTGAGGTTTATTATTATGAAGACATCAGCTGTTGTTTACACTGGACATTTAATAAAAATTTTGTTGTAATATGATTTTGAATAATAAATTATTACAATATGAAAAGAAATTAGTTAATTAAATTAAACCAATATTAACTATTTTTGAATAAAGGGGATATTAAATAACTTCCATATTAAATAACTGTACTGTCTGGTTTTACCAGCAATACACACCAGATTTGTGTCACTTTGTAAGTCTTGGGATTATTTTTTTTTTCACCTACTAATAAATATCAAACTATATGTTGTTATATATCATTATTTTTAGAATTTAACGAGAAATAAAGATAAAATAACATCACATTTTTTTAACTGTTCAAAAATTAAACAAAAATAAAAAAGACAAAAATTGCGAAATTTTTGAATTTTTTTTTTTCGTTTTACCCCTGAAATGTGATAATAAACAAATGTTTCCATGGTAATCGATATGTTTTTTCTATAGAACAGTTTATCTACTTCAAAAATACGTATAATATGATATACTTTATTCAATGAATATTCTCAAAATATTGCAAGCAGTAAACACAAACAATAATACAAATCAGCTGACGAAAAATACTGTTGATGTTGTAGCAAAGAAAAAAAATAGCTGCTTCACTCAAATTGTTGTCATAGAGTACCAAATTAAAGTATGCTTCTTTCTGCACATTTTGAGTACTATAACAACCGTTCCATACCAATAGATGACTCAATAACGGCAAATTACGAAAGGCATGCACATCGACGTCAGAGGCGTCGACGGTATCGGCAAGCAGGTGCCGATCGACGCCTGAGACGTCGTTGGTACTGGTAGGGTTAACTGAGTTGAGACGATAAGAAATTACATTAATTATAATCTTAAATTATATTAAACTTAATATGAATTAATACATTATTTAGTTTGAAGTAATCACAATGAATATTTGATAAATAATGAAAAGAAGATTTTTTTTACATTTTGAGCTTTTAATTATTTTAAACAAAATTGAATATGATTCCTGAATCATCTCATCCTCCATGATGAAGCCGATTTTCTCATGAGGAAAAGGTCTGAGATCCTCAGGCAAATGTAGTTGTAGAGTTACCTTGTGAGTCCGAAGACTAAGCCTTCATCACTACAAGACACTACATGAGTGAATTACTACAAGACACAATATGAGTGAATCACTACAAGACACAATATGAGTGAGGCTAATCTTACGTAAAGTGCTAGTGTTCCCAGTTTCTTGATTATTCTGGTTTTTCTACTGAAATAACAATCATATGTTGGTTTTCATTTATTTTTGTGTGATACAAAAATAATATTTCAATGATAAACCTCAAATTACTTCTCTGTTAGTTAAACATCTAAAATATCATAAAAGGGATAGTCGAGGAAAAACATAAGTCAGTTTATTTATCAACCATAAGTTATAAAAATTTTATTTTATTAGTTATAATTGAATTCACATTGAAATATTTAGATGCTCTTCCTAATGATGCTTTATTGAATCTTTCTTTGTGATATATTTTGTAATAAATAAGAATCTACTCAAATTTAATTCTCATTTAACCATCAAGATAGTGTAATTAATTGGACTGTATGAGACCATACAAGTCAATCTTTGTTAAAATTTAATCTAGAGATACATATTAATATTACAGAATTACTTCAAATAAAGATGAATGTTTGTCTGGCAGACCAGCTGAGCTGCAATTTTACACAAGTATGGCATCTGTGGTGGTTCAGATACCAGCATCGGTGCTGTTTGTGGATCTCATGGACATTGCTGGTACAACCACCCCCTCCCAGCTGTTGCTCTATGTCCTCAATGGGGTTTTCTTCCACTTCCAGAGCATCACTGCTTACGTTCTAATGGACTACATTAGTCCAGTTACACATAGGTATTGTTTTATGTTATTATAAGAGCATTCTGATTTTCTTTCTCTACACTTTACTGTAAATTTCACTATATTACATTGAAAGTTATAAAATGTAATTACCTTATTATTTGCTCGAGGCGAACACGTTCTCGGACACTAACTTTGTTCTATCATATGGCTGGCTCTGAGCTGCGGGGTGAACTGCCTTTTTCTTCTTGGTCTATATACAGCTGGGAACACTTGTTCCGTTATTAGGGCAGGTGATGGACTTGGGGTTTCTGGCATTCACTTCCTGGTTCATTTTCATAGTTTAACTTCTTTCCATTGTTGATTTTAGACTATGGTAATTGTTTGATACTCCTCTGTGTTTATTTACTTTTGTTTGCATAATAATAAATTGTTGTCTTTATGTTCCCAAATATGAATAGGGAGACCTTTGTTTATTTTCTTTACTAGTTTAATTTTCTTCATTGGGGGACATTTGTGATTATTAATTAATTTTTATGATTCATTGATTGTTGTGTAAAAATTAAGATGTATATAAAATATAAACTGTAGTACAAGTGGAAATACAGTACGCAAAAAAAACCAGTTCATATTTAATACCACTAGAGGTCATTTGGATCTTTTGCAGGATTTTTGTGACAATCGCATCATTTCTGAAGAAACAATTAAACGTTGAGAGAATTTTGTATATTATGTAATAACTAAAAAACAAAACTGAATCGTTGTTTAGTGACTAATAAAGAAACCTGATTGTCTATCAGCTTTACATAATTTATAAACAAGGTATATGACTCAATTTCAATAAATTACTAGCCTGCTTAACTAGTATGTAATTGTTTACTACTACTTCCCTATTACTACAACTTAATCTCCCACATTATAATAAAGTTACCATGCAAATAATGAGTACATAAAACGTGCTGTAAACTTAAGATGTTATCAGCTACGTGTTTTTGTGATTCGACATATTTCTTTTACACTAAACGTTCTTTATAAAATAGAAAAGGTGCTTTTCACATTGTAAAGCAGTTATTATAAACTGTTGCCAATAACAAAGAAATAAAAACTAACATTTTTAAATTATCCAACTTACAGTCTACTGCCATGAATTATAAAGCATCTCTTGAACTGAATAAATTACTTTCTGGTAAATGAATCTTAATTTTTTTCTTTAAATTTGACATTAATTGTTGATTTATAATTTACCTACAATATCACATACAATTTCAAAACAGCAAATAAAGGGCACTTTTCAAACAGAATTAACTAAGAACTTGGTAGTCTAAAAGTACCAGTAATAACTGTGGACCAACTAAAAATAACAATAATTAGTTATATGCCAGTCGTAATTTGATTCAACACTGTTTCTTAGTGCCTTAGTGATATAGGTCTACCTGAAATCATCAGATAATAAAGTACCAAAAGTTTTTGGAACTTTCCTAGATTTTTGGTAGCAATGTCTCTGTTACTTTGATTTGTCAAACCCTCTTAATGATGTTTTTATCATCTGGGATCCAAAAACTAATTAACTTTCATCATCTTCCACTAAAGAAATACTTTTAGATTTTGCTGCCCTTCATTGTCTCTTGCCTTCTGTGACATTTAGTCTTATGTGCTATAGATAATTTTATTGATTATACTTTGCAATGTAGATATTTTATGCCATACTTGTAATTTTCCTCTCATTTTTTTTACAAAGATTATTTTTATGAAATAATTATACCAAATAAGTTGTCAAATCAATTTAGCTTTCCTTTTTTGAACGGTGTCGATTGATGTTCTTTTTTTCAGCTTTTTGTTAATTTCCTCATTCCTTCAGTTCAGGATGTTTTGTGGCTCTTTTTCTGTCTATGTTTCTATTGCTTCAGTTTTTTCTGTTTTTCCCCCATGGATTATGTTATAAATGTTAACTAAGTAAACATTTATACATTAAAAAAAAGGCTTAATCGTGACATTAAAATTAATAAAATCCACTGTAACGCTTATATAAATAAAAATTTTTTTAATTCTTCAAAGTTTATTTTTTGTATGTGTCCTATAAACAAGGACATAAAAAAACTAATACAGAGTGAGTTTTATGTCCTGGCACACCTGGATATAATTTAAACGGCCCGAGATATCCATGGGAAACCTTGACCCTACCTATTATAACATATTTTCTTAATTTTTCAAGTTGTTGAAAATTTCCCCCCCCCCTTTTTTAAAGGGGGGTAAAGGGGGGCAACTAAACATTTTCAAATACAAACCCCTATCATGTGACCCCTCATTTTAAAGGGAATAAAAAAGAAATCCAATAATGCAAACTAGAGGTCTATACGTTTATTTTAACAGATTTTATGACAAATTTATAATAATAAAATCAGTAACTGTCTTGTCCTGTTTATCGTAACATGAGTCAACATGCTTTGGAATTTCCCTTGTTCTTATCTTACAGGTTGCAACAATCTACTGTTGACTTTCTCTTTACTACTCACTTGCATTTCATCATAGATATCTCGGGCCGTTTAAATTATATCCAGGTGTGCCAGGACATAAAAAAAGGACAAGACAGTTACTGATTTTATTATTATAAATTTGTCATAAAATCTGTTAAAATAAACGTATAGACCTCTAGTTTGCATTATTGGATTTCATTTTTTATTCCATTTAAAATGAGGGGTAACATGATAGGGGTTTGTATTTGAAAATGTTTAGTTGCCCCCCTTTACCCCCCTTTAGAAAAGGGGGGAAACATTTTCAACAACTTGAAAATTTAAGAAAATATGTTATAATAGGTAGGGTCAAGGTTTCACATAGATATCTCGGGCCGTTTAAATTATATCCAGGTGTGCCAGGACATAAAAAAAGGACAAGACAGTTACTGATTTTATTATTATAAATTTGTCATAAAATCTGTTAAAATAAACGTATAGACCTCTAGTTTGCATTATTGGATTTCATTTTTTATTCCATTTAAAATGAGGGGTAACATGATAGGGGTTTGTATTTGAAAATGTTTAGTTGCCCCCCTTTACCCCCCTTTAGAAAAGGGGGGAAACATTTTCAACAACTTGAAAAATTAAGAAAATATGTTATAATAGGTAGGGTCAAGGTTTCACATAGATATCTCGGGCCGTTTAAATTATATCCAGGTGTGCCAGGACATAAAAAAAGGACAAGACAGTTACTGATTTTATTATTATAAATTTGTCATAAAATCTGTTAAAATAAACGTATAGACCTCTAGTTTGCATTATTGGATTTCTTTTTTTATTCCCTTTAAAATGAGGGGTCACATGATAGGGATTTGTATTTGAAAATGTTTAGTTGCCCCCCCTTTACCTCCCTTTAGAAAAGGGGGGGGGGAAATTTTCAACGACTTGAAAAATTAAGAAAATATGTTATAATAGGTAGGGTCAAGGTTTCACATAGATATCTCGGGCCGTTTAAATTATATCCAGGTGTGCCAGGACATAAAAAAGGACAAGACAGTTACTGATTTTTTTATTATAAATTTGTCATAAAATCTGTTAAAATAAACGTATAGACCTCTAGTTTGCATTATTGGATTTCTTTTTTTATTCCCTTTAAAATGAGGGGTCACATGATAGGGGTTTGTATTTGAAAATGTTTAGTTGCCCCCCTTTACCCCCCTTTAGAAAAGGGGGGCAAAAGTTTCAACAACTTGAAAAATTAAGAAAATATGTTATAATAGGTAGGGTCAAGGTTTCACATAGATATCTCGGGCCATTTAAATTATATCCAGGTGTGCCAGAACATAAAACTCACTCTGTATATGTAAAAAAATGTATTTACATATTGGATTTGCAAAATATATGAAAAATTATTTTTGAAAATGTTGGCCTAGTTACATTTTTGTTTAGTCAAACAAAAAGAACTGTGAAATAGAAAATAAACAAATGAAATCATAATTATTTATGAAATTGTTAATCAATACGAACATAAAAGAAAAAGAAAAACTGGAAGTTGGCTTGTGTATGGTACAGTTTGAAACAATCATCTGGGTGGAAGGCAGGCTGTACTTCACATGTTTTACAGAGGTAAATTGTTTCTTTCCTCAATTCAACACACGACACATCTGGCTGATCCTTTTTTCCTCTTCCTCATAAAATGCCTACCATTTAGCCTCTGTTCCATGGGTCCTAGGGATGGTCATCCACGTCGTCTTGTTTTTGGCTGACTTGTCATATTTTCAGCAACTAGTGATCTTACCAAACTTTTTCTGAAAGCCAAGTGACTAAGGGGTTTTTTCATATGCTTGATCTGTACTTGTTTGTTTAAAAAATAGGAATTTATCAAACACACTTCCATGATCCAAAAAAAGATTTTTCTATACCATTTTTTGGTACGTCGCATGAATTCGTAAGATGAGATGTGATCACTCCTATCAACGGCACTCATATTTTTAGTGTAGTCCAAAATTATGTTTGGTTTTGAAACATGTGGTTGATTTGGCCATTTGTTTGGTACTTCACTTACATCTAACTTACTCCCTTTTCGATATGTGCTAAGCATATGTACTTCTCTTTTATCCTTCCAAGACATAATTACTGTATTTCCTTTTCTAAAAGATATTATGTCATCTTTTTTCATTTTCTTTGTAATTGCTTTAAGTTGAGTGGCATTCCTTTTCTAGTTGGCATCTCTGTGCCAGTCAAAAAGGTATTCTGTCCTAATAGTTCATTCGCCAATTCAGGGCTCGTATAATACCTATCGGTATATACATGTAGTCCAGTTGTTGATGATGAGAGATCTTTCACAATGACCGACTGACAGAGTGTTTTGACAATTTGGGTTGTCTTTAGCAGCTGAGAGCCTGGCATAAGTTCTTGTTTGCCAAAATATGGTGAAAAATCATATATGTATCCATTACAATAATCTGATAGGACAAACATTTTCATCCCGAACTTTATTGGTTTTTGAGGGTTATAAATACGAAAACTTACTTTACCCTTAAATGAAATTGTACTTTCGTCAACTGCCACTATGTTGCTTGCAGTATAAAATAATTTAGTAAGTGGTTTTATACGGTCAATAATTGACTTTATACAAAAATTTTTCCCCCTTGCATCCCCTTGGCCACGATCATGGTTGAAGTGTAGATTGTAAAATATATTTAGGAATCTATCTTTAGAAAATACATCCCTGTAAAATGAAAAATATTTTTTTTTCGACTTTCCCACATTGATGAAAAATATGACTATTCTGGGAAGTAGCATCGTTCCCATATTTATGATTGTTCCTATAAAGGCTTTCAATTCAATTTCAGAGAAGTCATGCCACTTAACTTGAGCAACATCAGTACGAACTAAATGTTTCTAAACAATGATTAGCGATATATTCTGCTTACCACAATTGGAGCTATAATTAATTAGCGATATATTCCGCTTACCGCGTATGAAGGGTTAATATACAAATTTGTTGTTGCTGGAGAACTTTATTATAATAAATTCCATGTAAATGGTAACATTTTATACCAATATTAAATGAAATAATGTGTTTATAGAACAAGACAGATTTAACCCATTGACCTATGAGTTTATTTGCACTGCACAATCCTATTAATCCTATTAAAATCAAGGAAAATGTAATATTCGGCAAAAAATTCAATTTTCAAACTAGAGTAAAAATTGTTATATTTTTCTTCTTCTTCCTTCGATTTTGGCCTACTATGAACCACGTGAAATGATTTCTCATGATTGATTTTATCTCTTCTTTCTTTCCTTCCAGTACTCTTTCATTCTTTCTCCATGCTGTTTCTTTCTCTCTTCCGTCCATTTTGCTCCTGTTTTCTTTTTTGCCTTTTCTTGAAAACCCTGGAATCCTCTGATCTTCTTTCTGAATTCTTCTCTTCTCTCCACCTCTTCCCCATCTATTTCCATTTCTTCCATGTCTTTCCTGACCTCCTTGATCCATGTCATCTGTATTTTGGGGTTTCTATCAAAGTAGTTGAATATTCTCTTCGTCAATCTTCCTTCGTCCATTCTTTTAATATGTCCATAGAAGGTTACTCTTCTTCTTCTTATTGTGTCTGTTATTTTTTCTGTTTTTTTGTAGATCTCTTTGTTGCTTCTCAGTTTCCATTTTCCATCTTCATATTTTGGTCCCAGGGTTTTCCGTATAATTTTTCTCTCCTTTTTTTCTATCTCTTCCATTTGTCTGGCTGTGTTTAGCGTAAGGCATTCTGAGGCATAGAGGCCTTCTGGTTTAATAACTGTATTGTAGTGTCTTAGTTTTGCGTTAATGGATATGGACTTTTTTTTATATATTTTTTTTGTCAATTGGAATGCCAGTTCCATTTTTCTTGCTCTTGCACTGACTGCTTCTTTGTCCAGGGCATTTGGTTGGATTAATTCTCCCAGGTATTTGAACTTGTTGACCCTCTTGATTTTACCATATTTTGTAGTGATCTGTCTTGGTGCATCTTTTCTGTTTGTCAAATATTCTGTCTTTTCATATGATATTTGTAATCCAGCCTTCTCTGCTGTCTCTTTCAGTATATTGATTTGTCTTCTAGCATCTTCCATGTTTTCTGCTAGCACGGCCAGGTCGTCCGCAAAAGCTAGACAGTCAATTTCAAGGTTATCCTTCTTTCTTCCTATTTTTAATTTGAGAATTCCTTCCTCCTCCATTCTCTTTCTCCATTCTCTCATTACCTTCTCCAGTACACAGTTGATGAGTAGTGGGGAGAGCCCATCTCCCTGTCTCACTCCTGTTTTGATCTCAAAAGGTTCTGAGATCTCTCCCATAAATTTTACCTTTGACTTTGTGTTTGTTAGGGTTTTTCTTGTGATTGCGATTGATTTGTCATCGGCTCCGAATTCTTCCAGGGTGTTGAATAGTGTCTCTCTATCTATAGAGTCGTATGCTTTTTTGAAGTCCACGAATGTCACGTGTATGTCTTTGGCCCTTAGTCTCCTGTACCTTATTAAGAGTTTCAGGTTTAGTATCTGTTCGGCACAGGATCTTCCTTTCCTGAATCCTCCCTGGTAGTCACCTAATTGTGGGTCCAGTTGGACCTCCAATCTGTTTTGTAATGCTTTGGATAGGATCTTGTATGTTACTGATAGTAGTGAAATTCCTCTATAGTTGTTTGCATCTGTTTTCTCTCCTTTTTTGTGTATTGGATGGATCATAGCTGTTTTCCATTTTTCTGGTATTTCTTCCGTTTCCCAAATCTTTTGTATTATTTTATGTAAACTTTGGACTGTCTTGGTATCTACGTTTTTCCACATTTCTGCTACTATAGAGTCTTCTCCTGGGGCTTTATCATTTTTTAATTCCTTAATAATCTGTTGGATTTCTGTTATGTTCGGTGGTTTGGAGTTTTCGAATTTATATTTCGGATTTAGTTTTGGGAATCTCACTTTTGGCTCCTCACAGTTTAATAGTTTTTTGAAGTATGTCGCTAGTAGTTTGCAGTTTTCTTGATTATTCAGTGCTATTTTTCCTTCTTCATTTTTGAAACATAAATTTGGTGGTCGATATCCCTGGAGGTTTTGCTTAAAAGTTTTATAGAATGTTCTTGTGTTGTTCTGTTATATTTTTATTTTTATAATAAAACAGGCTTCAAAAATATGTAGTTTATATGTAAAAAAAATATTTATAACAAAATATTATAAAAAGTAAACAGTTATTTTTACTCAGTGTTTTTATTCAGTTCAAGAGTATCTGTCGTGATCTCTTTGTTGGTTTGTTTATCCTTTGTAATTTTAGTTAATTAAAAAAAAAACGATATACATATCTGTGCATGTCTGTAATTTTGTTTTGTAGGTTTAAGATTTTAGTTATTAGTGAAATTGACATGTCATCTAGCATTAGAGTAATACTCTGTATCTTATGCTGTAATATGACTTTGACTGAATAAATAAAATAAATAAATTTGTTTTTATTTGTATACATTTTGAAAGCTAGTGTATATATTTTTTAGTAAACAATTAAAAATCGTTTCTGAGTTGCTATAATTTTGTTGACAGGTTAATTCTCTACTATAAAATATTATATCTTATAAATAATATTTTTATATCATCACACACAGCAATTTCTTTCTAAACCGATGTAAGATTTGGTATTTTGACTTTAGACAAAAATACAAAACAATGTTTACGTAGAACTACAGGAAGACAACACTTGTGTGGGGGTTCAATTTATAATATAATTATATTAATAAATAAATAGAATTTAAGTATTTGAAAATTATAAGACACACTTTATATCATACAAATATAATAAAAATAGAAACTCACACTAATGGTAATTCTTTAGTCATGGTCTCGTCATGACTAGTAACAAAACATTAGCACTCGTCTGCTTATGTTTACAATCACAAACTGAAAGCTAAATTTCATTGTAAAACAAACCAGCTGATTGTTACAAAGCTGACAAGGAACAGAAAGCAATATTGAAGCACATAGAGTAACAATAAGTTGGTTAATATTGTCATACACATCTTTGTTTAGCTCGGAAACATCGTAGTTTGGCATGCAACATTGTTGATTTGCGATGTATTTTTAACATATGAAACAAAGTATTAGCTCATATATTTTTTCAACAGTATGTCGGTCTTCACTGATTGTTTTTATTAACACGTTTAATCATTTGATTTAATAGTTTATTTTTAAAAAATATATTAAAAGGCATTGTTACCATCACAGACAGTTCTGTGATAGCAATTTTGAGTCCAGATCAGCTGTCACGGAACGGTTCCGTGAAAATAGGTATTATTTAAACAATGCCTATTATTTAAACAAAAATAGGGTTAAAACAAGGCAATATTTATAGTTTCATAAACTGTTAATAATTAGCAACACACTTTGAAGAACATAAAAATATTATTAGCGTCTGGTGGGTTAAGTTTCCAGAGGTCAGCATCGAAAGTGTTAAGCTGTATGTTTAATATCAGATTGTGAAGGTTCCATATTTGGATAATTTTGGAGTCATGAGAAGTCAGTTATCAGAACGGAAACCAATTCTTACTGGCGTCCCCCAAGGGTCCATATTGGGACCAATTTTATTTTTGATTTTTATTAATGACATCCCCAGCAGTGTGAACCATACCAACTTATGTCTATATGCGGATGACACCTCTTTACTAGTATCTAATCAAGATCGTTCAGCAGCAGAAATAAATGCTTTTTTAAATGGTAGCGCTTTGTTGCAGTGGTTTACAAGTAACCAACTTGTTGCCAATGCACAAAAGACTAAAGTGGTTAGATTCCACATCCGTTCTTTTGACTCTAACCTAGATCACAATTTCATTATAGGTGACTCAGAGATAACGCCGAGTTCAGAGATTGGATTCCTAGGGTTGGTAATTGATAGCAAGGTTGTTTTCTCAAGCCACATTGCCTTGGTGTCTAGCAGAATTAGCAAGAGACTATTCATTCTACGAAGACTAGCTTGCTTTACAGATAGGCGGGTCCTGCTATCAGCGTACTATGGGTGTGTATACCCCCATAGTACCCCCGCACTTGTCTTATGCGGTAGCAATCTGGGGAGCTCCAAGTTTAAGTAATCTACACATTTTTAGATTACAAAAGAAAGCCTTACGCATCATTTGTGGCCTTTCTGCTAGGGAATCCTGTAGAATCATCTTCCGCATTAACAATTTGTTAACATTCCCATCAATCTATATTTTAGAATTAGTCACCTTTTTAAAAAGAAATTTTCATCTGTTTACTAAATCTGAATTATATAAAATACACTTTTACTCACTTCAGAATTATGACTATTTAGATATTCCACGTCACCAAACTTCTTTTTTTCAGAAACAAGTCCAGTTTAATTGCATTAAACTGTACAATGCTCTGCCTCCGTGTTTAAAGTCAATTGCCGATTTAAACAAATTAAAAAAAACCTTAAAAGCATTCTTGATACAGGGTGAATACTATTGCATCCGAGACTTTTTATGTAAATGACTTGATTTGTTCCTTGTATGCATTGTATAACTTAGACTAAGTTTTGTTGTATAAACTATGTTTTATTGACTATTACCTGTGACAATGTTTTTTTTTTTTTTTTGAGAATAAAAATCTGAATCTGTCCTGTTCCAGTGTTGCCAACACAACTAAGAGAGCATTCCTGATCTGGTTGTCCGTGCTGATGTTTGGCAATGATGTCACGATGCTAAGTGGGTTAGGCACATGCACTGTCATTGTTGGGGTTTTGTTGTACAACAAAGCTCAACAGATAGATCTGCAGATGTACAGCAGAATCATTAAGGTGACTTTACATTTTTAGTCATTCACTGTATTATATTAGCTCTGTTACTGTGGATCATTCCTCTTTATCCACACAAGCTTCACAGCGTATGAATACTTGCTGCCCATCCTATAATGCTTTCAAAAGATACGATAGGAACGCAGAGCCTATTATTATTATTATTATAATCAGATTATCATTATTATTATTATTATCAGCCTTATTATCATCAGAATGGAAGCTAAGGTGTCTCACAACATTATTATCATCAGAGCTGTAACTAAGATGTTTCACAACCTTGATCTGTAGCTTAGATGTTTCACAATCATACATCATCCTTAAAGAGTAGCCCAAGCTGACGAGGACATGTTTTTAATATCTTCTAGGTCCCACTAAGCTACATTAGTTGAATAGTAACAATTATACTTCAAGAAATCTTACCCTAACTTAAAAGCCAATCTTTTTTATCAAATGTATCTTGCCGAATGTTTGTGTAAATTCAGTTATGGCTGGGCAGTAATGGTCTTCATTCACAGCTAAGTTGGGGGGCAGGCCCCTATTCCTGCTACTGTCCTCAATGCCATTTTTTACTGTTGTCCACCAGGATATGGGAACAGATGTGATTGCCAGAAGGTAGACATCCAGTGCTTAGTATGAGTCTACCTTCTGCTCCAAGTCTGCTCCAACAGTACCTCAACATGGATGATTATTTAAGGATGATAGATAATATATAAAATGCCTTGAGTAGGATCCTGTGTATGTAACGACAATAACGTTACAAGCCTTAAATCGTAGGCTATAGGGATAATCCATCTTTATTTTGGATGCAATGACGGTCTGTATTATTCAATATATAATTCCTAATTAGTTGAGTTTTTCATGTTAAAAAAAAATTTTTTTTTTTTTTCTGCCTTAGTAATTCAATACAGTGGAGTCTGAAATAATTGGGACTGAACCCATTTCGGATTACCAAATATTTCGGATTAAATAGATTTTCTTAAAACGCTCTTTTGATAAAACATAAAATAAATAATATGTCTAACATTAAGTACAGTACTTAAGTTTAGAAAGCAATAATAGCCTATGATTATAATGATGATAATGAACCCTTTAATAGAAAAATACATTCAACTGAGACGTAAAGTCAAACACTATTTTTCAACACAAAAAGTTGGAGTCACTAGTGGAAATCGATCCCAGCCCCAGCACTACTTGATTCCATCGCATTCGCCATCAGCTGACGGAATTAGTGTGCATATTTCTGGCATTCTCACGCTACCTCAAACAGCACTGTTCCCAATTTCCACAGTCAGTGTCTTATCAACAGTTTGAACTCGTGTGTTTATGTATCTCAGTTTTGTTGTAACACATACAGACGCTCTGACTGCGTTTGTTCTCACATTACGCTATGTAGAGCAACACAACTGGCCGACACGACCCCAGTGGCCACCATGTTTTGAGATGCTGGCATAATTTAGTTTTGAGGGATAGGAATTCTTCTTTAAAGCAAACAAATTTAACTGATATTTCCAAACCAAAGTAATATTTGAACAGTTTATTAATAGTTAAATACTTGAAATAATATTTTCTTGTAAATTTTAGGTATAAAGTAGTGATTCTTACAGTATCTGCATTTTAATTTTTGCAAAATATGTTGTCAATTTCTGTTTCACATTACTGAAGTTCAGATAAATGGGACTCTACTGTATTAATCTTCCAAAGTTTCTTGCGCTCCTCCTATAGTCTTCACGCCCCCCTGGGGTCAGCGCTCCACAGCTTGAGAACCGCTGCTTTAACCCATTGGTGATGAACCAAGAACTGGGCTCGTTCTGTGTTGAGCATTATTTAAATAGTGAATAAACGCACCAAACAATTAGTTAAATTGTTGAGAGACAACATTTTCACTAGAGAGCACTACCTGTTATGAGTAGAACTAGTGGCAAAAAGAAGAACTACAGCCATATACTTCGAAATCGCAGTACAAAATTCTTCTGCTCAGCGTCAGCTGTTTTTAACCGTTATTGGCCATTGCCGCATCGCGGCTTGGTAATCTATTGGTTAAAGTCGTCACCTCCTGTGGCCAGGGAGTCAGCGGGGCCTGGGTTCGAACTCTAGTTGATGGGCAAAAAGGTGACTGGTGCAATTGCATGAGAAGCGTCCTTCTGTGGGTACGGGCCTACCTGGCCAACTAGCCACATACGTTTTAAAGAATTGTCAGAGAATGGTGTGGCAACATGACAGAATAGAAGTAGGTCATAGAGGTCTAATGTAATGTTGACTTTGTAGTTAACAGCAGCAGTCACCACAACAGTTTTGCTCATTTTTAGCTTGTTATTCAAGTACTTGCCCTTACAATATTTTATTTTAAATAAATTACTACCTCAACGGGTTAAGATAAATGTACCTTAATAACATACATGTATATATTTCAGAAGGAGCACAGTGGTCTTCCAAGCACAGTAAAAACAAGAACAATATAACCCTGGTTTGGATATGGCATATTTAACAAGAGGCTGTGAATCTCATTGCCAACCAGAATTGTCAATTGCCATTCATAATGGAAAATCCTTGCTATTAATATTGAATTAATTTTTTTTAATTCTCTAAGGCGTCTTTTACTGCAATTTTAACTTAAGTACCTTTTACATACTAAAAAGTTATTAGTGAAACATATATCATGTCGGCTGCGTGTCAGCTCAGAGTCTACACTCATATATTCCTGTGCTGCTCGTAGAACTGGATACAGGTAACTTCAGAACAACCATATGCCAATTTTGATGTATAACCTATACGTAATTGCCGCCACTCCAACACCATTTCTGGCTGAGACGTTACTATTAACTGTCTTGCAGACATTTACTATCAACAGTGCAGAAGTTTCAAGGCTCAAATTCTAAAATTTGAATCAGGTGATTGGTTTAAGTGTCCAACAACAATAAATTTGATTTGCTGTTATTATTTCATTATTGTTTATTTGTTGTTTTTTTACTTGATTACATACTGTAGCATACAAAAATATTCATAAAAGTAAGTGGTTTCAAAGGTTTAAAACAGATTTTATTCTCATATAATAAATTTGCAAGTGTCTTATCTGTTGGAAATAGTCAAGTTAAATTGGAAAGGAAATGACACTATTTTGATTCCAGATTATGTAAACTAGTAAAATACAATACAATAGTAAATTAAAAGATATGTTTCTCATAAGAATGAACCTAATATTTTAATTAAACCAGCTGATACAATATTGAATTATACATTTACGAAACAATTCCACAAAAAACTATGTTTTTGTAAATATCCTCCCAGCCTGGAGTTATGCATGAACCCACAGTGATTGGTGTAGGGAGAAGGTGTGGAGTCTGTCTCCCACCAAGCACAGACACCTGATAATGTACGGTCTCTCAATTCTCTTTTTACAAATCACATATGTTAGGTCTTGTATTTAATTAATTTATTTTTATAATTTAATTAGAAAATAAAATTCATTACAATCAGTAATCCACATATTTAATTAATCATAATGTAAACTACATCCATTTATAAATTTTAAATTAAATAAGAACAACAGAAATAATTAAAATTATATTGCATTGTAAACAATTTTAATAATATTATTTCTTTTTTAATGTTGCTTTTGAGACAAATACACAACTTGTAATAACATATTTTAAAGAAAACTATCCAACTAAGGACGACTACGTGATCCTTCCTGCCATTAAAGGATCCAGCACTTTCATACCAATCTGATTTTACCTGTCAAATCAACCTCCAGTTCCAATTCTTAGTCCTGAATCGTTGATCAATGAACAACCTATTACACCCCAGCTTTATATCCTACCAAAAATCCAAAAAGCAACATATCTTCTGATTGGTCAATTGTGGCCAGCTATAATTCCATTACCAAAAACATTTCTCCCTTTGTCATTCTCCACCAACCTCTACCCCCTAATATCAAACTGGTTACCATAGTTACCTCTTCACTTTACACAAATATACCTCATGCTAATGGCCTAACTGCTATTAAGCACTTCCTCAACACATGCCCTTCCTACACCAAACCTAACAACACTTCCTTCCTAGTTCGGCTAATTTAGTTCATCCTTGAAAAGAACCACTTCCACAGTTCCGGCATCAACTATCCTCAGATCAAGGATACTCAACACCATACGCTCCCTACCCTACAGTCTAGCTACCCTTGTTAATTGAACAATTTCCTCTCCTAAAAATACATCAATCAACCAAATTGTCAGTGCCTTCCAAAAGAGAGGTTACTCTGTCAACATTATTAAAAACCAAATCTGTTTAGCCCAATCCCTAAACTAACCTCAAACTATAAATAGTTCCCAATGCTTACCCCTTGTTACCAATTACCACCATGGCCTTCAGAAATTCACCCTCATCCTTAAAGATGATTTCATCATTTTAAAAGCATCCTTTCATACCAAAAATCCCCAGAAAGCCCTCCAATTGTCACTTGAAGACAAAAGAAAACCTCCACCTGATTTATCCTAATACCTGATCTAAAACCCAGCCTATCTAAAGACCATCAATTACCCGTTTTAAATCCTAGCAATGAAAAGTCTTTCAAAACCTGTACTATTCATCTCTCAGCTACACTACCTCCTTAACTTACAAGCCACCTGGAAACCACCCTGTAGGATTTATACTTGGAATTAACAATTAAAAATAATTAACGATTAAAGTTAATCGTTACTTTTCCATTAACTTTTTAACTTGATTGTTATTTTTGGTAATGTTTAACTTCTAACTTAAACTAGTTGAAAATGTGGGTAACGATTAAAGTAATCATGTTTAATTAACTCATTTCAGTAATAATAAAACATGCACATAGAAAGGTCAATTTTAAAACATTTAATAAACGGAATTGTTTTATCGAAAATAGTATGAATTGATCTTCCTCTACTTCCCTATAGATGGAGATAGAGTATATTTTGTTCATGTTTTTAAGTTTTTTTTTTTAAGTTAATACCTTATCAGATACCTTATCAGTGACCCTTCTTTATCATCTCTAATCTGATAAAAACCACCTGGAGTTAACATTTCACAATATAATTTGGCGTTTTTTTTTTTTTTTTTTTTTTTTTTATATATTGTGTAATAGGAATGTTTAGTCATCGAGAATCTCCTATAAATTGATTTTTTATTGTACATGGTTAAAAATGTACAACTTTAATTACAATGACTTAAGTATTTGTTTTTTAATGATTTTGGGAATCAAATTAAAAATATAATTTTTAAGATTACAGACATTTACATAAAAAAAATTAATATGAACATTGCTATAGTCTAATAAAAATTCGAATAGTAGGCCAACACACCATGAGTACCCTTTTTAATTGTATTATTTATTATATAATAAGTATTTTTATCTAAGAAAATATAAATAGTAGTGGTTAAGAATTTGTTTGTGTATATTTTACAGTGCTAATAACAAACTTTTAACTTTCAATTTCAGTTAATTTTTGTAAAACTTTAACCCTTTGTACTCCAGACAAACACTTTTGGTCGGTGTCAAAAACTCCAGTCCATGTTAGAAAAATACTAGCGAAAAACTCCAAGCCTATTTGGCCAATTTTGTAAGGGTTTAATAAAAAATCATAATTTAGTTATTTCATAACTTAGAAATACGATTTATGTTTTGTTTTATTTGTAATAACATTCTACATAATATCAAAAATAAAGAATAAAAAAATAATTTATAATTTTTTTCTACTTTATTAAAATGTTTATATAAAAATTACTATATATAAAAAGTTCTACTTTATATAAAAAGTTTTTATAAAAGTTAACTTTGAGTCCTTATAACTAAAAAAATTGCATTGACCTATTATAAACCATTGTTATTATTTAGTTCTTTATATAATTTTGTGCACATAACTTCATAAATAAATCCATGGTAAGCAATTGTTGAAATCTTGACAAACTAGAAATTTAGCTTATAAATAATATATTATGTACTCTGATCAACTTTGTTTCTGAAGCACCAGTCACATTTATTTCATTTTTCCAAATGATGAATTAGTAATGATAAATGTTAAAAAGTACAAATGTATGTTTATTTATAAAATTGTTATTGGTAAAAGTCACTAAGTCAAAAGTCGTCAAATAATAAAAATTGTTAAACAGCTGATAAAATGAAATGTTATAGAAATTTGATAAAAACATAAATTGCATAAAAAAACATATCAAACGTAACATACACCTAGAAACAAAAACAAAACATCAGAAGAATAACGTAAACAAATGACCCCGCGCAAACACCATGTGACAGTGCCAGTCATATGCATGCAAAAACAGCTGATAAAAAACCACTGCTGATAAAAAACCTTCAATAAAGTGGACTATAAAGTACTACTACGCTAAACTATAATTATGGAAGTTAATTATATCGTAATTTGAGTGCAATTGGAAAGTTTATAAAGCCAACAAGAGGTATATTTTGAATGTCCGAAATATCAGATGTCAGACTTTTGGCACATTTAGCGAACGTCCAATATATCGGATGTCAGAATGTAAAGGGGTACTTTCAATTTATCCTAACTTTTAACTTCAATTTTTTTTTTTTTTTACAGGATTAACTTAACTTTATCTAGTACAAAAATCATTAACTTTCCCAAGTATGCTATGATTGGAGTTAAGTGTTAGAGAGGACTTTACAGTCCTAACTTCGCCCCATTAATAAAAGCATTTTTTCATTTAATTCCACCAACTTAATTTACCATCACCAGTGCAAACATTGCCCAAACTTAAAGATGTGGTTCCTTGGGTCAAAATAAGAAAAAAAGTTCTTGTAAACTCAAAAGAATCCATAAATACTTAAAAACTTCTGTAAATTATTCCTGTAATTAATATATTGAAATAATAAGTAGCTCCCAATTCCGACTGCCAGTTGTCCAAGAGCCTTTCTAAACTTACTCAACAAGTTGAAACACTCCCTCTTTGGGGTGCCTACCATTAGATCAATGTAAAAGAACGTTTCATCTCACTACTTACTTTTAAATTCCCTTTAAGTACTTTACTTTGGGTAAGATGAAAATTCATTTTAAAATACAATTCTTTAATTAGTATACTACTTATACTTTAATTATATAATTTAATTAATTAAATACTATAATTTAATTATATATAATTAGTATACTAATTATACTTTAATTAGTAATTTTGTTTTTTTATTTCTCTTATTATTATTCATTATTCATCTCTAAGACGCCGATCGTTATCATTGATTATGAAATATTTTATAATGTCACGGTACAATTGTAACACTATGTAACAGCAAGTGATTTTTATGATATCAAAATTATATTTAACTGTTTTAAAATAATGTAGGTGTTGATAAGCTTGTATTTTTATGGTCCATTACTGATTAGATAACTTTAAAACCTTGCATATATTTTTAAAAATCAGTTTGAACTAGGTATCATAGTCTATAAAAATGCTATGGTTCTAAAATTACTTTCTCAACCAATATGTATATATTTTATTGCCTTGTATTTTTTTCTGTGTATTTTTTATTTTTTGTTTTGTTATTTAATTCATTTTTATTAAATACGATTTTGTCAGCTATTCTGTTGCTAGGCATACAAACAATTGGCATATGAAAACAAATATCGCTTTAAGTTTATTATCACATTTGAAACTTATTACTATACATTTGGATGTTTGTTTACTTATAGGGCACTTGACCAGAATTAGTATATAGTACGAGGTATAGGGCATCACTAAACCTATTACCAGAGAAGATAAATCCATAATCACAAGACATTTATAAAAAATACAACCCAATAGATGCGAATTATCAATGTCTGTAGCATCTTCTTCAGGCATGTAGAGGCCGGCTAAGGTTCAACAAGATGCCAGAGGCATTGAAAATGTTTGTACATTTTGATGTGCCACTTTATGTGCCATGCAGAATTTTCTTTTCAGGTCAGTTTTCTGATACCCTATCTCTCTCTTACATAATATTAAAGACTGCATATTCACAAATATTAGTCTTTCATTTACATTATTTTGATTGAGATATTTGGATTGTTATCAGTTGGAAATTCATGTTTCAAGTATTTTGTTTTAGTTTGTGAAATCTTGAAAGTCATTGCAATAAAGAATAACACAACATTTTTATAAAGGCTTACATTAGGTAAGATTTTTGATATAGTACTCTTTGTAATTCATAAGACGATGTACTAGGGAATTGCTTTTGTAAGAAAATAAACTTACCTGTGCTTTGCTTGACTGGTGGAGGTGATTTAAAAGCAATTTAAAATCAAAAGTGTGCAATTTAAAATTAAGCTAGTAATAAGTGCATCTAGCATACATAAGAATTCTTCAAAGAGATCTGTAACTTAGTTTGTACAATCAATGTAAATAAAGTTTCTGTGCAATTACTATCACTTTTATCATATTTGAATCTGTGGCATGTACATAGCGTTACACAAATGCCTACAGCATTTTGTATATTTGTAATAAAGTAATGAACATATTTTTAAATTTTATTAGTGCATTATTTACTACCCATTTCCTCTAAAAAAATAGACATACACAAACAAAAATTTAAACAAATCCATTATAAACTAATTTTCAATCAAGATGCTTTACTAAATATCATGCATTAATAATAAGCAAGTTACTGAAGAATGCTGATTACAATACAAGGTAGTTTTTTAATTTCATCCGTAAAAGGTTCAACTTTAATTTGACTACTACCCTTGATTATATACACATAAAATCTCATCTAATAGGAATATCAGTGTGAAGTCTGCTACCACAGTTGGTTTAAACTGCATTATATTTAAATGGGACTAATTCCTAGCCTGAGCAGCAAAAGGATAAGTAGGAATATTTATGATAGTCTGTACCTTGACCCCATGGGTCAAAATTCCACCTCCCCCTCAGACCAGAGAGATTCACAAAAGAATAATAAGAATGTGAACCCCTTTTGTGGGGGTGATTCATTCTTTTGTGAATCCCTCTGGTCCCAGGAAGGTGAGCGTGGTTCACCAAAATCGATCACCATAATATTTGTGCATTTTGTACTTATATTGTGCTATATATGTGCATTTTGTACTTACACTGTAGTTATTCGTGCTTGTATTTTGATATATTTTTGCATATTTTGTTCTTATATTGTAATATATTTGTGTTGTGTGACATTCCATTCTACTGTATATATACCAACAGTTATTATGCTGTAAATTTCAGATGGAGTTGATATTGGTATTCCTCGTTGTTAATCAAGTTTTACAAAATCACTAATAAATAATACTTTTTTCGAGGCCTTTCGCCAGCAAAGCTGGCATCATCAGGCAACACAAATTTATATTTGGTTATAAACAAAACAATACAATAATTAATTTGGAAAACATATGTAAATAGTTATTATGCTAATAAAAAAACTACTGTATTTACAAAATTTAACACTGGATGAGAAATCTATGAGTGTGTGTTTGTTTGGTCTCATGACCCTATTAAGTTGGACATCGACCGCTTTAGTGAGAACACTATTTAGCCATATGGGAGCACTGTATTCAGCAGCTGAATAGACCAGTGACAAAGCAGTTGTTTGCAGGATGTGTGCGTTGGCTCTCCAGGTTGTTTCAGAAATATGATGTAATACATTTGCCCTGGTTTTGATTTTAGTTGCTATTTTTTGAAGATGGCTTTTAAAGGTCAGCTATCAATCTTACATTACTCCCAGATACTGTGGATGATCATTATTATGGAGTTTTACACCATTTAGAGAGATGTTCAGTTTTCGATTAGCCAGTCCGTTACTTAAGTGGAAGCAGGTTACTTCGGTTTTTGATGGGCTAGTATTTAGCTTCCAGGTTGTAAAATATTCTTCAAGAGCTGCAAGGTCACTTGTGAGTGTTTTTTCAGCTGTTGCGAAGTTCTTATCTTGGTAAGCAAAGCAATATCATCTGCATTTTCTAGACTTTGTGATTGGGATGGCAGCGGTATACACATTGAATAAAATTGGAGCAAGTACAGACCCCTGTGGCGACCCATCAGCTGTCTAAGAGCTTACTTCACAACCAAAATCAACTTTTATTAGCCTGGCACTGAGCATTTACTCCAAAAGTCGCAATAGAAAGGACAGGGAAGGAGGCTGTAGAACTTAAATATTAAACCTATGCTCCTTACTGTGTCATATACTGCTGTAAGACTAATAAAAGATGCAGATGTTTTTCAACATCTTTTCAAACCTATTTTTGATAAATGATGTCAGAGCTACAATCTGAACGCTACAACTTCGGCCAGGGCGAAAACCAGCCTGCTGAACTGGAACATTGGAATCAAGAATAGGTGATATTCTATTGTATAACAGCCTTTCTAGCAACTTATAACAAACACTAAGAAGAGACATTGGGCGATACTTTCCACTCGTTTCTCAGGCTTCAGAACAGCTACTACTTTTGATCGCTTGAATGCTTTTTGCAAATTACCTGTAGCTAATATGTTATTGTAGACTGTTTGAAGCCATTGTTTCACTTTGCTACTGGCATGCAAGAGAAATTCCAGTAAGATACTGTCAAGACCGGCTGCTTTCCCTGCTGGTATAGCGGAAATTGCCCTGTCTATCTCTTCCTCCGTGAAATTTCTGGAGACTTCCAAGGTGCTATTTGACTCTTTTTTATTTCATTCAACTTGTAAAGCACATGTTTGTCAGAAGTATGGCGGGTTGACTCTGATAAGCTGACTATGTGTTTAGAGCTTTTTAGAGGCCTTCGGGCGGAGCATTTCTTCCCTTTGATTTAAAGATTTACCAGTGCAGTTTCCTTAAAAGTAACCACGCTTTTCTACTGCTGTGGGTAAAGTTTATATATTCTTTATACTTTATATAGCAATCTTATAAACATTTACTAACAAAATCAATTTCAATCTTGTAAGATCATCCTCAGTTGTACAGAGATTCAAGAGGTTATGAAAAAATGAGTTTGTTTTTATATAGACTGAAGGCTTTTTTTTTATTGTAAACATCCAAAAAGGTTAATTTACTATATACAGGTTATGTTGGACTTTACTTTGGTTTGTTTACATTATTAGTATTGTTGGTTCTATAATATATGCATTATTATATTCTTTATTCTAAATATGTTTTTATAACTTTTCAATCAAGAAAATTATTTGAAAAACTAGTGGCTTGTAGGGGCAAAAGCCCCTAAATAAATAAATTACAAATGTTGCTGTTAAATATTTAATGTATAATATTGAATTATTGCTAGTTTTGTAAAGCTCAAACATAAAGTTGGCCATGTGTAAACACTGGTTTGTTCAGTTGAATACCAGCTTCTTTAAATGTTTGGCCTTGTGCCTTGTTAATTTGTGTATAAAACATTAACAACTGGAATATTACATTTATCTTATTAACACGTTGACTGCAAATGTAGATAATTTATTGTGTCATTCTGAGGCCGCCGTAGTAAAACTGTATGTCCGCCTGACGCCATGAGGGCCACCGGTAGCCCACGTCATACGTGCCGCTGTGCGCCATGTGGGCCACAGGTGGCCCTCGCGTCTTTTATAAATCAAACACAAATTGTAGCGCCATTTTTAGTATTACGTAATTTTTAATGATATATTCTAAAAGCTCATAAAATGTAATAGAAAACAGTCCTCTGGTTTTTAAATAAAGCAACCCTAAATACGATTTTATATATTTGAACTAGTTTTTACGACATTTAGACAGACTAGTTTCTGTCACAAAAAGAATCAATGTCACTTACTAAACACCTAACCTCAAAAGCTGATCAGTGTGTGAGAAGAAAATATAAAAATCACAACAAAACAGCTGAAACATAATATCATATGGCATATGTAAAGTTTTGCCGCCACGCCATGAGGCCACCGGTGTACCTCATCAATAACTTCACAAAATGGCGGCAAAAGACTGGATGTCGGGTATTTCTGTACTCGGGGGGGGGGGGGGGGGGGGTCATTTCCGGTTGCATGGAACACAGAATTCGGAACAATGAATATTGAACTTTGCCGTAGAAACAGCTGTGGCACCAGGCTACCGGTGTATGGGTGAGTGTATGAGTACAGTGATAGAACCCACCCGCCCACCCCTACATGTACAGTGGTACTGACCCACCCACCCACCTACAGTGGTACTGACCCACCCGCCCATCCATACACCTACAGTGGTACTAGTACACTGTACTGTATCACTACAGGTAATTTAGTGAGGGCCACCGGTGGCCCTCATGGCGTAAGTTAAAATTGTTGTGTGGGCCACTGGTGGCCCTCATGGCAGTCAACGTGTTAACAGCTTGAATATTTAATGCATATTATCACATTATAAAACACACACAAAAGTTAGAAACCTTCTTCCCAAAAGATTAACATGGGAATTTTGAGGGCTAATGGGGCAGAACCCTTAAGGGGGATCACAAAACTTTTATTTTTCCCACCATCTACAATATCAGAGCTTTAAAATGAGCCATTTCCGAAGGCCGTAGGTGAAGTATATCACTTGAAATTTGACGCAACCAATTTGCCTTATGAAATTAAATATATAGATGTATATGATTATAACAACAATGTGTCATTTCCATGGTTACAGTAAACTTTTAGTGTTTCACTTATAAAAACATAGATATATAATAACTTTATATATTTGAGCGCAGCACAAAATTTACAACATAATGGCTTTCACTTTTTTTATGTGATGTATGGAGTCTGATGTAGCCCTATTAGTCATGTAAAGTTTTCATTTTCAAAAATAAAAATGTTATCAATTTAGTAGTAATATAAATATTTGTTTAGTTTGTGTAGTAATTTTTTATAATTCTACAACTCAAAGCAAACAAATTGATAGACAACTTGGTAACCATGGGTAGATATTTATATTTTTTATTGATTTTAAGAGAAATACTCACAAAACATGCAAAAATGGTTTATCAGTTAGGGAAAATATAGACATCAGTTCTAGGGTTAATGAAAATACATTTTGAACTTCCTGACAGAGGAAAGGCCTATTTTCAAATGTATTACAAAGAAAGGTTAAATGAGGAAGCCTTTCTGCACCACGCCAGCCACTGTTGAGACCTTGCCTTTATATTCAACATTAACGGACCATTTAACATTACACCTAAGAAGCACTAAGATCTTATTGAACTGTTGGATTTTATACTTCTCAACCATTATTCTTTCTACATAAGATTACTGGAAGGATCTTCAAGAAATACAAAATATACTGAAAATTTTAATGAGATATAAATATAAGGTAAAGAATAAAATAGATATTTTATAAAAACAAATTATATTTCAATAATGATCTTAACTAGTAGTATTTTGAATTTTTTCAAGTAAACTCTCCATCCAATATTTCATAATGGGTTGGCCTTTTTTTGTTTTCCTTGACATCCTTTTTAATTTTTTTGATTTGTTTTCCTTGTATCTGTCTAATGCTTTCTTCATCTCTTCTTTTTTCTTTTTTAATTCTTCCTTTCTCTTAAGATTTTCTGTCTTTTTGGATTTATAATCCTCTAATGCGAGAGACAAAGCACTTTTCCTCCTGAAATAAAATTATACTTCTTTTACCAAACAAATATATTAAAAATAGTAAATATACATACAACAGGGTGATGTTTTTAAGTGTGCCACCATTGGGATCTTTTAAACCTGCAGAGATACAACAATCTTTAAATAATAAAACTTCACCTACTTTTTTCTCATTAATAAAAATACGCATTTCGCAATTAAAAAAAAACCAGCAATTTCCAGAATGGCGGACAACTTAATTATTTCTTATAGACCAATATTTACTTTATGATCTTTTCTGATACAAAATGTAATTTTAAAACTTTTGTATTCTTTGCATTTTTCCCGTAATATTAGTCATTTCTAATCTATGGACTAAAATATTTGGGAGGAAAGATTGAATAGTTTTAAGTTTATTGATATTAGTTAAATGTTTTATTTGTATTATTGCTAATTAAAGAGTTTTTTATCAGTACACACAATTAAATTATTTAAATTCTATTACAGTAGTGCCGTTATCTGACATGCTATTATTCGACATACCGTTTCAACCGACATACCTGTCCTGAAATCACCACCATAAAAAACATGATTTTTTTTTTATGGTGGCAAATATCACAGAAGGTCTGAAGGTATATACACCCCCCAACCCCAAATTTTGAAGTCTTTAAGTTTTAAATTTAAGATTTGAAGCATGCATTTATATTTATCAACACTCTTTACAGATTCGTTGATACCATTCTAGGTAAAACAAATTTTTAAACACATAAACCAAATATTCTAACACAAAGTTAGAAGTAAATTTTAGAACTACGTATTACCAGTATGTAACTAAATTTGTTTTGTATTTTCATATTGAGTTGCTTTTATAAAGAAGACACAAAGGTAAAAAGACAATTACAAGATATACATAATAATACTACATTTTTCTTTTAGTACATAATCACATCACATGTAAAACACTTTAAAAAAACTTCAGTTCATATATTAACTTCTACAAACAGTAAAGAACACCGGGAAAGAAACAATCATCAGTTCAAAGCACTGCCGAAAATGTCGACGAGTATCTACACGACGCAGGACTCGGCAAGTTGCTGATGACTTGATGTTAGGATGGATAGATGAGCCATCACCATCACCAGCCCACGTGAGCCAACTGTCCAAACGGTGCGGTGTGGCTTGTGATATGCGGCATGGCTCGTGGAGAGACTAGACCAGCTAATTTGTTTCCGGTCTAGATGCATCATATTTCATAACTGTGGTCTTTACAAAAATATAAAGTGCTTTCACAACATACAAATCGTAATTCCAATAATTATTAATGAGAATAATATTCTTTCATTCTTACATATGAGACGCCGACACAACGTTGTTGGTATTTTAAGGCGAATATGAACGATTATATGAGTGTAGTCTGGTTACTAACTAAGTTCAACTGTTCCTCAGAAAGGGCAATTTATTATGTCCCAGAAAGGGACCTACAGCTTTATGTGGAATCCGAACCACGTAGTGCTGGTATGATTTTCAGCTAATTGACAAGTCTGATACTCAGTTATCTCCCCCACACAACATCCGCACAATGATTACCACCCAACATGGACACCCCAGACTTCTCTAGCAGTAGATCAACTACTTACTTCAGTATGATGGTTATTAGTTCACGGTAGTAAGAGGTAGTGGCAGAAAGAAGTGCTGACAGAAAGCTAATGATGACATCCGAGAAAAAACAAAAACTTAAAAAAAAACCCGGTAACTGATATTGACAATTTAGATGCAGACAAAATTAGGCGCCATTTGTATAAATACTTCATAAAATCAATCCTCCTGTTGTAAGAAAGATATATGTGGTTTACCAAACTATCTATACCGTATGTATACATTGTGTATAAATAAATTTGGTTTACATCTCTTTGGGTTGTAAATGCTTCCAATACATTAAATGCTAATTAATTACTTGTTTAAATCATAAGTGAATTATATTTTTATTATATTAGTGTTTTAAGAGTTTTAAATTCAATATATTTTCATAACAGGTAGGCCAACATTTGAATTATAAAATCTTACAACATGTGTAAATTTAATTCCATTCCGATTTATAAACAATTTACTTTGTTTTACAACTCAAATTAATAGTTTTGATGTTAAAATTTACTGATTGACTTCGTTTTTCGACAATTCTAATAAGTTACATCAATCACTTCCCAATTAAACGCTAAAAATTACAACTGCGCATTAAAAAATAGGTTTATATTTTCCTAAACTCTTCCCAATTGTGAGTCACCAGGACTTAGCAGGTCGTATGTAGTAGCAAGAGCCGAGCCAGGCTCGAGTTGTGTCAAGCTAAAACCCTTTGATGTTTTGGGATTTACTGATAACCTGCAGGAACTGACTCGGGTTGGCTCGGGCTGATACAAGCCACCCTGAGTTAGCTCACCAAATCGCGAACTTACAGTCCAAGCAATGCGAGACTGGCCGAGTCGTTGATAATCTTGATCAGCGACTCGCCAAATCCCATATTGTGTAGATGGGGCCTATCAGACCAATAGCGGCGTGGTGCGGCGCTAAATTAAGTGATCACATGTTTCTTTTCTTTGTTATCCACGTCATGACCACCTGCAGCAGAGAGATTGCACAATTTAGCGTAAGTGCCATTTTCTTTTCTCTGTGGCCAATGCGGCTGGCTAAAGACTTTGAAATTGTCAGCTTGCGAGGCTTGCACATTTTGTATTTCAATGATTCGATACAATGTGTCTAAGCTTATGGAGTCAAGGACGTAAAAGTTGAACCTCAAGCTGTTTCTGACTTTCTGGCTTGTCTTCTTTTTAACATTTGCCAGTGGTACTATAACATTTTATAAGCAATGAATTTACAATAACTAATTTAAAAGATTTTGTTACACGTCTCATTGTCTTCCTCAGAGAGGTCATGGACTACCACTGAAGCCGCCACTGGATTGAATATCTTAGACAAAATTAATAAAATTAGCCCAAAACAATTTTAAACAACCCAGTTTCTACTAATTTTAAAACTTCTTTTACTTTTTTTCAATGTAGTTTCATAGTTAATTATATTTTGTATAATGAAATAGCACTTAGTGCACCAAAAGTAAATTATTGATATGTATTTATTCACAAAATAACATAATTTTGAACATTTAATGCCCTGGCTCCATAAATAGACACTACATTATTGGAATGAAATGTTTGAAAAACAATTTGTATAATGCTGGTTCATCAGCTGTTTATATAAATATAAGCTTTTGCATTGTTGTCAAAATTTTATTTCTTATGATTGCCCTAATTTGCAATTGTGTGCCGATGACTTATTAATAACTTGTTAATAAAAAAGAAAGATTAAAAACTAAAAAAACAACTTACTGAATAATAATATCCATAACTAGTACTTAATACAACAAAAACCTAAAATATTGTAAGGTAATAAGTCAAGAAAAAAACCTTTTTAACCAAGCATTTAACTTCAGTAAATTGACATGAAAAATTGTTTATACAACTTTCTAAGCAGGAAAGAACCTATCAAATTTGATAAAAAAATTTAAAAATCTATACTTTTGTTTGTAGAGCTGATAAATATAAAACAGCACTAGCTGCACTAATTTATTTTAATAAATCAATATTTATTGCATGAATTTCGAGTTTATAGGTCTATAATCAGATGAAATATAGAACATCAAACTAAAAATTATCATATTTAAACAGGGTATGGTGTTTTAATTTTTTGACTAGAAGTATTGGTTCAAAACTTGATCAAAATAAGTGTATTTTTGCATAAACTAAAACCAGACTAATGTTTTCTTGCCTTTTTTCATTTATGAAACTCTTTTTGACAAGTACTCCTTGTAATCACAGTTGCATGTAAAAATTTAGTAGTTGATAAAATCTTCGATTAACCAATAATCACAATTTATTAGTTAATAAATGGTTAACTAATTTACTTGTTAAGTGCAAAATACCGTCTTCTTGAGAAAAACCTTTGAAGAAAAGACACTTAGAAATAGTGTGAAATATGTTAGTTAAGAGCTGTAATTTTTTGAGCCTGGCAGAGATGTGCTACCTAAAAGATAAGTCATTAATTAATAATTTTGACAGTAAAACTGTGAAAACAAAAACCATTACCTATTTTTATTCTAGTTATATTAATACATAGCTGTTTTCTGTACAAAAGGGATAGAATAGAGCACTTATTGCAACAATACTAAATTATAATACATATTTTTTAGTTACATGAAACGGTTACTATTTGACTGTAAAACTCCTTATTATGAAAATAGTTAAAAGTGACAACTTAATCACTTATAATAAGGAAGTGATTAAACATTTGTCAGAGAGTGAGTGAATCACCTTGTTTGAAGTAAAGTAAATAAGCTATAATAATCACAGGAAGCATTTTTTGTTGTTGATTAGTTTACTTGTGCTGATACATACTTATTAAATTTTTGTTTATTATTTGACTCCAGTTTGAAGGATGGTGTATTACGTTTCGAGTTCTTGAAATATTTCTTCTGTTTTCCATGGGTTGACTGTTCATTATTATATTGGTCTAGAATCAGAAAAAGTAAAACAAATTGATTAAATACAATGATCAAATACCTTATACAAACAAAACTTAGGTAGTATTCTTCAGGCTTACTGACAAGTAATTTTTAGTATCGATGTTTAGAAAGCAGTTTTTATTTGTGTGCTTTAATGGTAATATGAATCCAAGTTATTAAGATCAAGGCTCTCATGGAGTCTATTCTTTTATGATATGCTAGACTGCCTCACTTTGCTTCCTACATAGGTCATAATACTTTTGAATCTCAAAGTGGCTACAAATCTTGGTATTCCTGAAAAAACCTACAGTATTATTGAAATGCTCTGTCCTCAACAAGGTAACTCATACGAATCAATGTCTTGTAAATGCTAAACAAAATTGTTCAATTTTATTGTTGTTTAACTAACGACTGAAAATATTCATCGGATGTTTCATAAGATGGTTGTTTCAATCATTCACATGATTCATCTACTTCATGCTTCTAGTTTCTAACAGACAGAAAAAGAAAACAAAAAAATTGCAAAGAAATTATCTGTTGCTTAGCACACAGTAGATGATTCCTCCATTTGTAAAATACAAGTTGGTGCTTATTTATTTAATATTCAAGATCTGTAGCCTACAGAAATTTATGGTAGTTACTTAAATAATTAAAAGCATAATTTTACATTTACAGAACCATTTTTATTTTTAAAATGTTTACTTAATATGTTTCACAAAATTGGAAGCACTCGAGGCACAAAATAAAAAATAGTAATTGAAATATGATTAAGAAATTCAGCTGTTAGAAAATAAAATTAAAGAGGCAATATTTACAAATGAACTGAGAAAGCAAAGAGGAATATACAACAAAATATGTGGTAAAGGAAACCTCCGAGAGGCATGAAAAGAGTGGGGAGACAGAACAGATGAAAACTAATGAATCCTCCATTGCTTGTGCGAGCAGAGTGGGGATATAAAACAGATGAATTCTCCGTTCCTGGCGTTCCTAATAATAACGTTATCACAAGTAGTGGAGGTTTCATCCATCTGATAGCTGCGATTAGCCATCGAATGAATCGGTTGTGAAGCAACAACCAGAGGAATTGGTATTTTTCATACGATGTTTCCCAGCTCTAGAAATGAGTGGAAAGTTATCATAGGTAAATTTGCCGAACTAAATGTGTTACCTCATATTGCTGAAGAAAATATTCTCTGTACAAATATTTTTGAATTACTACAATAAGTTGATATTGCTGTAAAAAACTAAATGTTCAAGAAAAGTTTAACAAAAATGTTTTGTTAAGAAAAATAACAAGCAAACTAATCAAATAAGAAATCTGTTAAAAACAGTTTTACTGTATTGTATCAGAAAGAAATGGTGGTGATAAGAGAACTGATTACAGTCAAGTATCTCTGGGTACTTTAGTAAACCTGTTCACACTGATAGCACACTTCAGGCAATTCCATGCTCTTTACAACTACAATCTTGTAATTTTAACAACTTTTGTCTGACAAACCTAATATTGTTTTGCTTTGTAACTCACATCGGTGCAACCTGTGCTACAAATTTATTGAACGTTTGCAAACAAAATAGGCCTACAATGTATCTGTAAACACTAAGCCTAATGCAACTTTGAAAAGTTTTTAAGATTTTTGTGATTATACTCTTTATGGGCATTAAAAACAATTTCTCAAGTAAATAACATACTCAAACAACTTTAGAATCCTTTTTAAGTGGGTTTTAAAACACAAATATTATCGTTCCTTGAATTTCACTGAGATATGCCAAGCCAGAGCTGAATCATTTTATCTCTAAAAGTAACAAAAATCTTGGAAAAATTGTTTATAATTTTTCTATACGTCTATTGTTTATAATTTTTCTATACGTCTATTGTTTATTTTAAACCAAACCAAAAACATTTTTTCACTCGACAAAAGTTACGTTTGAATAATCTGGCAAAAGGTGATTCCAAAAAATTGTTCAATAAGAAATGTGGCTGTGAGCATAAGCATACCCCTTAACTGTCGAATCATAAGAAATCCTCCGAAATCCTCCAGACACTTTCTAAGCTACTGTTTCTAATGACTCTACTGATTTAATTTGGACTTAATAGCGGCACAAATAAAATTTGGTTGCTGCCAATTAATGACCTAGTTTAAAAGAAAATCTTATTTCTTGTTTTGTACTGATTTATGCATAAGATTTTAGCTTAAATAACAATTATTCACGATTTCAGTTTGTGTTTTTATGTTATTTAAATCAGTATTAGCCATAGTCTTAAAACAGGCTAAGTCACTTGCAAAAAGATAACTATTTACATTTTCATCATTCTATTCTTTGGGACAAATGACACAAACTTGGTTAACAAAACTGATTTATTACATTACTATGAAAATAAGTTTAAATACCCGTCAGAAGTCGTATCACAGAGACACAAGGATCAATATAAGACTGCATTGACTGAGATTGAGAAAACATGGGAGGCAGAAAATAAAACCCTTAAAGGTTTTAGCTCTCCATCTGTCAAAATAGTGCAAACCCCAAACAAAAAGTTACAACCTGACAAAAAAAAAATTCCAAATGAGGCAAAAATAATTGAAACAAAGATTAATGAACCAACACTAACTGTTACCATGAAAGATGCCTCAGAAAATACCCCGGTATATCTGGATGATAAATATCAAATAAATGCACTAACGGAAAAATGTTTGTCCCTTGAGAGGGCTCTAGTTGATGAAAAAGATAGTAAAACCAACGACTTTCACTCTCAGATACTCAAACAGGAATTAAATAAATTTAAAGAAGAGAATAAAAACCTTCTGGGGATAATTGATGTTCTACAAAAAGATAAAATTGAACTTCAAACTCAGATTGAAAATCTTAAGTCCAGTAGCCAAAATTGTACCCTTTGCTATCCGGCTCTTAACCAAAGCAATTCAAATGAAATTAAGAGGCGTACTTACAATCAATTTAAACCAAGAGTTTCTCAGCCAAACGAAAATAGCATTATCTGTACAAACCGCTATAGCCTACTTTCAACAGACACCATTACAAAGAAAGACATCCCAAACTCAGAGACAAAATGTAATCATCAGAGGCCTATTAAAAAATATGGTTCCACCGTAGCACACCAAAATAAACAATCAGCCATCGCAGGAATGAAGCCTTCTCCTAAAGTCATATTACTCAACAAAACTCCACTAGTAAATAAAAAAAATCAATTAATTATACTAGCTGATAGTCATGGTAAACATATCAGCAAACTGGTGGGAAAAAAGACTGATCTAAATGTGTGCGCCTTTCTCAAACCTGGAGCACAGTTTGACAAAGTGACAGAGGAGCAACAACAACTTACCAAAGACCTTACTTTGAAAGATTACCTCTTGGTTATGGGAGGTACAAACAATATTGAGCATACCGGAACTCGGACACTTCTAGATGGAATACAGAAAGTCATCATGGATGCCAAACACACCAACCTCATACTATCCACCGTCCCAATGAGACATGATGACCCAAAATTTGATCTTAAAATCAGCAGGATAAATACAGAAATTGAGAAAATGGCTGAAAAACATCCTAACTTGCAACTACTTCCGGTACATCTTTTTCCACGTCACAGTTTTACAAGACACGGGCTACACCTGAACAGACACGGAAAATTGAAGATCGCAGACCTAATTGAAGAAATGACAACCCAGACAGTCAAGTTATTGCCAACGCAAAAACTAAAGGGAAATAGCAAAATTAATATTGTCAATACGGATATGAACAGTGTGATTAAGCACTACAGAACAGACCCTACAGTCGGTTTTGCGCACTCCATCTCAGAAGATAGACATATGTCTGCCGGAGTTGCGGTTGTTTTTCGGACAAACTTTGGACGACCCCTACTTGGTGATCGCATCTCAAAACACTTAGCTTGCCAGAGCGTTACAGATGGAGCAAAAGTTTATAGTCTGATAACAAAAGAAAATTATTTTGACAAACCGACTCCACAAGACTACAGAACAGCTTTCAAGAAATTCCAAGACCACTTCAAAGCTCAGGGATTGAAGACCTTGTTTTGCTCGACAGTTGGATGTGTAAGAGATCTTGTCCCACCTCAAACATTTGCAAGACACATAACAAACTTCCAGACAGCTACAAGAGCGGATGTGCACATTATTTCATGTGAACAGAGAACAGCACAAAGACCACTATGGAAGGGGCTAACACACCAAGAGTTCCTGTTGACCTTAAAAGCTAGCATTGAAGCGGAAAGCGATGCCGAGTGCCAAATTATAACTGACTTGAGCTCTTCTCACTCTGCCTCTGACTCAACCACAACACCATCTCCACCTCGATCCAGCAACAACCTTCAGACACCTTGTGTACACTCCCATTCATCTACCAGCCCATCTACTGGCCCAACTGTAACACCGGGTCATCTGCAATACAGTGAAGTGGTGGAAAGTGTTAACAAAAAGCAGAGTAATAGTGCTTGTGAAATTGCTGACAATGTCAACATATCTGTAAATGTCGATTCTGATATAGTAGATGTAGAAAGTCCCTCTCAAAGCAACTCACAAACAACCTTCCAGGATACCCCTACATCCCACCTAGCTTTTAACCAGACTTTACCTTTAAACTCCAAAACCCATCAGAACATAACGATAAAATAAATAACTGTACACCAGCAGCACAAAAATTACACACATTGAAAATTTTCCACCTTAATATTCAACATTTGCCAAGTAGAATAGAACCTCTAGAAATTACCATCCAAGAGATTAATCCAGATATAATTGTATTATGTGAGCATAAAATGAGAGGTCATGAATTTGAGTTTCTTACTATAAACGGATACAACATCAACTCCTTTTATTCACGTAGCTTAAATTCTGGAGGGGGGGTCATTATACTTTCAAAAAATAGTTTAAAAATAAAAAATTGTAAGATTAAAAGTTTGTTTTTGCCATCTATTACACAATTAACATCTGAAAAAGAATTCGAATGTTGTTTGATTCAATTTAAATGTGACTCTTTTTCTTTTGTGCTGGCTGGTGTATATCGCTCTCCTATCTCTGATGTTAATATCTTTTTTACTAAACTAAATTCTTCCCTGGAAATTCTTTCCAAAGCATACAGTAATGTAATTGTGACTGGAGATGTCAACATAAATGTATTAGAACCCAACTGCAACAAGTTTAGGTTACTCAATGATATTCTTGCCTCACATAACTTTAAATACTTAGTAAATTTTCCAACTAGAGTTACGGAAAACTCTGAAAGTGCGATTGATAACATTTTTATTAATTTTAATCCCAACAACATGCAAGTAATTGGCATAAACACTCAAATTTCAGATCACGATGCTCAACTACTAACTTTTAAAATACTTATAAAAAATTCAAATAATAAACCAATAATCAAAACAAAAAGAATATTTTCTGAAGAAAACTTGAAAAGATTTTCAAACATGCTGAGTCAAGAAAGCTGGGAAGAGATTTATTCTGCACAAGTAGATTCTAAATTTAATATCTTCCATAACATTTTTATGTATTATTTTGACGTATGTTTTCCAACAGTCAAATGTAGAACCACCGACAGAAAAGTTCCTTGGAACACAGCTGAATTAACATCAGAGAGGGAGAAAATCATAGAAATAAGTACATTAGGGAGATTAACCAAAAATGTGAATACAATAAATCTAGCAAAAGAAATGAACAAAGAACATAGAGGAAACATTTTAAAGGCTAAACAAAGTTATATGGATGATAAAATTTTTAACTCCAAAAACGTCTGTAAGACAACTTGGAATCTAATTAATACAAATATAACAAACAAAATGAATGCTGTTAAGAACATTGAAGAGATAGAGATAGATGCACAACTATGTAAAGATCCTATTGTTATATGCAATGCTTTTAATGATCATTATGTCAATGTGGTTGAGTCAGAAGTCATTCCAAAAATAAATACACTTAATATACCTGTACCCAATTTTGTAAGGCATAATCAAAAATTGAAATTCCGATGTGAACCAATCAGTGAGACAGATATCAGTAAAATAATATCCAAATTTGATAATAAAATTTCGTCTGGCTTTGACAACGTTCCTATAACTGTAATAAAATATGCTCAAAATTCACTTCAAAAGCCCCTTGCGCACCTAGTTAATTCATCTTTCATATCCGGCATATTCCCAGACAAATTAAAAATTTCAAAAATAAAACCACTACATAAAAAAGGAAATCAATTACATATATCTAACTATCGCCCAGTGGCCTTGTTACCTGTTATTTCTAAAATTTATGAAAAGGCCATGTATATTCAACTCGTCAACTATTTAGAAAATAATAATTTGCTTGACAAAGAGCAGCACGGGTTTAGATCAAACCACTCTGTAATATCAGCCGCTGCTACATATGTTGATTCTATAATTAATTCAGTTGACAGAGGAGATAAAGTAATTGGGATATTTATGGATTTAAGTAAGGCTTTTGACAGTGTCTCTCATCAAAAGTTGTTGGTAAAACTCGAAGGGCTGGGAATTATCGGAACGCCGTTAAGGTGGTTTCAATCATATTTAGCTAATAGAAAACAGTTTGTTGAAATTATGAATATAAACAATTACAACCAGTTAATCCATATTAAATCACAGTTAAGAACAATTAAACATGGTGTACCTCAAGGCTCCATTTTGGGGCCGTTACTGTTTCTCTGCTATATGAAAGGGCTACCTAGTGTAATTTCTAACGTTACAAAAAATACCATTTGCTTATATGCCGATGATGCCAATCTTCTTGTTAGTGGAAAATCAAATCATGAGATAGAGACTTCTGCCATAGATATCCTGAGAGATATTAGGAATTTTCTATCAAATCACCAATTATTGCTAAATCTTTCTAAAACTAATTTTACATATTTTAATATAAAAACCAGTATCAATCCGATATTACCAACTCTGCAAATGGACAGTGTAAAAATAAAAAAGGTTGAAAATATCAAATTTCTTGGATTGCACATAGATAGTAAATTGAGTTGGAATCATCATATTGATCATGTGGCAAACAAAATTTCATCAGGCTTATTTGCACTTTACCGGCTATCCAAATTTTGTAAACTTGAATCATTAAAGCTAATTTACTTTGCCCACATTCATTCACATTTATCTTTTGGAATTAATATCTACGGAGGAACTTCCCAAACTAACATGGACAGGCTTTTGATATTACAAAAACGTGCAATCCGCATTATGTTGAAATTAAATTGGCAAGAATCGGTTAAGGATAAATTTACAGAACTAGGTATAATGACTGTATACAGTAACTATATTTATCAATGTATTTTGTATACTGTTCAAAATTCAAGCACTGTCTCACTGGTAGGGGATTTTCACGAATACTTCACAAGGAATAGAAATAATTACTCTATACCATCTCATAGACTAGGATTCTTTGAGAAAAAACCAACATACACAGGCATAAAAGGTTATAATTCTCTTCCTAACATCTTAAAAAACTTTTCCAACATTAAAAAATTTAAAAATAATCTAAAAAATTACTTTTTAACAAAACCTTTATATTCAGTTGATGAATTTTTCCACGGAGACTACTTACATTAGCATTATTATGATAAGTGATAAGGATGATAATTTATATATATGATGACGCCATTCTTTGTACATGATTACAAATGATGAATAAAGACGATTTTCATTTCATTTCATAGTATTAAACAACAATTGATCCTATTACAGTTCAATTTTTATAATGGTAGACTCGGGCTCCGGAAGCGGTGGTAGGCAAGGGGCATTTTTGTCTTACAAAAATTTGCTCAAATTAGGTTACTCCATTCATTGGTTTAGGTTAGTAATGCACAGCCGAGTTTTCAGTTATAAAATTGTACTGTACTAAGTTATAAATTAAATAGTCTACAAGTTAGATAATGTAAAAATGATAGTTTAGATATTAAAATACTATGGTTGATCTACAGTACTGTAGATTTTCTTTTTATAGTCTAATTTCAATCTTATTAGTTTGGTAGCTGACCTATGAAAGCTATAAGATATAATATGGTTGATTGTATCAGACGCCGTTGATAAATCATAGAATTTAGACACGTATTGATTTTTTTATTTTACAGCCCTTGTTAACAGTCCTCCATGAATTGACTGACTGCGTTAAGTGTACGTTTTCCCGACCTGAAACCAAAGTTGTGTATTGAAATAAGATTATTACTTTCGAAATGATCCACCGGTTAATCTGAAATTAAATGTTCAAACACTTATGATATAACTGGGACTAAGGACATAGGCCTATAGCTTTCACAAATATTTCTTTACCGGTACCTCTCTTGTAAATCGGTGTTAGTTTGGAAATTTTGTAACCGTTGGGAAATATTCCTTCAGTTAAACAACTAATAAATATGTGTCGTAAAACTTCACTAAGGCTGTGCATAAATTTTTAGAACTTTTGCCTTTATTACGTAAATGTCAAAGCTATTACTATTGCTATGTATACACACAGCACTTTAGACTTGCTTAACAGTGAAATTTTTAAGGCTAAAACATGGTATTGATTTAGATATATTAGAATTGTTTAGAAATTGAACATAACTATTCATACCAGTACTGATGTTTGTAGAGGAAGCAATGTCCAGAACGCTATTTACAAAATAATCACTTAAGTTTCCATAATTTACAATATCACTTCATTTCTTGTTATCAGGTCTTTGTACAGGTTTTAAAGAAGATGAATTTATCAAATTCTAAGCAGTCTTTACTTTATTTGATGACTTAGCTATCTGTTTGCTACTACGCTTGTTACTATGCTACTATGTATTCAGTTATAATGACATTATACTTAAATGACATTATAAGGATTAAGTGGAAGAGAGAACTTTATAGTCCTAACTTCGCCCCTAATAAAGACAATTTTCATTTTATTTTCAATGATTTATTGTATGATTCTTTAAGTAATAGTAAATGGCTTGATGTATTGAACTTATGTTTGTGACAGGAGATCATTTGATCTTTTTATTAATATCACATGAAATTTTTCCAAGTATATATCACAGCTTTTAAATATTTTCAAATTAACAACTGATACAAGACACTGTAGGCTTTATATATTGCTGCATACTTCACTTAAATAGAAGTCAGTACGTTTTTGAGTAAGTCGGCCACACTCTTCCTCTGCACCGACACCAAAAATGACAATCTTTGAAAATTCATAAATAAAACTATTTCCTGCTTTTGGCTGACACATAAACTGTGACATAGGGCAGATCCTGTAGAATAAGACTCCATATTTCACTTAAATAGAAATAAGTACATTTTTGAGTAAATAGATCAAACTCTTACCTCTGCACCATCACCAAAAATGACAATATTTGAAAAGAAAAAAAAACTATTTCCTGCTTTTGGTGGCACATACTGTTGGGTAGGGCAGGTTCTGTAGAATAAGACTGCAAACTTCACATACACAGAATTCTGTATATTTTTGTGAAAATTGGAATACGTGTGTCACCCAAAAGCAGAGGTTTTTTTATGAATTTTGAAAGATTGTCATTTTTGGTAAAGGTGCAGAGGTAAGAGTTTGGCCAATTCACTCAAAAACATACCGACTTTTATTTAAGTGAAGTATGCAGTCTTATTTTACAGGACCTGCCCTATCCCAAAGTATATGTGTTACCAAAAAGCAGGAAATAGTTTTTCGTATTTTAATGATTTTACAAAGATTGCCATTTTGAGTTATGGTGTAGAGGTAAGAGTCCAACTTACCCAGAACGCAAAGACTTCTATTTACGTGAAGTTTATGCAGTCTTATTCTACAAAGGACCTGCTCTATCCATCAGTATAATATACAGGGTGGTGCACGAAATGATCCAACATTTGTTTTGGTAGTATTTATTCTGTTTACCTATTATTACTGCGTCATAAGTTGGCAAAACTATCAGCTGTTTATGGAGATTAGTTCCCCCTGTTTCCATTTCCGTTATTATTATTTTTGCAAGATGGCTGACAAAGGAAGATTGTCTGTGGATCAACGCAAAAAGAATATGTTGTTTTTTAATGAAACAAAATTACAAAAAGACAGTTTCATACTCATTTTCAAACTAGCTTGTCACTATCATTTAAAACTATTAGATTTTATGAAAAATTTAATAGTGATGGCTCAGTTTTAGAGAGGAAACGTCAACGGCCTTCCACTGTCCGTTGGAATGTTGAAGCTGTCAGAGCAGCGTTGGTGAGGAGTCAAGGCAAGTCAACTAGAAAAGCGGCAGCAGATCTTCACATTTCCAGGCGATCTGTGCAGCGGATTTTTAAAAAAGATTTGCATTTGTATCCATACAAAACTATAGAGTAACCTAAATTAACGATTGACAGCAAACATCAACGAATGGTTTTCGCAGAATGAGCTATTAATCAAGACATATTGATTAACAATGTTTGGTTCTCAGATAAGGCACAATTTCACTTAGACAGTGTTGTTAATAAACAAAATGTGCATTTTTGGCTTCATGCATCATGCTCCTAGAATTACGGTATGGGCTGCCATCTCAAGCCATGGGCTAATAGGGCCATTCTTTTTTTAGCACACTGTGAATATGAGCGTTATCTAAACATGCTACTGTATGTAATTATTTTGTATCTCAACTTGTTGCAAAAGGGTTTCAATTAGAGAACCAGTGGTTCATGCAGGATGGAGCTAGACTACACACGGCTAATGTTGTTTAAGACTTTCTGCATGAAAATTTCAACCAAAATGTCATTTCAAACCGATTTCCTAATTATTTTGCGCGTGGCCATAACTAGCCCCCAAACAGTCCTGATTTGAATCCGTGCGATTATTTTCCCAAGGAGGAGATCTTCCCTAAACATCCTCACACACTGATAGATCTTAGAGTGCTAATCACTGAGGCATGTAACGAAATAACCAAGGATATGTATCGCTGATTCATCAATAACATAGGTGTTCATGTTGAAGCAGTTGTCAGACAAGAAGATGGCCACATTGAACATGTAATGGCCTCAAACTAATGATCAGGAACCGTATGCAGTAGACAATTTATATCAAACTTTACTGAATTGCATTCACAATAAATTTTCTTTAACAACACTAAATGTTGGATCATTTCGTGTGCCACTCTGTATGTGTCACCATTGATTATATAAACCTACAATAGATAAACCATCTAATAGGAATATTTGTGGCATTAATTTTGTTAGTTTGTGTGGCCCACAACCACAGCTGGTTTAAACTGCATTACATTTACATGGGACTACACTAGCGCTCCACAATGGACCACAAAAACAGCTGATATTTTTAGACTCAAAATTTAACATTGGATGGGAAATCTATTTGTGTATAAAATCAATGGTGTCACCCAAAAACAAGTTTTTTTAAAAAAGACTGATAATTAACTCTCATAAAATATTATAGAAGACTATGATTGGTCACTACAACATCATGTGATATATCCCCATACATATCCCTAATTCCCTACCATTTTGATGACAAATTTAACATTTACACTCTTGTCTACTCTTGGTAATTATTTACAAAAACTAATTCTAATCTTTTCAGTTTTAATAAGTACAAATTAACGCAAGGTAATTATTCAATATAGCACATTATGCTTTTTAAATTTATTATCTCAAAACACTCATATATTGGGCTAATTTTGAAAGTACTTGAGAAAATTTTATGAGGAAAAGCCGGGAAAACTGAAAATGAGAAAAAATACTCTTGTTCATCTTTGTTAGTGTTAATATATTATTTTTGGTACTAAAATTAAGTAGAATTTTGTCCTGATCACAAATATGGCATGGGTTTTGCAATTAGAATATTATTAAGCGAGTTGGAGCCAGAAATGAGCTGGTTTCAGTAAGGTTGTTAGGTTTGGTAAGGATATGTTAGGTTTTGGTTAGGTTTATTTAGGTTAGGTTAACAAAAAATAATTAATAAAGCCGGCCTAACCTTACTAAATCCAACCTAACAGAATGTAACCTACCTTATTTTAAAAACACAAACAAACCTAACAATAACCAAACTAACCTGTAAAAATCACTTTATTAAAATAGGCACTTTAACCCTAGAAGTAGCGGTTCAAATTTCACTGTGTCGCAAGCGTATTTTGAAAAATGTATTAAACATCTGTAAAATATTCATATACTATAAATTTATACATAATTTTTATCAGGAAATAACACAGAATACTATAACAATATTTTTAACCATAAAATGTACATGTTATTTGTAAAATAACAAAAAATAAAATTAAAACATCTGTAAAAAAGGGGGGACCATACCCAGGAAATTAGAAAAATATTAAAAATTGTAAATTCCAAAATAGCCAAAAGTTGCTAAATTTTGTCTACTTTTAGAAAATATAAAGGACTGAAAAGTTTTTTATAAAATTTATTCTTATATTTGCAAATAGCAAGCTGCATACCAGCATTAGCTAATTAGCGTATTACATCAACAATCATGTCAGCAAAACAAAGAGGATTAAAATAAAAGTGAGCTGATTAGAAAGATAAACTTCTTCTATTTCCGATGGTAACTAGATATCTTCGCTACGGTAGACCAAACATACTATATGACTTGAAATACGATGAGCGTGCATGTTGTTAAAAAATGAACGACTGCTATTTCAGATGCGACCTGTGTCGTTAAAAAATGAACATCTACCATTTGAAGGTTTAACGGTGCTAACACTCTTAATAATGGTCCAATTTCAGCATTCTTCAAATATTCATGATCAGGACAACAATCCGGACAGTTTTTGAAAACCAAAAATACTATATTTACGTAGAATTGAAGAGTTTTCAATTGTTGCTCTTGGTATAACTGAACTTTTTTCAGAAAAAAAAGTTTTCACCCAAAAAATTATTTAAGTACTTTCTAAATTAGTCCAATGTATGAGCGTTTTGATTAAAAAAAACTTTTAAAATGCATAGTGTGCTATATCAAATATTTACCGAATGGAACATGATTTATTTATTTATTTTTTTTATTTATTTTTATTTATTTATTATGATTAACGGCATATGCCTTTTTAACAAAATATTATACAAGAAAATTTAAGCTAAAAATAGAGAACAGAAAAATAGAGAACAGAGTTTAATAATATGGTAATTATCTGTGCTTAAAGAATTATTTGGATAACAATATACAATTGAGAACAATCAAGTTAACATGTACATATAAATATATGCAATAAATTTACAATAAATTCAACAATTTGTGTTGATATAGTATAAGTGATATTAGCGATAACAAGGATAAATATTTAGTAAATGTAACATAATAATATCTAACAAATATGCAAATTCTAACACGAAAATATAAATAAATACACATAACATGATGAACGGTTTGATAATCAAGATGACTATAGACTGCAATGGGTGTGAATGAATAGCAAAAATATGCGAACGAGTGTGATGAAATAATAAGTTACAACATTGGTAAGGGTGGCGGTGGTGATTGAGTGAGCTATAGCTGGAGAAAGCCTGAAGATTAATCATTCTCTCCCCGGGTGATCATCTTCTTGAACCGAGCAGCACTACAGGTAAAGAAATCAATGTCTGAAGGTAGGGTGTTTCCTGTGCGTTGCAACCGAACCATGGTACTGTTTTGAGCATATGATGTGGTATGGTGTGTTCTGGCAAACAGCTCCCTGGACCTGGTAGAAGCTGGAACGTGGAAATAAATTAGTGATAGTAGTTCCGGACAGCAAATCTCACCATTGATGATCTTGAAAAGAAACATAAGATCAGATGTCCTTCTTCGCAATTCAAGCGATTGCAAGCCCAGTGTTACAGCCAATTCATCAACAGGAACTTCAGAGAAGCGATAACCCAGTCGTAGACCAACCAGCCGGATAAAGCGAGTTTGAATAGATTGCAGTCTTTCGATAAGGAAATCCTGATACGGTGACCAGACGGTTGAACAATACTCAAGATGGGACCTAACCAAGTGACAGTAAAGAGTCTTCAAAGCTGTTGGGGATGTGAAGAAGCGAGAAAACCTTATTATCAGGCCCAGGACACTGTTGGCTCGTTTGCAGATGTAATTCACATGTAGCTCGGGGCTCAAATTCGGGCAACATAGAATTCCGAGGTCTTTTATCTCACACACTCTCTTCAGATTGACACCATTAAGAGTATAGTCATTATGTATCACAGACTCAGTCCTATGGAAGGTTATGACGATACACTTGGACACATTGAGGGTCATAAGGTTATCAGAGCACCATTTCTCCACGATCAATAAGCTATTTTGAAGTGCTACACAATCATCTATGGTGTTGATGGACAAGTAGAGCTTGATATCGTCTGCAAAGAGCAAATGCTTGACTTCTAACGCATCTGATAAGTCGTTAATGAACAGGTTGAATAATGATGTATTATTATTATTATTATTATTACATATGAGACGCCGACACAACGTTGTTGGTATTTTAAGGTGAATATGAATGGTTATATGAGTGTAGGATGAGTGTGGATGAGTGTAGTCTGGTTACTAACTGAGTTCAACTGTTCCTCAGAAAGGGCAATTTATTAATAGCCCAACAGCCTAAGAATGTTAAGTAAATCAAATTTAATGGGGTAACTTTTTTACTTTAATTACAGTTGCACCATAGGCTACTATTGCAGACACTATGCAGATATTTAATTCAAAATGCTACCATCTTACCATTATTATTAGGCTGTCATGTGCAGGAAACATACCGATTTAGCTGGTTAGGTTTGATTTAGGTTTTGTTATGTTAGGTTAGGCACATTTCGAGCACCAACATGCTTAATAATGGTTTGACTGTAAGACTCTTTCCCTATAGTGGTGGGGGAAAATTCTGCAGAATTTGAGTACCTAAAACATTATATTAATCAATTATTTTTAAAATAGCATTTAATTAATTGTCAAACTTTGAAGGACAAAAATACATTCGTGAGGTAAAATTTACTTTTCCCCTGAAATTAATATTCTTCAGAATTAGGCCATTTTAACTTATGTGGGGTTTTAGAAAAAAAGAGGTATTTATGCACTTTATAAACGCCTTGCCAATTCTTGACTTTATTATCACCAGTGGGTAGAATCATATCTATTTTATGAGAACACACTTTTTATTCCACAGAAATAAGGTTTTATATGAAAAAACGAAAATACTACATTTTTAAAAATGTTATTTTTTTATTTAGGCCTATCTCCATTTATTTGTAATATTTTCATAATTTTAATTCTGTTTTGTTGTAGTTTTTTGGTGCTGAACACGAATTTGAAAACTATTTTGGACCACAACAATTATTTATCGAGATATAAAAAAGATTACGTTCGCGGCAAATCACCTATGGTGCCCATATGCACAATGTTAAAAGGTAGGGATGGCAATGATATATAGAAAATATCGATAAATATGTGTTGATATATCAATACATTAGTATCAATATTTTCTTTTGATAATATCGGACATAACAATATTTTGTTCCGAACCGATATATCGAATCACTAAATATTGATGTTATTCTCTCTACTCAAAATCATCATGATTCGAACAAAAAATATTTAAATTGCCTCTTATGCGTACAAAACATGCAATGATATATAAAGTAACTTTTTTTAGTTTTTTTGCGGGAGATAAACAAACTAAAATGTAGTTAATTTCAAACCAGTGTGTGGAACGGGTAAATGAAGCTGTGTACGAGTTGCCAACGCTGACTCTAAGGTGCCTGGCCAGTCACCAAACAAATCATTATTCTTTTATAATTTATTTATTTACGGTTACACCATTTTTACAATAACAATACATGCAAAATAACAAAAATACATTAGAACAGCAGAATAATATTGACTAGTAACAGAAAGATCTGATAACATTGACAGAAAAATAGACGCTATACAAGACCAGTACAACTAGATCACAGCAGAGCGAGATTACTGCTCCTCGAGTGCCGAAGACACAATCCTCCTGATATCCTGTGGACTGCAGTCAAAGAAGTCCACATATGGGCAGAGTCGATTACCGAGTCGATGCAGTCTAGGCAGAGGGCTATAAAGTTCATAGTTCGTGGAACAGTTGGCGAGCAAACAGCACATTGGAGCGAGTGGATCTAGGTGGCGGGACATGTAGGTCAATCAGCGCAAGCAGATCAGGGCAGTTGATTTGTCCACTTAGTATCTTGAATAGAAACATGGCATCGCTGATTTCTCTCCTTGTGGATAGAGTATCAAGTCCAAGAAACCTTCTAATGTCCTGGGTAGGTACATCCCGGTACATGTACCCCATCCTACACCCGATGAGACATAGAAAATGGCACTGAATGCTCTCCAGACGATCGATGTAGCACTTTTGGTGGGGTAACCATATAGAGCTGCAATATTCAAGTTTCGACCTCACCAAAGAAATGTACAGCGTGTGAAGCGCCTCTATACTCAATCCACACCTGGAGGATCTCATGATGAATCCCAAGACCCTGGTGGATTTAGAACAAATTTTGTCGATATGCCGTGAGAAAATCAGATCCGCACACAATACAACCCCTAAATCTCGAATGCTGTCACTTCTAGCGAGGGGCAGGTTACTTAGGCAGTAATTGTAATCCACAGGCCTTCTAGATCTACTATATGTAACCACCACACACTTGTTAACGTTAAGTCTCATGCTGTTATCGGTACACCAATCCTCGACATGCCGAAGACATCTCTGAAATCGAGAGCAGTCCTCATCCGAGCGAACAATTCTAAAAATGTTTAAGCCGTCAGCAAACAGGAGACAGTTGGAGTCGAGTACATCCACCACATCACTGATGAACAAGGAGAATAGAAGAGGCCCGAGATGAGAGCCCTGTGGCACTCCAGATAGAGCAACAAATGGATCAGACAATGCATCCTTGAATTTGACTTTTAGAGATCTGCCACTCAGATATGAGCTGAACCATCTGAGTAGACTGCTGCTGATCCCAAACCCCTCCAACTTTGCAATAAGATGTTCATGGCTAACGGTGTCGAACGCCTTCGAATAGTCTAAGTATATGCAGTCGACCTGGTTTCCTGAAGCTAAAGTAGAGGTGACTAAATGTTGGAGGAGAGCTAGATTGGTGAGAGTCTATCTCCCCGATACAAATATTCAGGGATTCAGAGCTTGTAGGTGGAAAATAAGTTTGTCAATGAGAAGGCACTCAAAAACTTTGCCCAGAACGAGTTAAATAACAATTGGTCGGTAATTGATGACCTCTCCCTTGGATGAAGATTTATGGATGGGCACGACATAGCCTTCTTTGAGTGCATTGGGGAAGACCCCGGCATGAAGACTCTTATTAAAAAGTGCGGTTAGTTGAGGGACAAGTAAAGTTGAACAGTGTTTCAGGACAGATGCAGGTATGTCGTCAGGGCCAGTTCCCTTGAATTGGTTGAGTTCAGAAAGTTTCTTCTCAACGTCGGATGTTTCAATCACGATTGAGGACAGGTTCATTTAATAATTAAAGTTTTAATAATTATTATAATTTGTATTCAGCACAAAAATACACATCAAAATAAAAAAAATGATTTAAATACCATTTAAATTAACCGAAATATGACAAATATAAGTTGCGACATTAGTTTTATGAATTTTTCGGTAAAATACGTTATTTGTGCAGAATAAAAAGCATATCTCATGAAAATACAACCAATTCTAGACCCATTTCAAGCAAACTGGTCCAAATTTGTTTGGTGGCAAGAAACTGGAGGTACATAAATACCTCCAATATTAAAAAAGTTGATTTTTTCACCATGCTATCAAATAAAAACTATTTTTTTTTTGCTAAAAAACTAATTTTATGACGCTAATATAAACCTCCTCAAGAATTATAATACCATATTTCACCACTTTTTCAACATGAAATCGCATTTTCAGAGGCGTCTAGAAAGTGCATAATTACAGAAAAAAATCCAGTTGCCTTTGTAATTGTAAATGGTAATTATGCACTTTCTTGCCACCTCTGAAAATACGATTTCATGTTAATAAAGTGGTGAAAAATGAGTTTATATCTCTTGAGGAGTTTGATTTCATCCGCGGAAAACTCGTTTTTTACCGAAAAATTGAAAAACTAGATTTTTATCTAATAATGAAAAAACCAACTTTTTTAAAAATCGTTATTTTTCGACAAATTTTTTTGTCAATTCTCGTGTTTTTTTAGGCTGAACACAAATATATAACTGGTTTTGTAGTAAAATTATTTTTTCAGCTCGAAAAATGCATTTTTGTTGACATAACCAAACATAACCTAACTTATCCTAATTGTCTATTTTCTCAACAAAAATTCGTAATTTGCGTTAAATTCGAGCGTTTGGCCTCCGTGACGGCCTGCCGGCCGTCACTCCGGCGGGAATATATGAGAATTCGTTTTTTATGATTAATAGTTGTTGTATATAATGATCGCGTAATGGCCGCTAATTGCGATTCGCCGCGACAGTAGTTTTTCCGTTATTTCTCGAGAAATATTTGTAATAGACCAAAATAGTTTTCAAATTTGTATTCAGCGCAAAAAAACACATCAAAATAAAAAAAAGATGATTAAAATACCATTTAAATTAACGGAAATGTGACAAAAATACTAAAAGTTGTGACATTGGTTTTTCGAATTTTTCGGTAAAATACGTTATTTCCGCGGAATAAAAAGCATATCTCGTGAAAATACAGCCAATTCTAGACCCATTTCAAGCAAAATGTTCCAAATTTGTTTGGTGGCAAGAAAGTGCATAATTACCATTGTAAATAATACCCTTTCTTTACACTTACCTGCTCTTTGCCGACTATTCGGTTTCATTTCAATAAGCAACAAAATATAATTGTGTCTGCATAAACATTAATCATAAAAACTGATTTCGGATCAAACAACTTGTCCAATTAATTGATCTAACCCCAAATGTAGGTTTGTTTGTTTACCTTTTAACACATGGTCAAATTATACATAACAAACAAATTCAATAATAAACCAAGGACAAATAAACATTATTTTTCGTCTTTCAACTAAGATTTTTAAATCAGACATATAATGTTGTTTTTAGCCAACAGTACAAACAAAGTAATTTTGAAAATAGTTGTTACATCTCCGGATCAGAGATCACTGAGACCAGAGGTTTAAGCCTTAAAACTTTGTATTGAATGAAGACAGAACATCATAAAAGGCCCGTCTTTCATTACATGGTCTGATTTGAAAACCAACACTCAACACTACAAAATGTTTGGAAAACAATTCAAATTGCAAAACATACTTTGGAGTGTATCAAAATAATGGTTTTCATTCTTATCCTGATTACTTGTGTAATTTTAGATTTTGGGAAATTCAAAATATGGGCCCCCCAAACATTAGTGTGTTTGAAAAATAAAACACAATTATATTTACAAAATTTTATAGCACATGAAACTAAAAAGCCAAAAAGCATGGCAAGCCAAAAAAAAAAAAAATACTGATAGTCCCCGTGTCATACAATGCTTGCCCACAACTCGTTAAAAAATCTTATCAAACACTGGTAATTTTTATCCATCTTAAACATTATCTTAGCATGACGTTACATAATGTTTTGAATACTGTTTTGAAATACTGCTCATTTATATTCACGCCAAACAATGAATTATTTTACAAAATTCAACTTTTCTAAAATTGAAGTGTTCAATCTAGGGTATTGGTATATTGCCTCAACTGAGGCAAAAGGAACATTCTCATTTATTTTCAGATTTTCCTATAAAATGAGTATACCTACATCTGCTTATTTAATGAAATCGATTAGTGGTTTCGTGGGCAGAGGTGGCTTAGATCAGTGCCATATCACTCTTGCGAGTTGCTAAAGCAGTGGTGTGTTGTCAAGGTCGTGTCGACCGCAACCATCTGTTGTTGCCTCCACTTTTACTTCATTACGTTCAAGAATTTTTACTGTCATAAAACTATGTACACAGACAGCATGGACAATTGTGTGGTGAATATAGCTAAATTAACTACATTCTAACAAAAATATTTTCCTAATCAGTAAAGTACTCTTGACCAGGGCCACCCAGAGGGGGGGGGGCAAAAGAGGCAGATTGCCCCGGGGCCACACAGACTTAGTTCAGAGGGGGCCACATTTCATGCAACAAAAAATAAAATACTTAACAATCTACTAGATAAAAAACTATTCAGGCCTGTATCAAAAGTGATATTAGGCCAGATAAGTCTTTCAGTTTTAGTTTGAAAACGTTTAAACTAAAACCTTGGTTTTATAGAAATCTTTTGGTTTATAGGAGCCTTTTGGAGCAAGTTGAACACTGGTCTTTGAAGTTTGTCAACGGTCGGCATAGTGAAATGACAGCATAAGCTCTCTCTGGTTGGCATTTAAGGTCAGTTGTACCCCACTACCCCCCAGTTAAGGTCAGTTGTACCCAGTTGTCTTGTTTGCGAACTAGTGTTAAGTCGTCAAGCTTGTGAACACACCAAAATATCTTTCCAGTTACGAACATACAAACCGTTTGAGTGGTGTGGACAGTAGGCCCCCCTATAAGATATCCTGTTTACTTTAATTTAAGCAAACAAAATTAAAGTAAAAACATTTTAAATCTGTCATTTTAAAAAGGTCGAATAGTCTTTATGAGAAAAGATTCTTATAAACTTGGTTTCAAAGGCGGTAATAAGCGCCGGCACTCCGTTCGACACGTTAACGTTGTACATTCCCGGCACTGATCAGCTAATTTTTCAATACAAGCACTAAATTTAAGAAATATTAGTCATATTTCAGTAGTCACTGTGTTTTGAACCAAAAAAACCTACAGGAAAAATATACAATTTCGTAACAACATGGCTGGAAGAGTCCAATATTTGTCATAAAGGGTAGGCCGGGTGTATTGCTTACTTGGCATCGTCATTCATTATACTGTTTATTTACTGTCGTCCAGTAAAGATAAATTTTGTTATTTTTGTATTTTATAGAGTGATTTATATTTATCAAAATCAAATCAACACCCACACAATGATTACCACCCACCCAACATGGACACCCCAGACTTCTCTAGTAGTGTCCACGCCGATAGCTACCATCAAGCGGACGCCATGTCGGTATTAAGAGGACCGAGCATCCAACCTATCGCATACAATCTCCCAAACACTTTGTCCCCATGTAGATGGGTTACAGCACTGCGCCACCAGTACTGCCGACAACCAACGGTTTGCCCACAATTTTGAGTTTTCAGAATTTTCCCGTTGGCTGCTCGGTAAAAGCTACAAGCGTGCCAAATTTCAAGTTTCTAGCTCATCTGGGTGGGTTAGAATTTGTATACGTGAGACAGTGAGTTATAGATATTAGATTACTTCCTTTCGAGCTTGTTTTTGATGAAATGTTGCCCCTTGCTTTGTGTCAACGACCAAGTTTTATTACAAATTGGTGTTTATGGGGGGAGAGGAAATCCACACTCTTTTGAACATTTTCTGTGTACTTTGACTGTAGACTGATTATATGTAACTTGTGTGTGACCCTACAAGGGCTATGTCATTGTCAAAGTCAGTGTCAGAAGTAGATATTGTCAGAGAAAGTAGAAGTTGATATTGCACTCAGCGCACTAAACAGTATATTTCTTACTGTACTGTCATTTCTGCCGTCTGTATTTTAGGTTAAGAACGCCATCTCATTCTCTCTTTTTCATTCTGTATTTACCGAAGCAAGCGAGTTAATTATAATCTTTTTAATAGTAATGTGTGATTTTTTAAAAAGAATATTTGAGTGTGCATCATAAACATTTGTACAACATAAACTGTAGTTTAGAGTTTAAAGTATAATTGTCTTAAAGTAGAAACGATGACTACTTTGAAGTATATATACACAATTTGCCTTTTATATTATCAACAGAACTTGTATTATCAAGACTAATACAGGTACTTATATTAGTCTTCAAAACTGGTTCTGGTTTTGCTGAAAATTATTATTATTTTTATTAGGTATATTAGGAAGATTAACCTAAACTTGAAATTGGCTTTGTATATTTAGAGAGGAAATGAATGAATGCAATATTAGTTTATCAAATTGTGAAAAATGTAATTACTCTTCTAGAGGACAGCCACATAAGTGTTCATGTTATCCATCTAAGAAAATAACTCCTTTAGGGTTAACATCGGCTCCTGTTACACAAATTGCCGCTAATCAGTCTTGTATATTTCCAAATCAAGATGCACCAGGAATTAATAACCAGAATATATACAGAGGACACATGCAACCCTATTCTAGGACATTTGACCAAATCCAGATTTGTCCAGTGTCTTCCTTTTCAAACCCTGTGCCATTATCGAGTAGGCCTAGTCATATTATTGAAGTACAGGGCAATAAAACTGATGTTGACCATTATAAAACTCAGACGGAAGAGTTAGTAAGGTCAAATTCTGAACGTTGCAAATCAGGATATGTTGCCCATGATAAAGAATTGATCGACCATGATACAAACTCCTGGTTCCAAAAAACGTCTAACTTTCTTGCATCAAAATGTAAACGTGAGTATACTAGTCATGAAATTAAAGAAACTGATCTTGAGAGAGACAGATACAATGTATTTGATTGGAAAAAATCTGAAACAGAATCAAACAAAGCCCCCGACTTGCAAAAGTGCAGTTTATCTCAGATAACAAATAAAAACTCCATTTACCATAGTTCATTTAAAAGAAGCGCATCACGTTCTCCAATTATAGACAGTTCAAAAAGGCATAGGACCTCGGTTTCTCCCAAATTTAGATCATTTTCTTCAAAAAATGAATTGAAATACAATCCATCCTCTCAAACTAGACGTTCAAGTCCAGCATTAGCGAAAGAAAATTCACAAAAAAGTACTTTCAATGAGGCAAGTAAGCAAAGAAAATCTGACAGTAAAAGAGACAATTTGCTGGCTAAGTGGAGGTGAGTAAAGTAGTAATTTAGTAAGAAATGTTGTATCTTAGGGTAGTTGTAATTAGCAATTCCATAAAAATGTGATCATTATAATACCAAAGAAATTGTGTACCAACATCAAAGACAATTTGTCTGCAATTCAACATTCTATTATGCAGCCATTCTTTTGTTACGTACATGTGACACTTCCACAACATTATTTAGTAATAATAAAAAAAAAACTAAATCCTCTAAGTAAATGTATAATAGTCTAATGAATGTGAACTGCTCCTTTTTAAAAGATGACAAAGTTTGGCTACTATAGATTTATTAGTTTTAAGTAATAACAAATATTGTTGCTGTTACGTATGTAACATGAAATGCCCTATCTTAAAATTGTTGTGGATTTATTGGAAAAAATCCGTTAATTTGATGGTTGAAAATTTATAACAAAAATATACTGCATACATCATTTGTTTATAAATACAACAACATATGAAACATTAATAGAAAATATTACAATAGCCTAACAATATTTTGTCGTTACGTATGTGACAGGGTTATTGTTACCGTATGTGACAAGTATAACAAACATGAAAAGTAACACACTTTATTATTGAAATAACAATTTATTTAATCTTAGTTTGACAACCTTATTACTAACCTTAGTAAATTAGTACACAGTTTTAATACTTTTGCAGTTTTTATGAAATATATGTAAAAAAGTTTTGAATTCACACTTATTGAAAGATAGCACACTTTTTTAACTATTTACTAAAAATTGGGTTAGGACTAAAAAAAAACAACGATAATAGAAAGGATTAATTAAAAATAGTAGAACAGTAATATTTTCCTTTGGCAAACAGCTAAGTAATGAAATTCCTTATTTTTCTCACTTAACACATTGACTGCTACAGCTAAATATACCAATTTGACATAGGAGCTGAAAAAAAAATTATTAAATCTTACCTTGTATGTAGATATCACTGTAAATGGTGTTAGAATGATGTTTTCAGTAATTTTGGATGGTATCCAGTTCACAATAATCCATGGGTCGCCGGCTACCGAGCCGCATTGTCTCCCAAACTTCTATACCCTAACGTTCGCTTGACCGCACCAAAAAGTGTTTATTACGCACTTTTATAGTTTTCAGCCTAATACTAAAGATTATTACTTATAAAAAATATTTACATATATACACAACCCTACCAACCACCATTAGTTATACACAGTATTTTCACTAAATATTGAATGTAAAAAATATAACAAGAACATATTTTGTACCTCACACAAATTGATTTTATGTGTAGAATGTTATGTTGACTCGTTATGTTAACACTAAATAAACACAATTGTATATAAAAAACAAAATATATAGAAAAACAACACTGCGCACAAACAAAGAAAGAGCGGCCGAAAGAACGTGGGCGTGGAAGGAACAAACTGACGGGAATGCCAAACTGATGCGACAACAAGGTCGACACACATTCCAGACACAATGCTGTGCAGTACCAACCTAATACGACGAAAGACGGCATGTCAGGGAAGGAATGGGAAATAATAGGCGCCCTCTGTAGCCGGCTACTGAGTCGGGTATAGTGCTCGGCGCCGCATCGGTAGCCCGCTACCGAGCCGCACGGAGTGTGTTAACAGTTTCACTAATACAAAATCACCAACATTTGCATCTTGATTTTTAAGAATTGAGGAGGTCACTTCATTATTATTGTCACCTACACCTCTTGCATGCTGTTCATCAGTATCGTCAGAGTCATCACTGTAGACATCTTCGAATCGCAGTCGACGTCGGGTAGGTTGAAAATCTTTAACTTAAGCAGCATCATGTTTTAAAATACTTACTTTTAGCATGAGTGACTTTGAAGTCTTGCTAATAACTATTTCACTTCCATTGTAAGCTAGAAAGTGGTGCATACTTTGAATGCCACTTATTTCTTTAATACTGCTCCATCTGTCTTCAAGACATTTTCTATTTTGGTCAATAGAATCCTTGGGTACAAACAGTACCCGAATTTCCTTACATTTGTTCAAAGCCACCATGTAGAAATCTTCAGGAGTGTTGACCAAAGCTTGACGACCTACACTGTTTTCCACACAATCCTCTTTACCATTTTGCCTCAACTTTTTTCTTTTTCTAAATTTTCTTTCCATTGGTTGGGATCATTTTTCTTCTTTGATCTCCATTTAGAAATTCTTTTTTTTGAAGTAGTAGGAGACATTGTCTGAAATATAAAAAAACAAAACAGCATTAGACTTGGAGTAATACTCACAATGGATGGATGTAGGCGCTATTCACAATTGATTTTATGTTATTTTTTCTAAGTTGTCAGTTACCTCATTGTAAACTGGATACGTAACACTTAATGTGTCACATACGTAACGGTGTTTACTTTCAATATATTAAAATTTAAAATAAATAAAAAATATGTAGAGATGGGTAATACACACAACCTTACTTTTACCAAATGCTATTAATGTAAACATTATACAAAAGATGTAAATTAAACTTTAGTATAGTTCCTGTTACGTATGTGACACTAAGTTGTGCATAAATAAACCTATAAATTAAAATCTTATTTACTTACCTATTTAGTTGAAATCTGGTAGAAATTGTAGTAAAAGAAACAAACTTTCTCTTCTTAACCTCAAATCTGACTAACAGTGAAACATAGATGAATAAACAAATGTTTAAAAAACAGGGGTATTCCTATTTTACAAAGCCAGCTGATCAACAAACAACTTCAATCTAAAAAAAGGTATTTACAATAAATTTTTTTTACCAAACTCATTGGTATTGGTAAACTGAATAATTTTGTGATAAGAATATGACACTCACATTGGTTTTAAAAATATTTTATTTTTTTTTAATTGAGGTGACTGTTATAAAAGAATGGCTGTATGGTAAACATTTTATAACCGTAGACTCGGTAGTGCACTAAACCAATGAATGTAGCCTGATGAGTCAGTCATTCCTGCATCGAGTGACCTAATTTGAGCGAATGTTTGTAAGACGCCCTTTACAATGATACTCTTCCTCGCCCCTCACCTACTGCTGCTTCCGGAGCTCGAGTCTACTATTTTAACACGTTGACTGCCATGAGGGCCACCGGTGGCCCACACAACAATTTTAGCTCACGCCACGAGGGCCACCGGTGGCCCTCACTAGTTTTCAGCCTGGCGCCACAGTTGTTTCTATGGTAAAGTTCAATATTCATTGTTCCGAGTTCTGTGTTCCATGCAACCGGAAAAGACCCCCCGAGTACAGAAATAGCCGACATCCGGTCTTTTGCTGCCATTTTGTGAAGTTATTGATGAGGTACACCGGTGGCCCTCATGGCGTGGTGGCAAAACTTTACATATACCATATGATATTATGTTTCAGCTGTTTTGTTGTGATTTTTATATTTTATTCCCGCGCACTGATCAGCTTTTGATGATAGGTGTTTAGTAAGTGACATTGATTCTTTTTGTGACAGAAACTAGTCTGTCTAAATGTCGTAAAAACTAGTTCAACTATATAAAAACGTATTTAGGGTTGCTTTATTTAAAAACCAGAGGACTGTTTTCTATTATATTTTGAGCTTTCAGAATATATCATTAAAAATTACGTAATACTAAAAATGGCGCTACAATTTGTGTTTGATTTTTAAAAGACGCGAGGGCCACCGGTGGCCCACATGGCGCACAGCGGCACGTATGACGTGGGCTACCGGTGGCCCTCATGGCGTCAGGCGGACATACAGTTTTACTACGGCGGCCTCAGAATGACACAATAAATTATCTACGCTGGCAGTCAACGTGTTAAAAATTGAACTATACCTACTTAGATATAAATTATTGTCAAATTAGTCAGAAAAATGGCCTATATATTTTCACGATAGATAGTTATTCCTATGGAAATTTGTAAGAGAACAACAGGCTTACTATTGTTATTAAATTAAAATATATACTTAGTAGTTAGATATTAGCACAGTAAATTTACTATATGTACCTTGTAAAGAAGTATTGGATTTTCAGGACACCTGCCATAATTTGACCATTAAGAAAAAAAGCATTAATATATCTAAAAAAATGTTTTGTCTTTGAATCCCCATGCTCCTTGTTAGCAATAATTTAAAAACTTAACTTGTATATAACACTTCAGATATTAAAAACGTATACATTTACTTACTAAGACTTGAACACATACTATGTGTCTACAAAATAAAATCAAATATCATTTATTTATAAGACGTCGATCATCAAGATATGGGCGAATATGGATTTGGAATGAATGTGATGAGTGTATATGAGCGAATGTAGTCATTGTTACAAACTAAGGCCGACTATTCCTTAGAAAGTGTCATTAATTAATAGCCCAATGACAAATGAACAGTCGGTCAAATAAAAATATCATTAGTAATTACAGAATGGTATGATTGGCACATGAAAGTTCAGTTTCACTCATGTAACTTTTAATCCAAAACTCAAATTAAACAAAAAAATGTATAGATCTGTGGTGTCTGGGGGAAGATTATGATCTAGGTTGACAACATAAAAATGTTAGGGGAGGATAGGTTTAGTAGTCCTACTATACTCTATTTCATGTTAAGAATGCAGTACGGCTCTTATGGACAAACATAGCGCTACTAGCTGGTGCAAAAATATAGAGCACATACCTAATTTTATACCTAATTTCACTATCCCAAAAAATTTAATTAGGTATGAAATAGTGTATAAATCAATCATCGTTATTTAAACATTTATTTAAAGAACAAACAAATTATTAACTATAAAAGTATGTAGATATTTTCGTATATGTTTATTCATTTACAAGAAAAATGTTACTGATAAAAAGACATTATAGTAAAGTAGAAAATAAATTATCAAGTATAATGCTATAAATTAATGTTTACTTGAAGGAATCAAGTTTTAATTAGCGTATTCCAGGGCAAAAAATTAACGTTTATTTATTGGTACAACCCTGTTTTGTACCTATATTACATTTAGCTTGAAATTATTAATTTATTTAATACAATTACGTTTGTATATAATAATTTATGTTAGTTTATTAGACATATTTTATAACAATATTCAAGAAATGTATGAATTGTGTTACAGTAAATAATTAATTAGTTTTAGTAAAAACAATCTTTCAAACAAATAAAAACCAGCTCAGTGTGTGTCCTATATTATCACTAACCCATCAATAAGTTACCTCAATTGAGGTCAAGGCAGACAAGTGACTTGTTTGGGCCTTTCGCCCTTTTCATCTTATCTGTTGATGCAAAGGAATAAACATAGGCCTACATCCCTCAAGAAGGAAGTATAAACGTATATTCAGTTGTGGAAGGAAGTTTGAGGTTATTGCTTGCGTTTTTCATAGTGTCTTGAAAAAGTGATCAAGTGAATTCAATAATTATAATTTTAGTGATTCAGTGTGGTCTTTAAAATGGAAAAAAAGCCAAAGGAAAAATAAAAGTTGTGAGAGGAATACGGTGTTAAATGTATATAAGTATTTTGAAAAGTGATACCCGGATAAAAATGTAAAAAAACCAGTGAGGTTACGTTAATTAGTAAAAAAAACTAGGATTGAAGAATTATAAATTAAGAAATGAAGGAGAATATGGACAAATTGTCACGCCAACAAAAAAACCTAAAAAGATAAAATATAAAACAAAAATTACAGTTAAATTTGTATCTTAATTTTGACTATGTTTTTATCCAAATTAAAAAAAAATGCCTCCGCAGGATATATAACACTGAACTGATTTCAAATTCCTTGTATGCTTAAATGAACAAACTAAACAAAAGAATAGTATTTATAAATATATTCAAAGAGAGTTAATAAACAGCAATAAGTTAAGATCAACAACTTACTAAACTTTTGGAACAGGTGGGTTACTAAAAAAGAAATATTACACTTATACACTTTAAAATACCTACTGTATTGTAAATGATTTGATCTCCTCTTAAAATAACTGAAAAATAATAACTGGGTTTTGCCTGTAATTTTCATTGCCTAATATTATAAATTCAACTTTAAACAACATATTTTTACATAATAGGTTTTATATAAAAATAAATAATATTTCTCCTCGGTTCATATTTTAGCACTGGTGGAATCGTGGATGGTTCACAGTGAGGCCAACTCACCAACACGATGACAACTGCACGCGCCGCACAGTCATGTTTCTTTGTCACTTGTTACCGACTAAATTATGCATATTGGTGAAAAAAGTTTCAAATTAAAAATAAAGTACCAGTTTTTATCTACAACTTTCCCGCTGACGAAACTTACCTGACCAAAAAATAAAAAACTTCCTCACAGGTTGATTTTTCCGTCTTTTCTCAATTATATAACTAATTTTTACTTATATTATATTATTACAAATTATTTTTATTATATAATCAATTCATACTAACACAGTAAGCACCCACTACTTATGTATAAAATTTACACAACATTTCAAAATGTTCAATCAATATTTATTCACTTAAAATGCAGTGTAATTGAATTGTGGCCTCTCAAAACTGAATCTCCAAGGGCAATCATCATATGGTAATTTTTCTAAATTATTAACTTTTTTTTTAAATACCTTTAATAACAGGCAATAAATATTTTCCCAACCATTTCCATGCGAAATTTTGATTTTATGATGACTTTTTATCAGCGAGTCAACGTTTTTATACAGTGTTATACCTCAAAAACTCCCATTTGATTAGCTTATGGGATTACCGTACTGTGCATTCTCAATATGAATAGTATGAAACTAGTCTTAAAAGGCTACTTTTAAAATGGTTTCAATAGTTTATTATACTTTTTTATTGGACAATCGCTTAATGAATATTGTGGGTAATTATTATTAAAATCCAGTATTTGAGTGGATATTGTTGTTCAGTGGTTACCTATTAATGTTTGGTAGAGTAAAAGCATGAATAAAGTGGAGATTGATTATATTCAACAATGACTCATGTATTTATTACATTTCCTCACTATCAATCTCTTTGTAGAATTTACTGTTGCACGGTATCAAAAATTTCTAATCAGGTTGGATTTTAGGGAGGATGGTCGAGGCAACTTGAGAGATAAAATTGCATCTCTAAATCCAGAGAAAGAACTGGAAAAAGAAAAGTCTATTTGGACAAGAACCTCACCTGGAGATTTATTTTATGAACGTGACCAATCGTAAGTATTCTGAATGCTTCATACCAACAAGCCATTTAATGGCAATTTAGTTTGCTAGTATGAATTAATTGCAAATAAGGACAGTGTAGTATTATCTTTTAAATCGATGATTTATTTTTGTAGTAAAATGATCTGTATAGCAAACATATGTAGTGCCCACTAAGGTATGGGCAAGCAACCTCCCTTATTACCTATTGCAAGACAATATCAATACTAAACAAATATTTCAGTAAAGTTTTATACTTAGCAGTAAGTTTTTAACATTTCATACTTTTTCCACTATAATAAATTTAAAAAAAACTGAATTGTTAGTGAATGATACGTATAACTTTACTCATTTATTGTGTTTATTGTACTGTTTACTTCTTTGCATAGCAAGAACCATTAGTGCAAGTACAATATAAAAATGTTATAAATGTAAACTATTTAAAATTGCAATAGTGTAATAAAACAAATTTTCAGTACAACCGTGTTAGTTCTTTAAAGTTTTATAATTTGAATTTAAGACAAAATTAAAAAACTTAAATTGATTTTGTTCAACAGTGTTTTTTGGTTCTAAGTGGTTTATAAAATAATGAAATTAGGCTAGGTATTAAGTTATTTACTGAAGTAATTCAATTTTTTTATCTTATAAATATTTGTTTATTGAAGTTGTTTAGCAATATTAGCATTGAAATGTCAATTTGCCAAACAATTTACCCTCTGTTTGAAACGCTAATGTTTGTGTTCTAACTGCAATTGACATTCGCTACTCTCTGAACTGTTCATCAGTGAGTTACTTGTGTTTCTGTTACACATGTTCTGTAATACAGTGGCATAGCCATATTTGGGTTACTTGTGTCAGAACCCTTAAATTTATGTTACACACTGTCTCCACCCATAAAAAATAAACATAAGTAAAACTATAATGTCATTAATAACATTAACATTGTGTCAATGTCAATAATTTTAAACAGCTATGTCATTTTTTTAAATAAACTAAATGTGTTAGTTATGATTCTGATTCTAAATATAGTTTGTTATACATAGACTTGTCCAGGTCCAACTGTTGCTAGCCCAGCCATGATAAATAGACGACAGAGCCTTTACCGATGTGCAAATTAGATAAAGTGGTATTTTCCCATGATGTTTGAAAAATTGATCTGGCTGTTGCGTTGAATTTGTGAACATGGCTTATTACTATACAAATTTAATTCATTCTGTAAATAAACAACATAAATTGGATTTCAAATTGTACTTTTAAATTAAAATAATAAACAAGCAAATTAAAATAATAAACTTCATAATAAACAATAATTAGCTTTGCCATTTGCTATTCAATAAATATTAGGGGTGTGCGATGCATTGAAAAATCGATACAATTCGATGCAGAACAAGTCAAAATGTCAACGTATCGAAAGTATTGCGAAGCATTCATAGTACCACTATGCAACAGCAATATTGATGTCTTAAAATTACTGCGATGTGCCAAAACGAGGAATTGCTTTTTTAATCAATAATATTTAGTGGTGCGTCTTTTAGAAGTAGTACTTTGATGTTTTAAAATAACATATTTAACAAAGCAATAGTTGTAAAATGATTATTATTCGAGTTTGTTTTCATTCCCGATGGTTGTTCCTAAAGTGATCGGACATACTAACCTTATTATATCGTGATAACAAATAGAGAATTCAACCGGGAGATAATTCATACTGATATGAACACGATATGTCCATCAAGCAATGTTTATGTGTATCGTAATTTAAGTATGTGCAGCGTACTATAAATCAGTAGAACATTCCATTTCAGACTGTCCATCTATATCAGTTAATTATCAATTATTTTGGGATTTGTATATAATTTTTTTAAAAAAGTGATAAGAATCATTAATCATTTACTGGGAATATTGAAATAAATTGGTTTCTTCTATTGTGTTTTTGAATATTTCTGATAACAGTCCATTCGTTATCTGTGACTTTGGTTACCACTTCCTGTCTGATAGAGCACCTGGTTTTTACAGTCCACACTTTTTACAAAACATTTCCCAATCAAAAGATTTCTTTTAAATTCATATTTGCATTGCATTTTTAACAATTCACATTCGTTGAATTTCGATTCAGTTAGACCATTGGCGCTGTGTTCTAAAAATAGGTACTCAAAATTATTTTTATTTAAAAATACTTTGATTAAACCTTAATTGCCTATTAAAAACAACTCAGTTAACATTTATTTTAAGGTTTTTTTATTTGAAAATTTTTAATATTAAAATTAATATAAAAATCCATGTATTCAATAAAGTATTATAAAAAAAGTAGTTTTTGGCATGAACTGCTCCCTTAATATTAAATTGCTACAACAAAATTAGGTAGCAATTTAAGTCATGTTCTTGATGATATAAATTATTGAATATGCATTTAATGTAGTCCTATATTTATGATAATTCGTGTCCAAACGTAAAAATCAAGCTCACACCTTGAACTGCCTCAGTTATCCGGCCTAATGTGGAAGAGGTCAAGCCAGATAAGAAAAAAGCAGAATAAAACAAGTCATAAAGAAGTTGGTTTTATTGGAGAAACACGTTTAGTAACTGATAACAGACAGCATACGTAAGTGGGGCGCCTACAATTGCATGTGACGCAACACGCTCTGCAGCAGTTGTAGTGAAACGAAGGATGTTTATCACAATCACCAACTTTCTTTGACGCTGCTTTACAATATAATACGAAAGATATATATTTTCCACCTCCCCCACTCGCAAAATGGACTATTCCAGCCAGCCATACAAAAAAGAAAATAAATAAACAACATTGCCAGCTCGGATCATCAGGCGCATTATTAAATTTGGAGAGAAGTTAACTAGTCAATATAGCTCCTGCAATTTGCTAAATGCAAAATCAAAACATTTGTGAACAAATTTGCGTTTCAAAACTGAAAGAAGTTTCCAATTAATTGTAATTTTATCTAGTAAATAAAATTGTTATTGTTATCTACTTGCCGAACCGGATGACACAGACTGCCGGATAAAGTGAGGCCGGATAATCGAGGTTGAACTGTACTTTTCATTCAACATATAGACTTTGTTATTGTTATAAAATGTTAAAATGTTTACTCATTTACATTTACAGCAATGTTAGAGTTGTTTATGGAACTAAAAATCTGTCAGCGCTGTGTATTAAGTTTGAAGAAGAACTGTTGAAAAAACCTCAAACCATCCGATCTGAACTACCAAAATATGAACCATTACCTAGAAAGAAGAAAATACCAATTAAACATTCAGGTAACCAGCATAATCAAATTTGTTATATTTTTATTTGAAGTGTTTTATTTCATGCGTGATATATGTGTGTGTAAACTGATTAAAACCATTTGTATACCATGGTGTGAGAAGTACAAAAATAAATAAATAAAAAGAGGAGTATTACTAAAACATTAAGAATTGTAGTGTATTAAAATCAAATTGTTAATATGCAGCATAATTAAGATGCATTAACCATTAGCTAGACTGGAATGCTAAAACCGTGAGAATTAGCTAGAAAAACTGCTCAGTACCTTTATTAATATATTTGGTCTGTCTATGTTAACTATTGTAAATTAATAAAAACCAGTGAATTTCTTTGTGTAATGATTTTGTGGTAATGTTACAACATTTGTTTGTTTTTTTTTTTTTTTTTTTACTGTTCAATATTGCTGAAAAATTATCCCCCTATGTTGGAAGTTATAGTATTTACTGTAATTACATTTCATAAGTCTAAACTGTAACCAGAGATAATATTCATAGATAGAAAATCACTGCTATTATTTTACTATGATTGAGGGCATATAAATTAGATGTTGTTACTCTCAGCATGCCACTCCATCCAAAAAAATATAGTACAGGAGCTAAGGGGGGTTGAGCATGCACTTTTAGCTGCAGTCAATTTATTTTTGATTATTGTTTGGACCACTTAGGTGAACATAAAAACATATATTGTCACCCCCCAGTGTGGTTGACTTGAGGGAGAGGGGGGAACCTCACAAAAGTAACGCTTCAAGAAACTATCTGTATTTCAATAGTGGTAATAGATATAAGTGTTTAGGAAAAACATCGCCAGATTTGGAAAAATATGTTCTTTTAAAAAGGTTGTTATAAAAATGTTGCTATCTTTGTTGATTTAAGAATAACAAAATATTTTCTAACAAAGTTATAAGTATTTTTATTTTTTTTTGTTCATTTTAATACCAAAACACTTTAATTTCAGTTATGACTTGAAAATAGTAACTAAATGTTTTTCTAGCAGTACCTAACATTAAACAATATTTGTATGCATTTATAAATTAGTTACTGAAACTGAATTACATATAATTGAGACTAATGAATTTATTCCCTATTAACACTTGGCTGGATCCCGTATTTTTACAGAGTAGTAACTTCTGAAGAATGCTGATCCCGTAGTTTTACAGGATCGATATTTTAATTTGTTTAAATAGCCTATTCAGTAGTACGGAACCTGGTACTCTAAATGGTGTCTAGTGATGTTAGTTAGCCGTTTCACCACTGGAATGTGCACACTGTTAAGCGAATGACTAAGTTGTAGCCACTAGACTGGACTACTTTTTTCTGCACGTTACAGAACCATTATTTTGTGACTGTACTCTATTGTAAAGTGTAAATGGAGCATGTAAATAAAAAATAAGTATTTTATTAGTACTTATTTTTACTTATTTTACTTAGTTTTGTATGAATAGGGCAATAAAATTATGTTTAAAATTATTTTGTGAGCAAAATTGCTCTTATTTTGATTTGTTTTTGTTGGTAAAACACTATTTAAAAAAACTGATATTTTAGCTAACAAAAAAATTTTAATTGTATACTGATAAAAAGAAGAAATATAGAATCCAGACATGTAAGTAGAAATGTTCTATGTTTAATGCAGGGTGGCTACTCACCGGGAAAACCTAGAATTATGCTTGAATTTTACGGCGCCTTGAAAAAACCTGGAAATACGAGGTGCGGCTAGAAAATAACCGGACTAGTACTGGTGAAACAATAAAACGAATGCAATAAGGCTGAAAGTCGCGTGGCCTGTCACGTGACTCTCGCTCCGCCTACTGCTCGAGTTTCATCTGCCTCCTGCACTCAGTCTGCCCGTGGCGTCTGTTTTAAGTAGTTGACGTATTGTCTGTGCGTCGGAAAATGTTGAGTGTACAGAAAGAACAGCGTTTTAACATCAAATTTTGTTTCAAACTAGGAAAATCTGCAAGTGAAACGTTTGTAATGTTACAACAAGTGTACGGCGATGATTGTTTATCGCGAACACAAGTGTTTGAGTGGTTTAAACGAATGTTTAAAAATGTCAGAACAAATCATTCTTCGGCGTTCCTTCTGTTCAATTGTGAGACACTTTGGAACCATTTTTGAACACACTTTGTTAATGTTGAAACTTTCATGAAGAATTTGCCTAACACTTTCCTTGTCAACTCCTGTTAACTCAGACACTGCTCTGATTGTTAAACGGCGATCTTGTCGAACAAGTTTACCGATTTTTTCAATGTTTGCATCAGTTTTTGCTGACAATGGTCTGCCAGTGCGAGTGTCATCACTGGTGTCTTCGCGGCCATCTTTAAATCGTTTAAACCACTCAAACACTTGTGTTCGCGATAAACAATCATCGCCGTACACTTGTTGTAACATTACAAACGTTTCACTTGCAGATTTTCCAAGTTTGAAACAAAATTTGATGTTAACACGCTGTTCTTTCTGTACACTCAACATTTTCCGACGCACAGACAAAACGTCAACTAGCTAAAACAGACGCCATGGGCAGACTGAGTGCAGGAGGCAGATGAAACTCGAGCAGTAGGCGGAGCGAGAGTCACGTGACAGGCCACGTGACTTTCAGCCTTATTGCATTCGTTTTATTGTTTCACCAGTACTAGTCCGGTTTTTTTCTAGCCGCACCTCGTATGCTTGAATTTCGGTAACCATCGGGAATTCTCGTCGAACGAGACGAGAGTATCCGGTGACGTCAGTAAGGTTCGGACTTCAGGGCTCCAGCTAAATTCAAGCGATAAGTTCGTGAAACCTCGTCAATCTTCGTATGATAAGACACGAGTCGACTCAGCACATTGATATGTTCAAAATAATACACATGGAATAGTTTGACAAAACTGTTGCAACCGAAACAGTTTTGACGTCGAAACAGTTGAATGAAGCTGTTGCAGACAACATGATAGCTTCACCCACTGCATTTTGCCGAGATACGCAAATCAATCCATGTCAAGCGTCGTCTCTTAAGCTAAGTTTACACTAGCATGTAGCAGTGGCGCCACTAAATCGCGCCAGTTTTAGTGTCATGACACTAGCGGTTTACACACAAAAGGGATTGTTCAAGCCATGCCACTGTTAATGGCGTCATTTTCATGGAGACACTCGAGTTTTTTTGCACAGAAATGGTTGGTTTTAATTTGTAGCTGTTGTCTGATTACCTTTAAAATGTCCGATTACATTGAGAGTGTTCGGAATGTGTTAGGAACAGTGATTGATGTGGTTAGTGAAGAGTTATTGGAGGAAGCACGTGACATTGTGAGTCGGATTAAACCCAGGAAACCTAGGTCCTGTTGGGAAAGGAAATGGATAAGCAGAAGGATACATTTTGGTGCATCCAAATTGTTAGAGGAACTTGCTGCTGAGGATAATGAAAGCTTCAAAAATCATCTAAGAATGACAGAAGAAAAGTTTGAGGAGTTACTAAAACATGGTACGCCTGCAATTCTAAACACTTCTATAGCCTATTATAATGCAATATAGGCATACATACCTCATCAGGAAGTCCGACTGCTTGACTTCCTCGGATCTGGACAACCTGTCCCACGATACTGTCCATGGTACTAAACCATTTAAGGGTTGGTGTGTAAACGTCGTCCAGCCCTTTGCCCGAGGACTTGCTCTTCTGGATTTTCATGAGCTCGTTACTATAGGTGTTCCGGAGAACGCGGATTTTATCTTTGCATTTTTTAACTGTTAGATCCTTTTTTTGCATGAGTTTAACTATTTCACCCCATGCGTATTCTTTGGCATTTCGATCTTTATATTCGGGGACTTTGTAATTCCATAAGCAGGGGAAAAGTTCATACAATTCGAGAAATCGGTCTATCTCGGCCGGCTTCCATCTATCTTCCTTCTTTTTACCTTCAACTTTTTCTGGAATTTCTACCTGAGCTTCATTCTTCTGCCTACTCGGATTCTTAACCTTTCCTTTTGATTTTTTATTCCTAACACTGAGTATTCTTTCTGACTACTATCGACTTGATCACCAATCAGTTCCTCCATCACCGGTCCAGCTTCTGTTTCTTCCATGACAACAAACACTTCACTGTATAAAATTTAACAAACCGAAAAACACACGTTTATACAGCAAGCTAGGTAGACGTCCGTCACTAGCACTGGCGCTGTGGTTTACACGGGCCACCTGAAGTGACGCGTCAGTACAGATGGCGCGCCAGCCGCTACTGGCGCCACTAAATTTGTCGAAACATATATTAGTGGCGTCACTCCAGATGGCTCGCCACTGCGCCTCTCCACTAAAAATGGCGCGTCATTAGGGGTTTACACGGTCCATTTTTGGCGCCACTTTGAAGCCAGTAAAAGTGGCGCCACTGCTACATGCTAGTGTAAACTTAGCTTTAGATTTGTTGACATTCTGTTGCAACTTGCGCTGCAGGTTAAAGTTGCGACTAAACTTTGGGAGTTTTCGTTTTGTTCTATTGATATCCGATGACGCTCACTGTTGCTGTCTGTTCTACTGCAGCTATTTGCAAAATTTTGTGAAACGATTTGGTGCCAAATTATTGTTTCAATGAAACTGTTGCGTTCTTTTTAAATAACGAAAATACATCGACAACAGGCTGGGCGAGGATGGGCTGATGCGTTTGTTTTGTTTACGTTTACCATTACTGGCAACAACAGGTGGGCAACAAAAAGAGATAATGTGAACGGTGATTTTTCACCAGTGAAGAGCGTGTTTTGTTAATTAACCTTCAGTTTATTTATTCAGTTATCAATAAAATTTAGATTTACTTAAACAATTTATTGTTGATAAAAAGATTAATATAAAGGGTAATTTATGCACTTTCTTGCCACCTCTGAAAATACGATTTAATGTTGAAAAAGTGGTGAAAAATGAGTTTATATTTCTTGATGAGTTTGATTACATCCGCGGAAAACTCGTTTTTACAGAAAAATCGGAAAACTACTTTTTTATCTGATAGTGAAATAACCAACTTTTTTAAAATAGTTTTTTTAAATAGTTATTTTTCGACACATTTTTTTTTCATTTCTCGTGTTTTTTTTTTGTGCTGAACACAAATATATAACTGGTTTTATAGAAAAATTATTTTTTCAGCGCGAAAAATGCATGTTTTACTGACATAACCAAACTTATCCTAATTGTCTATTTTCTCAACAAAAATTCGTAATTTGCGTTAAATTCGAGCGTTTGGCCTCCGTGACAGCCTGCTGGCCGTCACTCCGGCGGGAATATAGGTGAATTCGATTTTTGTGATTAATAGTTGTTGTATATAATGATCGCAATGGCCACTAAACGCGATCCGCCATGATAGTAGTTTTTCCGTTATATCTCGAGAAATATTTGTAATAGACCAAAATAGTTTTCAAATTTGTATTCAGCGCCAAAAAACACATCAAAATAAAATAGATGATTAAAATACTATTTAAATTAACGGAAATATGACAAAAATACTAAAAGTTGTGACATTGGTTTTTTCGAATTTTTCTATAAAATACGTTATTTCCGCGGAATAAAAAGCATATCTTGTGAAAATAAAGCCGATTCTAGACCCATTTCAAGCAAAATGTTCCAAATTAGTTTGGTGACAAGAAAGTGCATAAATACCACATAAAGTTGGATGTTGTTTTAAGTGTGGAACGTTTTGTGTTGTAGTTTATTGACTTGAAGGTCTAGGCCTACTAACTCTAAAATCGTAATTTTTGAAAAAGTGTTTTAGTTTTGTGTGTATTATTATTAATTAAAACCAACAAGGTTATTATGCAGTTTCTTGCCACCAAACAAAATTTAAAAACTACCTGAAATGGGTCAATAATAGACTACAAGGTACTACAATTTCGTGAGAATTTTTTATTCTGAGGATATCGTTTTTGCCGAACAGTTCGACAAAACTAATGTCACATATTTTAGTACCGTATATTTGATATATTTCCGTTAATTTTAATGATATTATTATCATATTTTTTTATTTTGATATGTTGTTTTTGCACTAAATACGAATTTGAAAACTATTTTGGGTATTTATGCAGTTTCTTGCCATCAAACAAATTTGGAACATTTTGCTTGAAATTGGTCTAGCATTGGCTTTATTTTCACGAGATATGCTTTTTATTCTGCGGAAATAACGTATTTTACAGAAAAATTCGAAAAACCTAATGTCACAACTTTTAGTTTTTTTGTCATATATCCGTTAATTTAAATGGTATTTTAATAATTTTTTTTATTTGATGTGTTTTTTTTTGCGCTGAATACAAATTTGAAAACTATTTTGGTCTATTACAAATATTTCTCGAGATATAACGGAAAAACTACTATCGCGGCGAATCACGATTAGCGGCCATTATGTGATCTATATACAACTATTAATCACAAAAACCGAATTCACCGAATATACTTCCGCCGGAGTGACGGCTGGCAGGCCGTCACGGAGGCCAAACACTCGAATTTAACGCAAATTACGAATTTTTGTTGAGAAAATAGACAATTAGGATAAATTAGGTTATGTCAGTAAAAAATGCATTTTCAAGCTGAAAAAATAATTTTACTACAAAATCAGTTATATATTTGCTTTCAGAAAAAAACATGATAGATAAAAAAATTTGTTGAAAATAACGATTTTTAAAAAAGTTGGGTTTTTCACTATCAGATAAAAACTAGTTTTTAGATTTTTCTGTAAAAAACGAGTTTTCCGCAGATAAAATCAAACCTCTCAAGAGATTTAAACTCATATTTTACCACTTTTTCAACATGAAATCGCATTTTCAGAGGTAGCAAGATAGTGCATAATTACCCTATTTTGGTCTATAAAAATTATTTCTCGATATATAACGGAAAAACTACTTTCGCTGTGAATCACGATTAGCGATCATTATATATGTTACCGGACAAACCCGATTTTAGGACAAACTAGTTTGGACTATAGGTTAGGTTAGGTCAGGAAAAACTAGATCTTCCTAGTCCAAACTAGTTTGTCCTAAAATCGGGTTTGTCCGGTAACATCTACATCAGAATTTAACCACAAAAAACTAAATTCACGCATACTCCTGCCGGAATGACGAACGGTAGGCCGTCACGGAGGCCAGGCACAATAATTTAACGCAAATTACGTCTATTTGTTGAGTAAATAGTCATGATAAGTTCGGTTATGTTGGTCAGTAAAAAGTGTATTTTTCAGGCCGACAAAAATAATGTTACTGGATAACCCAATTATATATTTGTGATCAGCATAAAAAAACATTTCGCGGAAATTACTTATTTTACCGAAAAATTTGGAAAACTAGTATCACAACTTATAGTATTTTTGACATATTCCTGTTAGTTTAAATAGTATTTTAATAATAGTTTTTTTTTATTTTGATGTGTTTTTTTATACTGAATACGAATTTGGTCTATTACCATTATTTCTTGGGATATAACAAAAAACCACTTTCGCAGCGAATCGCGATTAGTGACCATTACGCGATCATTATATACAACAACTATTAATCACAAAAACCAAATTCATCTATAATTCCGCCAGAGGCCGTCACTGAGGACAAACACCCGAATTTACCACAAATTATGAATTTTTGTTGAGTAAATAGACAATTAGGATAAGTTAGGTTATGTTTGGTTGGGTAAGTATAAAATGCATATTTCAGGCTCAATAAATAATTTTACTGCAAACACAATTATACATTCATGTTCAGCTTAAAAAAACATGTGAAATGGAAAAGAAATTTGAAGGAAAATTATTTTTAAACAAGTTTTTTTTCACTATTAAATAAAAAACTAGTTTTTTCGATTTTCTGTTAAAACGAGTTTTCCGCGGATGAAATCAACCTCCTAAAAAAACTCACATTTCACCACTTTTTCAATAAGAAATTGGGATCTTTTCCGTTATACGTATACCACTATTTAATGTCGGATCTTTTCCGTTATGTGTCAGCAATCCCAAAATATTTCCATATACATCGCGCCGCGGCAGTTATGGTTAGGTTAGGTTAGCATAGCCTATTGTAGAATGTTTTTACAAATTACAGGTTCATTCTACAATATAATAACCTAACCTAACCATAACTGCCGCGGCGCGATGTATATGGGCGGCCTCGATGTATTGGGATTCTAAAGGTTGAAAATGAGGAAAACATGTTTTAAATCAATAAATTGAATACCGTGTTCCGTTATTTATACCAAACAATGGTTAAAATGTATTATTCAATATATTTAAATAGTGGTATACGTATAACGGAAAAGATCCAGAAATTGTATGGTTACCAAAACATGTAAAATGAAAAAACCTCCTCAAAAATTCACATTTCAATATTTTTTCAACAAGAAATTGTATTTTCAGAAGTGACAAGAAATTGTATAGTTACCAAAACATGTAAAATGAAAAAATCCTCCTCAAAAATTCACATTTCAATATTTTTTCAACAAGAAATTATATTATCAGAGGTGACAAGAAATTGCATGGTTACCAAAACATGTAAAATGAAAAAAAAAGTTGTCAAAAAATAACGATTTTTAAAAATGTGGGTTTTTTCACATACTTTTCAGATAAAACCGAGTTTTGTTTTCAACTCATCGTGTTATTGATATAACAGTAAATAATTAAAGCTGGCCTATTGCAAATAGTCTGTAGGCTTATTAGTAAAAATTGTATTAAAGTAAGTTAGGCATATCACTAGATTTTGTGATTCATTGATAGGCTACTTATCAATGAAATAAAAATTTAGGTAACTGCCAATTAAACCTAGGATACTTATGCAATAGTTCAATTTCTTTATGGCCTACAAGATTATTGACATGCCTAGCTATAAAACGTGCTTTTTTATGTATTGTACTATAATGAGTGATTACGTCGATTCAGAAATATTTTCCTCTGTAAGTGCGCCTTGAATTTTGTTTGAAGCCCCTTGGAAAAACCTTGAATTGTGCTTGAATTTTTTTTACATGATTGAGTAGCCACCCTGTAATGGTTTTAAATCTATGAATTTTTAAAAAGTACTTAAAATGGCCAGCATTCTTTATATGGCTTTAGTATTTAGGACAAGCACTCAAAGTTTTAAAATATTTGTGTACTAAGTTTGCTTGTTGAATCACAACCAGTAAACCTGTCTGGTAATACTCTGGAAATAGTTAGTGCATATGATTTTGAAGTAGGGGTGTGCGAGTACTCGAAACTTCGAGTATTTGATTGAGTATTATACTACTCAAACTCGGCTCGAAGCTCCTAAAACTACTCGAAGTTCGATCGAGTATTTGTATTTCACGAAATATAAGATTTATATCTTAATTTAGTTTTCAGAGTAAACAGTTTTATAAGTTATCAATAAAAAATGTTTGTGTTTTATTTTACCCTTAATCATACATTATCAGTTTGGTACACGTAATTATGAACTGAACAATACGCCTAAGAATAGGTAGTATACGACGACAGTCAAATGAACTAGTCGACGTAGTGAACGAGTTTGTTCATTATGATTTGAACTAGTTCAGTTCAAAGTGATCAACAGAGCTAGGAAGGTAGTGATCACTGTAAATAGTAGCGATCACACATGTCGGTTGTCGAGTCTACTAGTCACTTGTAACCTAACCTAAAATAGTGTGAAAAAAACAGAAGTGCTGGTTAGTATCTCTATGACCCAAGAAAGGGGTCGAGAGATCCGGTTCAAGATGCTCAAAAAGACATGTTGCCAATACAAATCTGATGGTCTGTGCACCGTGGAAATTATGCATATTTTCGTTCATATCAAAGGGTCCCGAGAACGGGTCACTTTATATCCCAAGAATCGAACTTCCCATCTTTTCTAGGTGAAAGTTCATCTCGGAAAAGGAGCTGAACGTGCAAGGAACCGTTCAGCTCCTTTTCGGAAATGAAATTATCGTATATTTTTTGCGAGTTGATTGAGGTCTATTTTGTTTTTTAATCTGAACAAGGAATCGTCTAATGATTTGACGTAAGAAAATACCGTATTATCATATCATATAAAATATGGTAATGGCGTTCTAGCAGTGTGTGACACAACATTATTGATTTATTTTCCGTCAAATAAAAAATAGATAGGCATCCCTGGCAAACGTCTATTAATTATTATTCCGAAAACGCCTTAGATCGCCAAAACCGTGTGTAATATTTGCGCATACGAATTTTTTCCTGACGAATTGTTGAACGGTCTTCTGACTAGGTTAGCCAATAATTCAGTTGGAGTGTAAAAGGTGGTAAAGTACGATAATTTAGATTCGTAAATTGACTGAACGGTCCCCTGTTCACATTGACGTCGATGTAAACTGTAAAACAATAACGAATCAACCAAAGTGAGGGAGAAACATGTTGGAAGACCTTTTCTAAACAAAATACGACAAATTTAGAGATTCGGAAAATAATTTTTTCTGAACCGAAGCCTTATCAAACGTCTCGATTTTTATTCATAAGTTTATCTTGTGATATACCACAGTGTGTGTGTATGGGTGGGTGGGTAGGTAAATACCACAGTGCGTGTATGGGTGGGCGGGCAGGTCAATACTACAGTGCATGTATGGGTGGGCTGGTAGGTTAATACAGTAGTACGGAAATATATGCAAACATTTTGAAATTTTTATTGTAATGTGTTTATTTAAAAAATGTTATATAACCACGTAGTAACATTATAAAGGAAGAATGTCTTAATACTGTCATTGGCGAGGACAAATACCACCTAAAGTATAAATGGCCATGGGAGTAAGAGTAATTATTTCACTCATACTACTTGCATATCTACCTATTTATTAGTATAGGGTACTACTTAACCTATTTGAAACTTGTTTATTTCATTTCTTTTAGTTTAAGGTGGTTCGGCCGGCATTAGGGACAAATGAAATCCGCTACGAACCCTGCTGTACGTCTGACCGTACTCATACACAAACACCGACCCCGACTACTGCATCTCGTCGCCAATATCGGTTAGACCTATTATATTAGCCGACTACGTCTATGGTTTTAATTCGATTATACCAGGTTTTAATGAATTTCTCGTTATGACATAATTATTTATCTGTTGTTCAGTGTAGCCTCATGTATCGAAGTAGTTTCAAGTTGCACATATTTCATTACCGATCATAATTTAAAAGCTAATTCATCCTAAGTGACTTTAAAATTTATTTTTAGTAAACCTGCTTAGTTATTGATATCAATTGATTGAACCACAGTCTTTGTCATCCAGATTTTCAAATTTTATTATATAATTCAGAGCTTATTTCCGGTTAGTTGTTTGTAACCTTGTTATTACTGAATTAAATAACCACAGAATACAGATCCACTCTTCTTGGCGTGTACACAATTAATTTTTTGTTCAGAGGAGGCAATTCTCAAAGCAAATGACTGCATTTGGCGATAATGCCTGAATTTTAGTATCAGTTTGGTTGAATGCAGCTTTTGCCAACACGCTTCACTACGTTTTTGCGGTACACTTTGAACTGAACCACCAGATAAACATATCGGCCGGCTGTGAAACAGTATAATTTGCTTGCATAGAAAAGCTGATCTGAGATATGAGTGAACAGATTAAATCTTTATAATCCATTTTGTTTCAATTAATAATATACTTTCTTAATTTCTTACATAATATTAGTTCTGAAAAAAAGCAAAAGGTTAAACAAAACAATGCCACATAAAAATGTAGGAAGGCAGGAAGTAAAACGTTTTATTTATCAAATGTTACAAACAACAAATCAAAATTATTGTGTTCAGTTTATGTATATATTTACGAATCTGGCAAAACTTAACATAGGCTTAGGATGGTTACTGCCTTTTACAGTTGTCTTGGTGCACAGGAAATCCTTCTGTAAATACTTGCTCGAAAAATACTCGATACTCGAAAAAATGCTAACTACTCGACTCGACTCGAACTCAAAAATCACTACTCGCCCTATTTTGAAGCTAAGTAGCAACTTAATTATTATTTTATATAAAACCTACATCTTTGAAATCTGGCAAGTAATATATCCTTAATATAAATACAAATGTGCCTGAGCTAAGGATTACTATGTTTACTGCATTACTGCAACTAATCAATGCATGTTTTACATGTTGAAATTCTTGTGACGGCTGATGTTTGGTTACTTTTCAAACTAATACATTTGAATACAGTTGGTTTCATATAACTTTCACTTTCCTCTTTAAAGAACCTGATACATAGAAAATCTTGCCTGCAGGGATAGTTAGTTTTTTATGAACATATCTAGAAACAAACTGTTAAGATAATCCTGTTATTACTTTCTTAATCTAAACAATTGTAGACTTCATGTCAACATGACTTTTAAAGAAAATATTTAAAAACTGTTTAAGACTCCTGACAAATCTAATTAATCTCTCCTTTTGTGAAGGGCACTTTCCATCCGGTCTTAAACTGGCCAAGGTCATCCCAATTTTCAAAAAAGGAACTCAAACAAGATAAACAATTTCAGACCTGTGTCAATTCTTCCAGTAATGAGTAAAATTTTTGAGAAAGTCTTTATGATTCGAATGACAAAATTTCTGGAAAATATAAAACTTTCAAACAAACGATTTTGTTTCAGAGAAGGACGGCCGACAGTTGACGCAATAGTAAGTCTGTCTCAACAATAGTGGACAGCTTGGAGAGCTGAAAAAGCACACTAAGTGTGTTTCTCGACCTCTCTAAAGCATTTGACAGTATTGACCATAGTCCTACTATACAAACTACATCACTATGGTATACAAGGCATACTGCTCTCGTGAGTCAAATTGTACCTAACTTGGCGGTCTCAAAGGGTTCCAATTTCAAATCAAATGTTGAAACTAAATAAAATGAGTTTTGGAGTCCTCCAGGGATCGATACTCAGCTCTCTTCTTTTTTTAATATCCATAAATGACATATCAGCTTCACTGTGACATGGAAAACTAGTGTAGGATGCTGATGACAGGAATCTCTGCTTTAGCAATAATTCAAAAACAGATTTGGAAATCAATACATTTGAAGAATTAAATGCTTTAGTCCAAAATTTAAATAGTATAAATTTAAAAATTAATCTAACAAAATATAATTACTAAAACTTTAACTTACGCCAAAAAGAAGGGGAAGATTCTCCTACTGTAATGTTGGAAGATACAGAGCTTGCAGAAGTTAAATCCACAAAATTTCTAGGAATATAACTCGATCAAGGTTTAACTCAGAGTGATCAAACAAATAATGTCTCGTCTAAATTATCTTCAGGAATTTATGCTCCGAGATCACTGTCCAAATACTGCCCAACTCAGGTACTGATGACAGCTTATTATGGGCTTATCTATCCAAACCTATCCTATGGAGTGGTCCTCTGGGGTATTTGTCCAAACAATGAATTTTTGAAAATTTTCAGGCTGTAAAAAAAAGTTGAGTTTCGGGCGGAAACGCTTTTAAAACCTTTAAACTGTTGACACTGCCTTACGTTTACATAACCATCCTTTTTTTGTATATCAAGATATGCACTAACACGCGTCACAGATATACATACATACACTACTAGAGGCAGGGAAAACTACCGAACTGAGCAACACAGAACGGTGGTTTTCGAACATCTCCCCTTTCATGCAGGTGTTCGCTTAGTCAACAGTTTGCCAAACAAATTAAAATGTGCTCAGGTACCCAAGGCATACAAGGCTCATCTTAAAAAGCTCTTTATATCAAAAGCTTTTTATAGTGTTGACGAGTTCCTTGCAAATGACTGGGAGAACATTGAATTGGCATAACTCGTACCGGAAGTGGAATGGCTACTAACTTTGGTATGAATGAGCATGTGACTAAACTTTGTATGTATGTGAAATTGTATAGAACAAATCGTAAATTTTAGTCAGGATATTAATGATTGCGATACAATTGTTGTAAATCGTTCTTTGCAATAAAGTAATTTGAATTGAATTGTTTCGGAATTCTAAAATGATTTTGAATATTTACCACTAATTTAATGGAAATATGTGGCCTTGGTTTCTAAGGATAATAATGCTGTATTTTTTTTTATTGATTTACAAGTATTATTCATCTGTATATTGTTGTTATAATTAAAGTTCCAAATTTTACTCTACAAAAACTCCTAGATTTCTTTTGTTGAGTCTCTGAACTTGACTCAGTATAGTTTCTACCCTGATAATAGTAAGTTTTTGTAATTGATTTATATACTCATACAAATATAGTTTGATGTTAGGTATTGCTAGAAAGAGGTTTAAGATACTATTTTCAAGTCATAACTGAAATTAAATAGTGTTTTGGTGTTAAAATGAACAAAAATATGAAAAATATGTATAACTTTGTTAGAAAATATTTTTTTATGCTTAAACCATCAAAGATAGCAAAACTTTTATAATAAGCTTTTTAAAAGAACATATTTTTCCAGATCAGACTGTCTTTCTTAAATCAGTATCTATTACCATTATTCAAATACAGATAATTTCTTGAAGCGTTACTTTCATGATGTCCCCCCCTCCCCCCAGGTTGTCAACCACACTGGGGGCGACAACATATGTTTTTATGTTAACTTAAGTGGTCCAAACAATAATCAAAAATAAAATTATCTGCAGGTAAAATGCATGCTCAACCCCCTGAGCTCCTATTATAAGAAATATGTGGCCAACCTTGTCACTTGTTGAGTTTTGATAATAATACTTTATTGACATCATTTGATGTATAAAATTGTATAGAATATAAAAATATATAATACTATAAAATATATTAGTGTATAACAAATTATAGTACTGCAGGATTTTTCTTCATTAGTTCAAAGAATTTCTCAATTTTATATAAACACTGTTAAAATTTGTCTTAATCTTGTTTTGAAATTGTTATAATATAACTGTTGTGTAGAAGCTGACAAAGAGTTGTATAGTTTTATATTTATGTAGATGAATTTTCTGTGATTTGTGATATTTATATTGTTCAGTTTCCAATTAATATTATTATTTCTGGTGTCATAGGAATGCACATTTGAGTTTTTGAATAATATTGAATGTTTTTTTTTATGTTGAGAATTGACTTGTAAGTTATGGATGGAAGTAACATAATATTTAATTTTATAAATAATGGCTTACAATGAGTAGTCTGCGTTACTCAACAGATTAATAATAATGTTTTTTTAAATAATAATTTCTTAATGTTTGTAGATTGGCCCCATAAATGTTAGCTTTATGACTATGAATGTAGGCATAGTAAACTAGAATGAGAACATCATCAGTTACATTGTTCTTTATTCTCTTTAAAAATAAATTCCTTTGTTAATGTTTTTCTTAATATTGTTGGTATGATTATGCCAATCTAAATTACTATCCAGTATAAATCATAGAAATTTCAATGGTTTTATATCTAATAATATTTTTGTTTTTTTTGAAAAATTTGTTTCTATATCTTGAATTTTGTTTATGTTGAGGCAGAATTTGTTAACAATGCACCACTAAAACAGTGTTTTAGTTATTGATTAACTAAAACAATAACCAACATATTTTTTTTAGTGTTGGTTATTGTTTAGTGTTGCACAAAAATTTATTTGTTTTTGAAAAAAGTGTTTCTATTACATTTTCACAACTTTTTCCACTGATATTCAATCCCAAATCATCAGCATACAAAAAGCATTCAATATTTTCAAATATCAAATGCTCTGCAATCTATATTTATAAAAAAAGATGTTTGTATATTTGATGTTTATACGCTGCCAAACCATCCAACCGATCGCAATGAAACTTTAGGATGTTGTCCTGTATACTCCCGAGATGGTTTCTGTAAAGTTTGATGCAGATCCGTCCACAGGGTCCCGCCCCACAGGCTCCTAAAGATCCCATGTTATTCAAATGGAGAATCTGAATTGTTTACAAAAACATATGACTGTGTGGTTTAATGTAGTTTCACATGCCATAAGCAGATTGAAGTTCTCACAACAACAGTACTGTATATGTTTTGATTTATTGTAGTTCTACATTTCACCTTGAGAGTGTAGCACACACTACTTTTACTTGATCGGGTGATCTGTATTTGGTGTTAACCTTTTTTCCTCGGTAATTAAAACATGTGGTGAAACGTGAAAATAAAAATTAAATAATTATTTGTTTTGCAGTTTACTTTTTATGACATGCCTCCTAAAAATCTAATATTGGTAGAAGAAGCAAAAATGCTCGAATTCTTTCACCTATTAGGTTCTAAATCAAACTCAATATTATGACCGGCGAAGCGGGCGGGTACAGCTAGTATCATATAATATATATATATATATATATATATATATATATATATATATATATATTAAAAAGTAGAGGACCTAAAGAAGAGCCTTGTGGAATTTCAAATTTTACTTCTTTGGGAAGAGAGTTTCATACCAAACATAAAAATGTTTGGTATGAAAAAGGTGTCGTTTGAATAATTAATTAAAACATCAAGCCCTTACTTGAATGACATGCAGCATGTAAACATTCTCAATGCAGAAGGAGAAGTATTGTCAACCATGTGAGGTCTTGTGCTTTGACTCAGAATTAAAGATCATAATTATTTGATTCAAATTTCAGTGCACATATTTAACATTTCTAAATTCATGATTAATAAGTGTTAACCTCTTAACGCCCATGCTCATATATATGCGAGCGACGCAATATCCTGCCCCTGGACACGCTTGCATATACGCGATCTCGTGTATAGAGATCGTATATACTAACTTCGTGTTTGGTATGGAACTATTCGGGAAACTTTGGCCTTTATCATAGTAAATTTTTTTTCTAACTCCAGGTGGTTACATCACTGTGTGCATTTAATTTCCGAATCAACGCCAGCTGCATAAACTCTGTTATGCTTTTTGCCGCCAATGCATTGTAGCTGAATGTAAACAAAGTGAAATGCCGAAACGTAAACTGTGTGTGATATCCACAAGTATTTTAGTGTTGATGACTTAAATGAACTATCTGATAACGGCGAAAGTGATAGTGTTATTATTTCAGACATTTCATCTTCAACAGTGAACAGTTCAATAAATGAAGTAAATGAAAACGTTATTCCACGTCTGGAGATGGACCTACAACTGTTTCAGAGGGCATGCCCGATATATTTGATGAACGTAGGAGTATAAAAAACAGAAACGTAACTTTTAGGTCTATTGGATGTTTGACCAAACCAATGACAAAATTATGCCAATGACCAAAACAAAGGAAACAAATTTATTTCCCTGGAAACATGATAATAATTTTACATCAAATATATTTCATTTTGACAGAACTGAAGCTAGCTTTGATAAGGAAATTCTTGAGAACATTTTTCTAATTTAGACTTTTTTCTTGAACTTTTTCTTACAGATTTATTGACGCATATAGTTGAAGAAACAAATTCTTACTACACTGATGTAATTAGCTAACATCTAAATGCGCCAAAAGATTGGAAACCAACAAATGTAGATGAACTATTATGTTTTTTTGCACTCTGTATTCTTATGTCTCATGTTAGAAAGAATAAAATAGAAGCTCATTGGTCTTCTGATCCTATCATAGAAAATAAAATATTTAGTCAAGTTATGAGCAGGAACAGATTCAAACAAATACTTAGAATGCTTCATTGCAACAAATCAAATCTTTCAAACCCACAAACAATTGGTAGAGTTCACAAAATTAGTCCGATTCTCTGCACCCTGAACAAAACTTTTTCATCAAAATTCAAACCTTTTGAGCTGGTAGCAATAAATGAAAGGTATTTCTGTTCAAAGGCCGACTATCTTACTGCCAGTATATACCTTCTAAGCGTGCCCGCTTTGGGATAAAACTGTTTATTTTATCAGATTGTGAAACAGTCTTTGTTGTATCGATTTTACCATACCTTGAGTCACAGACTCAGCTTGGCTTTGCTGATTTACATAACAAAGTGGGCATGACAGGACAGATAGTACTTACTCTGAAGGAACCATATTTTCAGTCTGGATGCAAACTTTACCTAGATAACTGGTTTGTGTCTCCATCTTTAGTGCAAGAGCTACATGACAAAAGAATAAACATATGTGGTACTTGTTTACCGAATCGTCAAGGACTACCAAAACATTTGCCAAAACTAGTCAGGGGCAGTACTGACACATCATGTTATCATACATACAGATAACATGATGTATGAACGTTGGCAGGATAAATGTGAAGTCAGAAATTTGACGACAATGCATCCCAGTGTAATGGCAGATTATGGAAAAATTGGTCGCTCAACTGGTGAACCGATACTAAAGTCTTTGGCTGTGTTAGACTACAATAAACACATGGGGGCTGTTGACATAGGTGATGTGTAACTATCCTTCAATGTAACAGCAAGAAAGTCAATCAAATGTTATAAGAAATTATTTTATCATTTTCTTGATGTTGCAGTGACAAATGCATATATATGCAAATGACATTTACAGGCAACCATTTTCAACTATCTTGCTTTCGCAATGAATTAGTAAGGCAAATTATTGAGAGGCACTGTCAGCTTAGGACAAATCTAAAAGGTGGTCGTCCTTCGAATGGAGAAACACCCCTTACTCACCTAGAGACATTTCTTACAGCCCATACCACCCACTCCAAAAAATCAAAAACCTCGAAAATATTGCCATGTGTGTGGTAATTTGAAACTGAAGCCAAAATGGAGGAAGGACATACAATACATGTGTAGGGAATGTGACGTCCCTCTTTGCATCCATCCTTGTATGGTTGAATACCACACCCTCCGTCAATTTTAGAGTAAGTTTATCAAATAAAATTAGATTTTTAGTGATTATAATTTTTGTAACATTTAAAAAAACCTTTTTATAAGTACTCTCACTGTAAGTTCATTTTAAAAATAAATATGTTTTTATTGTATTTTATTGATTTATTACCTAAATAAGTACCTAAAAGGTAAAGTTTATTTTTATAATATATGGTAATTTTCACTCTTCAAAACATAAAAAATTAAAAGACTCAAATAAAATACTTTATTTATTTATTCAAGGCTTAAATACAAAAATATGTTATAAACCTATTTTGCCTTAAAAAAACCCGGTCGGGGGGGGGGGGGGTACAGCTGATCAAAAACTCAGCTATTAAAGGATTAAAAATAAGGTATTTTATAAACTGTAATGACATGTTTAGAGATTTTTTATTGAAATGTTTTGTTTTACCATTGACTAAAGAAACAAGACATTTATATGGGTCCCGTGAAGCTGGTTTTCCTGTTCAGTAAAATTAGTTCATATTCGGTTTCACAGGTAGTGCCAGTGGTCTCCCTCTCTATCTCTCTTCATTCCTCTTTCTGTTTCTCTTCAGCACACACTGAAATGACTAATAGCTGACCTTATAGTGCGCCAAATAATCCGAGCACTTATTTGAAACCAATTGTGTTAGATAGCATTATAGGCGGACACCTTTAGCAAATGCTTTGAATTTGAATGTCTTTTTCTATAGTTAATGATTTTACTAAAATTGTGACTCTCTAATTTGGTTGCTATGAACTAGGTTGTCATTCATGCAGTAGCAGCAGTAACAGCAGCTCAGCCAATGAGAGTGAGAACGAAGACTGCATAAAAGAAGAGTTGGAACATAAGAAAAACCATCCCCTGAGGTTGCACCAAGAACTGTGGTTTAATGAACCTGGCGAGGTAAGCAAGATTCTCTAAGAATGTCCGAATGCTTCTTTCGTTTCCAAATCCTAGCTTTTAAGTCTCCTTAATTCAGATCTAATTTGATATATTAATGGTCAAATTTAATTACGGGATCATTAGATCAAATTTATAATCCTGATAAAAGATTACTACAATAAACTGGATCCAGGTCTTGGATCTGCTCCATTAAAGTCACAAATCAGCACACGATCAATACAAACCAACTGTGACCTACATTCTAAATAAGTTCTACTCCTGTTATCCAATTGTTGGATATTTGTTACTTAAAAAATGGTCAATAGACAATATTCTTTATTTTACATATTATTAGAGAACACTAATAGAGTCATAGAAAGGGGCAGTTGTAGAATTCGAAATTTTATAAAAAAATTATAGAAATCAAATCTTTGAAAATGATAGTAAAGGCATTGGTTGATGTTCAAAGTCCTCCAGTTTAAAAACTCGTCAATAGAGTAAAAAGGATGTTGAAGGAGCCATCTTTTCAGCATTTTCTTGGGGTTTTCTTCTGTCTTAATGTTGGTAATTAAGGAATTGAAAGCTTTGCACCCATGTATGAAGGCTTCTCTTCAAATAGTGCTGAATGATGTTCTGTTAGCGTGAAATCTGCTGCCCGACGTGTGTTGTAAGTATGTAAATCAACGCCTTTGGTCAAACTATTCTTATGAGCATACATTACTGTTTCTAGGATGTATAATGAAACCACAGTGAGGATCGAAAGTTCAACAAAACCTCCTCTACAACTGTCTTTAGGTTGCAGGCTTGCCAGTGTTCTGATGCATTTTTTCTGTAGAATCAAAGGTCTTTGTAGGTTTGCAACACTTGATTTATCCCAAACAGTGAGACCGTATCGGAGGTGTGCTTCAAACAGTGCATAGTACGCGGTGATTGCAACCGTGACATCACTTATTGATTTTATGCGGCAAATGACATACAGAGGTTGTCCACATGAGGTGTCTATTTCATTCCAATGTCGATTACAATTCCCAGATACTTGGCTTCTTCCATGGTGTCAATGTTCGGTAATGTTCCTACACTGTCCTTTCTTCTTCCAAAGACTAGGTGTTGCGTCTTGGCTTCATTGACTACCAAGTTGTTATTATGGCAATACTGAACAGCCATGTTTGTTGCAGTGTAGGATGAGACTTCTAGCAATTCAGGATGTTTATTACCTAGAAGTAGAACCGTATCATCTGCATACATAATAGTACTGGAACATTCTTCCAAGTAGCCTGGGAGATCATTAGTAAAAAGTACAAATAAGACAGGCCCCAGAACTGAACCTTGGGGTACGCCACTTGGTATTGGTAAAGGGCTAGATCTTACTGTCCAGGACGTTCCTCTGTCTGTACATACCAAGTCAACCACCTGCTGCTTGTCCGTCAGATAACCATTTTGCTGTTGTCCCAAAAATCCCAAATGCTTTCAATTTCTTAAGGAGTTGACTGTGGGCAAGACAATGAAACGCTTTGCTGAAGTCTAGTAGTACTGCAGTTGTTGTGTTGCCAGCTTCAAGTTGATCCACAATAAACTCCATCAAACTAGTAATAGCAGTTATTGTCGATTGGCCCTTTATATAATTGATAAATTTTGATAAATTGTGCTGGCCCCCTTGATAATTTGTGAGCATGCGATGTTCTACGACATGGTTCATTAGGCGAGATAGTACTACTTTTTCAAACACTTTAGAAAACGTTGAAATCAGGAAAATTGGGCGGTTATTGCTTGCGTCTGTAGTGATGCCTTGTTTGAATAGAGGTATTACTTTGGCCAATTTCAGTCGAGTTGAGAACTTTCCTTCTTGAAAAGACATATTAATAAGGGGGCCAGCAAGTTCTTCATTGCACAACTTCACTAGCTTTGAGGACACTTCATCAATTCCAGATGATATTTTAGTTTTAAAAGAGGAAATTGCTTTTCTCACTTCTTCTACTGGAGTGATACAGTGTCAGAGGGGGAGCATTGTAATTGTGTGTAAATGTGTTTAAGATTTGTCTTGGATTTGTAGCCAAAGCATTGTCAGCTGCAGTGGTAAATGCTAAATTAAAGTAATCTGCAATTTTTTGGGGTCAGTGATTTTTTTCTTCATTTGAAATTATAAGTTGCTTTGGATTATAGGATGTTTTTGGTTTCCTTTCATCATTCACTATTTCCCATAAGGTCTTGGTCTTGTTATCCGAGCGAGCAATTTGAGAAGATATTTCTTGACATCTTAATTCTTTGAGCCTTAAATCATAAGCTCTCTTCTTACAGGCGGTTTGCTGCTTATGCTCTAAAAGTCCAGTAGTGTTGTATAGTGTCTGGGCTCTCAGGAAGTCCTTCCTTAGTCTCTCCACTTCTTCATCTGTAATTTTATTATTCCTTTTCCTCTTCACTCTTGATCATTTCAGAGGACAAACATGACTTATTATCCTACTCACCGTATTACTGAAAAGGTTGTAGGCAGAGTCAATATCTGGGGCTGTAATTAAATCATCCCACGATTCTTGACCTAATCTTGCTTTGATTGCTAACAAATTATTATCAGAGAAATGCTGTCTTTTAGAAACAGGTGTTTGTGTTTCAAGTTGTTGGCAGATTACTTTGCAGAACTGAGCTGTGTGGTCAGACATACCTACGTCCAGTACTTGAACAGATATCTTCATCTCTTCCCAGTTGGTACAAACACAGTCGATTGATGTCCGCGATGTCGGTGTTATTCGTGTGGGAGGAAGTGACATTCTCGTCAACATTTCTTCAAGCTTGATACCATCCCGTTCAGCAACCAGACTGTTGATATTTATGTCCCCCATAACTACGACTGGGCAACCCCATGTCGATATCACGTCCAGAGCTTGTGAAATTATTTCAATGTATTCCTCTAAATTTCATTTGTTTCTGTACGAGCCAACTATGTACAAATGTTGTTTTTGTATTTTTACTACCGTCATGGCTATTTCACAGATCATTTCCTCACTTACATCAATGGTAACAGGTTCAACTATTGTTTTTAATGAGTCTACTGAAAATTGCAACCCAACCTTTTATATGATGTAGTCGACTGAATTCTGTAACTAAGGTGTAATTAGGGAGGTTAGTATTGAGTAAGTGGTTTTTATTTAATCCATGTTCTGTTAGAATTAGCAAGTCAGGTTCTGTCTTTCGTAAGAGGTGGTTAACTAAATCTATTTTATTTCTAAGTCTATCAACATTCTGGTGCAGTATAGTTAAGTTTGTCTTACTGGTAGTTACTGTGTGGAGGTCAAGTTCTCTCCTCTCTGTGGTTGACACGTGCTAAAAGAGAAGAAGAGTTGTTGTTATTGGGGTGGTTTCTTAAACTTGTAGCCTTAAAGGTTTCAATGTTTTTGTTGTAAAATTCTTCTATTGATTCTGATGGTCCCAATTTTATTGCAGTGAAGGGTAGCCTTCTCTTTAAGGATAGTGTCTTCCGTTTAAAGATAAGGTGTTGTCCTCATCAATTTTTGTTTTTAGGTTCACCTTGTCCAAACTAAGTATGTTCAAAGTCTGAGGGTTTTCACAAGAAATGGGATGGCTATTGATTTGACTGGCTGACAAAAAATTTAGCAGGGACATACTCATATGGTTAATTAGTTTTTCTTGATTTTTCCTCAAGTTGTTGGGTGAGCTCCTGTTATCAAATATTTTTGAAGTGGACGGTTTATATCTTGTCTGTGTTGGAATTATCACAGTTTGTCATGAAGGACTGGTGTAGATGAAGCAGAAGACTTGCTGTTGAGCTGATCATTGAGACATTTTATTGTTCTTTTCATATTGTCTTGTCTTGATTTCATTGAGCAAACTCTAATAGAATATTTGGTAGGTTTTGAAGTTTTGTTTCTAGTGATGTAAAGTCCATTCTGGTTTGAGTCACATTTTCTGTTGTTGTTTAATTTCCAGTTGTTTACTACCTTTAAGGTGTAACTCTTTGTTTAACTGGAAATTTTGTTTTTCAAGGTCTTTAATTCTGATGATTTGGTCTTCATTGAGTTTCTCTTGTTGTTTATCATGGTCTTCAAAGATATTTTGAATTTCAATATGTTTTTGTTTCTCTTTCTGGATAACACTTTGTAATTCAGATAACTCGTTAGTCAAGGCTTCAATCCTATTAAGATATTTGTTTTCTCGGTCGGTCAGTTCTTCGACCCTTGCTTCACTACTTGCCAGTTGGCATTGAGTACATGCTAGCTTGTTTTCTAGAACAGCGATTTGTTCTTTTAGTATCTGATTTTCTTCAAGCAATGCTGAACCTATTTTAGCAGCCATAGTCAGCTTATCATCTTCATTTGCACTATGTTGTAGAAGTTCATTATCCACAAGGCTGTTTTCTAGAGCGATAATGGAACTATTGAGAATTTCATTTCCCAGACTAGTTGAGTTAACAGATGTGAGAAATTTGTTTAGAGAAAAGCTATCATCGTATTCATCACCTAATTGATCGGCTGCACTGCTTTCTGTGTTCAAATGAGAGCTGGGTATCTGGAATAAGGTCAGTGTAAATATTGGAAAAAGGTCAGTGTACATTTTCCAAAGTGTATGTTAAAAAAATGTTACTAGTTGTTAAGAGATGGAAAATAAAATTCATTTATTCATTCATTTCTGTGAGTGGAAGCAATTTGCACTGCATTTATTTCCATGTAGTATGGCCGGCTTTTAAGAGTTCTCTAAGATCACTTTTTGATAGTCCAGCTCATTTTGCATGGAACCAATGTTTACAGGGTCCTGTGCAATCTATATAAGAATACTTGACTCCTATACTACATACAATTATTAATAAAAGAGAATTTAGGTAATTTGATTTTACATCCATACAGAACAGTTGAAACTTGTGCTACTTATTTTGTACACAACAAGCACATAACAGAAGATGTATCAAAAGTAGCTCAACTATATTGAGTTTACAAGTTAAATACTCAGTGTGATTATAAAATATGTTTTGTCAACAAATCAATGTTCCAGAGTTTATCTAAATATTTCAATAACAATTATATTTTAAAATCAGCCATTTTAGCCTCATACAGATTATCAACTATTACTAACATGTACCAGTCATTCTGTCCAGACAATCACAAACTGGACGACTCGTATCAGAACATGCGATCCATCATCAATTCTTCTGTTTTGTCGCTACTAAGTTAAACACACATGATCAATTATACAATATAACATGTATACTTGATTGTCTGATGTTGTATTGTATAAATGTCATATGTATTTAACTTGATATACGAAACAGAAGACCTGATGATGGATCGCTTGATCTGAAACGCATCGTCCAGTTCTCACATGTTGGACAGATTGTCTGATACATATAAGTAATAAAATTATATTTTACAGTTGTATTACTAATTACATTGGTACTTTGAAAATCTAATAGATTATCTGTTAGTTTAAGAAATTCTAATAAGATCAGATTTTAAAGTAACCTCATGTCTTTTATAATAATTAACAGGCCATAAATGATTCAAAATTATGTTTTGATTCATAAATTTTGAAAGAAACATGCTGATCAATATTATGAGATTTGAGCTGAAAACTTTATTTCCTCTCTATACTTATCAGTAGCAACCTAACCATATCCTATTGTATTTCACCATGTCAGTTAAAGATCTTTATAATTTTTCTCACCATCATTTTATTACAATGATGCATTAATCTCACTTTATAGAGGCAGAGTGTATTTTTGAATTCCATTCAGTTGTTGTGTAAAGAAAAGTCAAATAGTGTAACTGAAATAACAGTGATGAAAAATCAATCAAGTAAAGAAAAACAATTTTCAGTTTAAAATTTAAATTAATTGCTGGTTGATCAAACATTCCTTTGGTGTACTGCATAGTAGGCTTATACATAATAAGAGAGGCTAAATTATTGGGCACTATTCAGAGAATTAACATATAGGAGTGATAAGGCATCAGCAAACTTACCTTGGAAGGTTGATAAGTTCACTAACTGATAGGCAAATAGAAGAAATATAACAGTCACAACACTTATTTATCTTTTGTGTTTTGAATTTCGCATGTGTGTTTACTGATTTTGTATTATCTCCCCTTCACTTTTTGAAAAAAGTCAAGTTTAAAAATACAACAATAGAATAATTTTTAATTAATGTCATGAAGGAAAAGGCTAAACTGAAGATAAACATTTAGAATTGAGAATTTAAAGATGCTTTGTCGTGGAGGTGACCGATTCTTAAGAGAAGAGAAAAGAAAGGGATTTGTTTGTGCAATGAAAAAGTCGAAGAGAATTTGTTACATTAGTCAGTGTACTGTAAAAGTTTTGTTTTTATTAGTGGCTAGAAATATAATACAAGTAAACGTTGATTGAGTATGATTAACTTTAATATTTACATGGTTTTATGTTGATCAAATTTGGGAAAAGCAGTGTAAATTCAATTGTGACAAAAATATAAGTATAATAGTGTAGCTCTTTAACTTAATCTTATTTGATCACAATCTAACATCAATGTTATTTCAGATGAATGATGGACCCCTGTGCCGATGTAGCGCTCGAGCCAGGCGTTCAGGTATTCGCCATAACATTTATGCTGGAGAAAATAGCATAAGTATGTGTGACCCAAACTCAAACAACGCTGACAAACTATATCATTACAGGATAACTATATCCCCTCCGACAAATTTCTTGGTAAGACATAAAGCTTGTAGTGTTTTCATTTAAATTGATAAACATTGTATTTGATATAAAAAGAATTGAACAAAATTCTGAACTAGACTTTAATTATGTCTCTTTCTTTTTAAATTTATAGGTTTGAATAAAATAATGGGCTGGTAAAAATACCTGATATATATATATTTATTTATTTTGCTTTGTGGTAGCTGGTACAGCGGTCCACGTGTGATGGACCTGCTACCGGGCATTGTTATTTGTTTAATACCACCCAGGTAGTTACATGTAGCTTAAGGACTGCTACAGACAAACAACATCACCACACAATGGATTTGGTAAATTTTTATCTAAATCTATTGCTTCACAGTTGATTTAACTTAAGATTTCGCCTAGTACCGTCTGGTCCATATCTTGGGTTTGTCAGATGGAACAAGCATTTAATCTCGGATTCTGCATAGCGGTGAGCGGCATGGAACTTCCTTGCAAGGACTGTGTGCTATTAAATCAGTTTTGAGGTGGTATAGGTAGAAACAATTATTGAAAACTAAATGGAGTTTGAGATTAGAACCTCATTGTCAATGACTGACCTTTGCATGCCTTTTTGGTTGGTCTTCACAATACGGAAATAGGAAGATTATTAGATAAGAATATATATAGGTACAGTAAAACCTCACTAACGACACTTTGTGGACCCAGAGGTTGTCGAGTTATCCAGACCATTGGCATTTTTAATGTATTTTATTAAATTAAGTCATAGTAGATTTGAATTTCATCATAAATTTATCACTTAAATGTATTTAGTTACTGTATCTGCAATGAAATCTCAAATAGCCAACAAGTTTAGGCTCGTTTCGGCTATCATAAAGTCAAAATACACTTAACCTAAAGCCATCTAGACTTGCACCCTATCATCTGTTGACTGTCGAGTTACCCAGACTGTCCAGTTAGTTAGGTTTTACTGTATTAGGAAGAATATGAGCTGAATAGGTTTCATATATTACATTGTGTTATTTTTTTTAACAGTTCCTGTACATTTTGTTATGAGTTTTATAAACTTGGTATGTAAGTTATTAGGATGAACCACTTTATAAAATTGTTTGTTTATTTATTATTAACAAAGCAGTAATAATATCTTTTATTATTAACAGTCATAATAATAATGTAACAACTATAAAATGTTTCTGTATATTTATTTTTGTTGTTTTTTTTATATTCATTTTTGCATATTTATTTCTTCCCAAAGACACGCTTTAACAAGATGTAATGGGGGGGGGGGGAAATACTTTATTTTCTTATAGCAAACTGTCCAGCTTTGTGATTGTTATAGCTTAGTATTTTTGAGATATGTTTTGTTTTGTATTTTACATTTTTCGCTGAATAAAATTTTATGTTATGTATTTGAAAAAAAATCATAAAAGTAAAGCATAGAACTCAATTTTAGCTAGTTTAAAGATTTTCTATAAAGGTCGCCTAGCATGGTAACATTTTTGTTTACTGTTTATTAAAAAGTATAAAGATGAGGGTATAAAAAGGTTATTTAATCCTATAGAGATTTTTCTATTAGTAACTTATTTTTTTGTAATTATAGTGCTTTTTATATTTAAGTAATATTACTGTATAAATCACTACTTTGACACTTTTTTAGTAACTAAAATATATAAATTAATTCCCATTATTTGAATACAAATATACCATATTCTTATATCATTTAAAATTTTGAACAGTTCGGGTATTCTGTGTATGTACAAAATATTATTATAAGAGAGTTCAATACTGAAAATTTCATTAAGGATCTTGCGGTTTATTTCCTTTCCACAATATTTCATTCTTAAAATCTTAATATAAAATCTGGTTACAATTTCTATGATTACATTTTGGGGAAAACTTCATGTAGAACAGTGAATATTTCATTCATATTTATTATTTTATACCAATTGAAATTGCAAAGTAAACAAACTGGGAGTGCTATTTCTGGAACTCAATATGGTAAAACTTGTTGGTTTAAGCAAGAAAACAGTAAATACTATCACGTACTATGACAGTTGTTGGAGCCGTAATTTACCTTTAGATAGGTTTGTAGTAGCTGAGTATGAGAGCTGGCTAAACATTACTATTTGCCATCTGTAAGAGGAGGAGGAAGCAAATAGGTAGCAAAACAGTGCACTAATATAATAGTTTGTAGTAGCTGAGTATGAGAGCTGGCTAAACATTACTATTTGCCATCTGTAAGAGGAGGAGGAAGCAAATAGGTAGCAAAACAGTGCACTAATATAATAGTTTGTAGTAGCTGAGTATGAGAGCTGGCTAAACATTACTATTTGCCATCTGTAAGAGGAGGAGGAAGCAAATAGGTAGCAAAACAGTGCACTAATATAATAGTTTGTAGTAGCTGAGTATGAGAGCTGGCTAAACATTACTATTTGCCATCTGTAAGAGGAGGAGAAAGCAAATAGGTAGCAAAACAGTTTTCATGTACTATAGTGAAATCACTAGTACTGCTACCTGTGGCCTTGTTTGCTAAGCTTATGTATATTTTATCAATAAAATTAATCATATTCATCACTTATAAAACATCTTTTAACAAATGACATATTTATCTAACAAACTATGTATTAAACACATTGTTAACTTGCCTATCTATTCATACTATGATTAAGATGTGGAGATGTGTCTGTTACAGGTGAAAACTCCAACTTTGATTGAGTATGATGCGCATGAGTACATATTTGAAGGATTTTCTCTGTTTTCCCATAAAAAACTTGATACCTTACCTTTATGTAAAGTAATTCGATTTAACATTGAATACACAATTTATTATTTTGAGGAGAAGTTCCCTGAGAACTTCACTGTACGAGAACTTAACATTTTCTGTAAGTATTTTCAAGATTTATACAAATATTTGTATTGTATTATTTGTATATGAAATGTCACTAAACAAGTTTTCATTGTTGTAAACCATAGGGAATGCCACAGGTTTTCAGACCTCCTCGGGAAAATGCAAACATACAAGTAGGCTTATACTGTTTTATATCTATATACTATGGTATAGTTAAATTAAAATAAATTATAAAGAGGTTATTTGCTAATATAAAAACATGCCAGGATATTGGAGGGATACAAATACCATCCAGGACCGAACCCACCATCCTGCAGGAACAGAACAGAATACATTGGTCAAGGCTAGTTATAAAAATTAAAAAAATAAAGATTCAGCAAATGAAGAAATAAGGCGTGTTAATTGATACCTTACTACTAAGGCGCCGTAGTTGATTTACAAAGAATTTGAAAATATAATTAAGAAAAAAAGGAACTAATCTATTTACTAACGGTGGGAATCAGGTACATGCCAATCATCGCCTCACTCCTCCCAAGGTCATACGTAGACTAGTGCGTATCAGCAAGGGAAAAAGAGCAGAACACTGATTAATAACCTGGCTGGATCTTAAGGTACCTTCATGTCCTAGCCTTAAACAACCGCTTGTGCAAGTTAATTGCAATTTCATAAATTACTAATACTGGTATAGTTAAAGAAAGTGTACTGAAATACAATTTTATTTAATGCATTTTTATGTCATATAATTTACTGATGTTGCTAACTGAGACAATTCTTTGTTCATATTATAAGTTTACATACATTGATTGGTACAGTAATTTGATCATTCAGAACATGACTCACTAGTCATCAGAGATAATTACATGTTTGACTATAGTCACACGGTTTAACACGTTGAGTGCTGACGACTCGGTTCCGGGTCCCGCGTGGCCGAGCGCCGAGTGCGCGTGCCCCGGATCCGTGTCGCGCTGCAATGTTCTCTTATACTAGGCAGTGTGAGCTCAGCTCTTGTGGAGGGAGGACTGTATGTCGCCCGCTCCTTCAGTGCAACACGTGCTATATTTTTGTGTTCGTCGTTTCCGCCTAGCGATTTTTTGAGTTTTCTTATACACGTTATTGTTTTTATAGTATTTAGTGAGTCAGAACAGGAGGAATTTTATGTACTGGCTGTAATAAGTGGATTCACTTGAATTGTATGAATTTAGCCTATTCAGATGTGAAAAATTTCACTGAGGAAGAAATGAAGACATGGAAATGTACTAATTGCTCTATTATGGCTACAGAGCCTGGAAATTGTTACTCTCTTGCCCAAGAAATAGACAGTGCACTTGTAAAAGAAAACAAAGATCTTAGACAGGAATTACATGAAGTAAAAAATAGAAGTTCTTTCTTTGAATTACAACTTGAGGATGACTTAAAGCAAAAGGAAGAAGAACTAGAAACTATAAAAAAATTGCATGAGACTAGGGAAAATGAATTGGAAGAAAAAATAAACTTACTTGAAAGAAGAATAGAAAGAATTAAAGAAATTAATGAAACTATTATCAAGCAAGCCGAAGAGGAAAAACTGGCTCTTAAAAGCCAAAATAATAAGTCAGTAAATGTCCATTGCAATAAATGCATAATATGTAGAGAGGAAATGAAAAATATGCTGTCATCCATACCAACTTTAGAAACAGTGATCTCTATATTAACAAAGGAAAATAATGAGCTTCAACGTAGTATGGAAAATTCTAAATCAAACTGCATCACATGTTTCCCTCCCCTGTACCATACTAAGCAATCATGTGTAAACATTACTTCAGACGAGGTTCCAAAGTGGAAGGAGGTTCAACAGCACAATTCAAAATCATCTAAAATTAAGATGCTGACAAGTACACCTGCTATTGCCTTAAAAAATCGATTTAATGTATTTTCTGACTGCACATCAGACGAAGATGATGAAGTTACTGAAGAGAATATAGAAGAGGGACCCAACAATCCATTTAATGTATTAAAAACCAAAATGACAGTGTTCAGAAAAGGAATAAATTCTCAAGACAGTATTGAAAACAGAACTAAACCAATCAGAAGTTTAAAGAAGAGAAAAATGCTGTTATGCACAGATAGCCATGGAAGAGATCTCGCCTTTCACTTGAACAACATTACACATAGGTTTGATGCTATGGGTTTTGTTAAACCTGGAGGATGTGCTAATCAAATCTTAACTGAAGATATTATTGAAGGTGAAAAATTAAAGAAAGGAGATGTTTTAATAATCATGGCTGGATCAAACGATGTTGCTAGAAATGAAGCTCAAGCTGCCTTAAACAAAATATCAGATATACTCAAGAAATATCAGCATCAAGAAATAATACTAGCTGATCTCCCAAAAAGGCATGATTTGGCTAACTGGTCGTGTGTAAACCTAGAAATTAGAAGAACAAATAGAGTCTTAAAAGAATTAAGTTACAAATGCAGCAATGTCTCTTTAGTTGAAGTAAGTTTAGCTGGCCGTAACCTCTACACACGCCATGGCCAACATTTAAATAGAATGGGTAAGAGATGGCTAGCAGACAAAATCTACAAAGCAGCATCTCATAAATTGTTGGAAACTGAAAGAACACCTTCAACAGACCCAGAGGACAACAAGAGGACACCAGAAATGATGATACAGGTCTCAGAGAAGACATCTTCAAAGGAAACCAATTCAATATCAGGAGCATCGTCCGAGAAAGAAATAGTGGTCAGCGCTCCACAGGGAAACGATCAACAGCTGACAACACCTGTCGCACCAGCACAGGTAGCATTAGACTAATTAATGACTTAGGATTAGAAGATAACTTAGACTATTTAATGCACTTAAATATATTCAAGGCATTAAAAACAAATTTGACGATTTCAATTTATTTTTAGAGGAAGCTGGTCAAAGTATTTTGATTATATGTTTAAATGAACACTGGCTGAATAAAGAAAATGTTTGTTTACTAAATAAAGTTAAAGGTTTTGCCTTAGCAGATTTCTATGTTAGAGAAAATGTGAGGAGAGGAGGTTCAGCAATCCTGTTGAGGGAAGATTCAGATATAAAATATAAAGTACGAGACGACCTAAAAGTATTAGGTGATGATTTTTATTTTGAATGTTCAGCCATTGAAGTTTTTAATTTTAAAGAACCAACATTAATAGTATCTTTGTATAGAGTACCTGATAAGTCAACCTTAGATTATTTCCTTAAAAAGCTTGAATGTTTGTTAAATAAATTAAAAAGTAGAAAAAAGTTAAATGTATTAATAGCTACAGATTGCAATATAAATGTTTTAGATAGAATTTTGTCAAATAGATTTATAAATATTTTACTTTTGAATGGATTTAAAATTAATGTTAATGAAGTGACTAGACCTACCAGCCATACTTGTATTGACAATATTATTACAAACCTGACATTTCGAGTAGAAAATTTTATTGTTAAAGACATTGGCCTTTCTGATCATAGTGCGATTTTGGCTGCATTACCCAAACAAAAATATACAATGAAATCTCAAAGTTGTGCTTTCAGGAGAAGGTTTACACCAGACGCTACCAAAGAATTCAAGGACAAAATCAAACTGATTAATTGGGAAGTCAGTTGGATCAATAGTATTAATGAAAACTATAACAATTTTCTTAGAGATTTTATTTTAACTATGAATGAGTCGTTCCCAGTAAAGCCAAAGAAAACAATGATAGGGAAAAATGTACAGTGGGTGACAGAAGGAATTAAAGTTTCCAGCAAAAATAAGAGGCTAATTCACAGAGAGACAAAGATAAAAAACAGTGCTGAATTAAACAATTACTATAAAACATATAGCCGAATTTTTAAGAAAGTAGTGCGAGCAGCAAAACGTAAGGCAAATGACGAGTATATTAGACAGTCAAAATGTAAGAGCACAGCATCATGGAAAATAATAAGGAATGAATTAGGGATGGTAAAAAAGAAAAGTAATGACATGACAGAAATATTGATTGAAGGTCGAGTTATAAGTAACCCCAAAGAGATTTCAGCCCACTTTAACAGACATTATCTTAATATACGAGAAACACTTGATATCAGAAGTATACCAGAAAGAGCAATTAAGAGTTGTAAAAATGTACCGTAGTAGCTCCACAAAAATCAGATTTCAATTTTAGAGAAATAAAAGTAAAACAGGTAGAAAAAATCATAGCATCATTGCCAAATAAAAGGTCCACTGGTTGGGACGAGATTCCATCCTATCTAGTGAAAGAATGCAAAGAATACCTAGCTAAACCAATCACTCAACTGATAAATCAATCATTGGCAGAAGGTGAATTTCCTACAAACCTTAAGATATCGATTGTTAGGCCGATCTTTAAAAAAGGCAAGAGAAATATTATTGAGAATTACCGTCCAGTTTCCCTCTTACCTGTTTTCTCAAAGATATTTGAAAAAGCAGTAAATCAACAATTACAAGAATATTTAGAGGAAAATGAATTGTTAACTGAGAGTCAACATGGTTTTAGAAAATGTCACTCCACTAGCTCTGCACTGATCTCGTAACAGATGATATTTATAAGGCATGGGATGATTCAGAAACAACTGTAGCCGTCTGCTGTGACCTTTCAAAAGCCTTCGATTGTGTAGACCATGATGTTCTGCTACAGAAACTCAAAGTCTATGGTATTAAAGGGTTGAGTTGGAGGTGGTTTAAGTCGTATTTAACAGAGAGAAAACAAAAAACAGCCCTAATTTGTGATAATGAAAAGTATGAATCAGAGTTTGAAATTGTTACGGCAGGAGTGCCTCAAGGATCAATCTTAGGCCCAGTTTTGTTCACAATATATTCAAATGACCTCCCTATGAATATAAATACCAAAATTATTATGTTTGCAGACGACACTACAGCACTTATAAAAGGAAAAACCTTAGAAGCACTTAAATGTACAACAGAAATTACAATGAAAGAACTGGAATATTGGTTTAAAATAAATGGGCTTTTATTGAATGCTGAAAAAACAAAATTGGTTCATTTCAAAAACAGAAAGTATAGAGAGGAAAATTTAAATGTAAAAATAGACAATAAAAATTGAATGTCAGCAAGCAGTTAAACTTCTAGGTGTGGTATGCGATGGAAAATTAAAGTGGGACGAACATATAACACACTTATGCAAGAGATTAAATAGCATATGTTTTAATATGAGCTGTCTGACACATTGTATAAGCATTGAAACAAAATTAACATTATATTATGGCTATTTCTACTCATTAATGAAATATGGAATCACGCTGTGGGGAGCTACTGAACTGATAAAAGAAGTTTTAAAAACACAAAAGAAAATGCTGAGAATAATGACATCCAAACCTCCTAGATATTCATGTAAAGACATTTTTAGAAATTTAGAAATTCTAACAGCACCTAGCCTTTACATTTTTGAAGTTTTGTGTCATGTGAGAGATAACCTAAAATGGTATTCACAAGAAAAATCTGAACATCATTACAGTACAAGAAACAGATATCTCCTTATCTACCCCCAACATAATACCTCTGCCTTAGAAAAGGGCATTTACTACATGGGAATTAAACTTTATAATAAACTGCCTGATAACATAAAATGCCCATCAGTTTGCCAAAGAAAGTTCAGAGAGCAGATCAAACGCATGTTGATAGCAAAGGCCTACTATGGAATAAATGAGTTTATAAATGATTAATATTTGAGCTGATAACTCTAGTCTCTTAGGATAGTTGTTTCTAAGTGTTTTAAAGTTGGTTTTATGTGTTTATTGTGGTATGGTTATTGTATTGATTAAAATAGTTTTAATCTTGGTTATATGTAACATTTATTTATTATTATTGTTGAAGTTTATTATTATTATTGTTGTTGTCTTATTATTGTTGAATTATTGTTAGATTGTTTAAGCATGTTATATTAATTATATCAATGTATTTTTGACTAGCGGATAAATGACTACAATATTATGACAAAACTCCTGTCTTGGTACTGTGTACTTTTATAAGATGTAATGAGTTAATAAAAGAATTTGAATTTGAGTTGCTTATATTATATTTGTATATAGTTTATTTTTATTAGTGTTTTATATAGCTTATTATCATTTAGTGAAGTAATAGTGTTAATTTAAATAAAAATGGCTGATCGTAATGAAAGTGATGATGACCTTGGAAGTGACCGGAAACAGGAACAAATATTATTGGATGGCGTTGTAAATATTGTAAATATATAACAATTAGTTTTTAGTGAAATATAAAGTGTTTGTGACATTGTTTGGGTGCATTTTGAAAATGTTGCCATACATTTGCCTTCTTGGCGCATCCCCAGGAGCTGACGACCCGGATCCGACCCATGGATTTTTACTGACAGGGAATGAACAATAAACCATCCCACCGACTTCCTGATCTCAAATTAGCATCTGAAAACACTAATGCTGAGTAGTTTTTTTGTTTTTAACTTTCAGATATAGACGTGGTATAGGTCTAACATGTATAGCAGTCAACGTGTTAATCAGTACCAAGTTATATTAGTTTATCTGATATCATTCAAGTAATCACCATACACAAACAAAAATATATCACATCTCATTGACACCTCTATAAGGAGTTAATGCATGTGATTCTTGATTAATCTCTCATAATTACACTTTTGTTAACAAAACTTAAAAATTATTTTCCAATTTTTCAGTAGAATAATGATACAATTTTCTAATTTTCTCTTTTATTTAGATTAATAATAATTTTTCTGTAGTACACAATTGATTTAATTGAAAACTGCTGTATTTTTTTAATCTGTACAAACCCTGTTTTTGCTGAAAGCTGAAACATAACTAAAACTAATAAATATTCTCCTTAATTCATACTCAGTAAATTCATTAGGTTTTTAAAAAAAGCATAATTAATCACAAAACCGTTGCAATTTCTCTTTACTTTGTTGCAATCAAATATTGTCCCATTATATTGATTAACCCTAGATGGTGAATGCATTATGAACTTCCAACTGCAAAGTGCTTCTTTTCAGCGCTTCGCAAGCTTTTTTTTGTAAAAATCATAAAAAATAGTAAATATGCTCCAAATGTCAATTTTATCATTTCTACCATCAAAACTTACAAAAAATAGTAAATAATTATTGTCTAGGAAAGATTGAAAAAGTTTGAAATTTTGTACATAAATTATAACTTATAGTATCCTTAGGTACTAAAAATTTTTGTAAATAATTCCAAGATAGCCAAATTGTTTATTGTTTTGTGCACTATAATAATATGTTGTTATATTTTATATAAACTACTAGTTTTTTTATAATTGTTTGTTTACATAAACTGCAAAAATGAAAAAAACGTGCAAAGTTTACAGTATGATCATTGTAGGTAATCAAATAGTACATGTAAAAATTCTAAAAAATTACCATTGAATAAACAAGAAAAAGACTTTTATGAAAAATAATCATATTGTACCCATATACAAAGTTTTATATTTTTAGTTTGTTGTGGAAAATAAAAATTTTATCACGGAAACAAAAAATTCTGTGAAAAATTATATAACAATCCATAAATAAGGTGTATGAATAATTTTTATAATTTTTTGCTACATGTACTTTATTAGTATAATCTATTCGCTACAAGAAAATACAAAATATATGAATATATTCCAAAAAGTATAAAATTTATAACACCAAAAATCAGTGTGCACAATTTGTGTAAACGGCTCTTGAAAAGTTACGCATATTGTAATCATAGTATAAAATATTAACATTTTTTAAGGATTTTTTTCTGAGAACAAAAACTGATAAAACAGATATTTATGAATAGAAATATAAAAAAAATAATTATATTCGTGACAAAAATAAAGTTTTGACGTAGGATAATAATATACTACGTTATATTGTTGTTGATAAATAAAATAAAAGCGTAAATTTGAGCGAACATAAATAATACATATTATTTTTTTTTAAAGATCTTAGATTATTTTGAGAATGCTAATCTAATACCATATTTTTACATGTCTTACATGATCAAATTGGATTAAAAATAAATGTTAAGGCTAGTACCTACATAAATATATACATGGTTGTAAAATTAAAATACACTAAAAAATTAAATATTTGGCTCCATCTTAGTTCTCCAGTCTGTTTTTAGCCCTATATTGCATTATTTGTATGTAGGATTGTAATTATTATGATTTTGAAGTGCTAGTGCTTTTATAGAAATATAATGTAATGTTGATTAGTGGTAGGACTTGTTGAACAATGCCTAAAACTAATTTTCTTTTATGCACTGTCATTAAAGGACTTTTTTTATAAATTAATAGTATTTTGATATTATTGCGTATAGAAAGAATTCCAACTATCCTTTACAACATGCACGCTATATTGTCACTTTAGTACGCTTTATGGTTTTTTTTTATTGTATAGCAGACCTATGGAACAGCAAGTTATGGAGCATAGGGATTTATTAATGTATAACTCTGTAAAGACGTATGTGGTTGGGCTAGTAGATCTGTTAATATATAGGTCAGATGGATAGGTTGCCTCTCAAGGTGGTTCATCTTATACAAAGATAGTGGGCATATTGCTGCAATACAGTAACTTTTCAAGGTCATATTTCAAGTTTCTTCCCATGAGAAAATGGAGTAGATTCATCCCATCCAAAACTAAGGCTACATTGGGCCAAGCAAGCTTCATACTAACAATGGCAAATGTGCTTAATAATTCTTACTATATTGTCCTTTTAAACAAAACTGTTGATAGATACAGTTGAGAAATTCTTTACAATAGGAGAGATAATGTATCAGAAAAATTACCTAAGAAGATAAGTTTTTTTACCACAAACGTTAAACAAAAAACATATATCACAGTTTGCTTCTTTAGTACTCTTATGGTTCTGAAAACTATATTAGTTCTTTAGAACAACTCTGCTTTACTGTGTTTAGTGGATGTATGTCCTCAGGCTAAATTGGTTTGCCAATGCTTATTTAAATTATTTTATACGTTTCCTGCTCAGGACCATCTAACCTCGAATCCTAAAATTGCTTCTTGAACACCCCTACTTTCTACATGGCCAAAAATATATTGAAGAAAAAATGGTATCAAACTATGTAATGGTAACAACACCCAGATTGAAAAATGTAAAGAATAATGTATACATGTATTAAATGTATTGGTTACATGGTTGCTTTCAAAAATTGTGTATACCTCAAAGAGGAACACTAGAATCAGAACAGTAATAGTATTCATGTTAAAACGTGAAAATTAGGTAAAGGCTTTAGAACAAGAATCCATGGCTAAAGTCATTATTATTATTCACTGTACAATAGTAAGACGCTGATTGTTAAGATATGGACGAATATGAGGGGCGAATGACTGTGATGAATGTTGGTGAACGAGTTAAGTCATTGTTACTAACCAGGGTTGACTGTTCCTCAGACAGAGCTATTTATTAATATCCCAACAGCCAGGGCAACTAAAGATTAAATGATAGTATATATGTATTATTTTTTTACTAATTTAACTCATAACAATATCCATGTAATCTCGAGGTTTTTGGAGATTTGACAGAAAAAGCTGGTATACAACAAGAAAGAATCCTGAATTATGTGTTATTTAATTATATTTAAAATGCTATTTAAATAATCTAGGTTCATCAACGATGAGATAATGTTTATCTCAGTACTGATGGGTTGAATAGCACTTTTACTAAAAAATAAAATACAATAACTGTTGCTGAAAAAATACTAGTAAAATATTTGAATATGACAAATTTGTGCATTCAAATTCAGAATATGCAAATTGTAGATTCAGATGATTCATCATCTGTACTACTTTTCAAGTGTGATCATTTGAACTTTAGTTGAAGAGTAAACGAATAGAAGTTCAGTTAAGAGGGCTCTAAACCCCCGCGCTGAGAAGCATAAAAACTGCTTTGCACGGTCCAAGATACTGCCCTTATTTACTGTCGTAAAATTATAAATGAAACATCTATTTAAAGATAAAGACATTTTTGACTCAAATCGCTTTTTAGAATTTTCGAATTCTCCTTCATTTCGATTTTATAGGTTATTGAAGTTACCCAATATTCAAACTAGTGCCAAAATAAAACTAGAGCTGTTATCAAAATTTTAAAAAGCGATTTTAGTCAGAAATGTATCTGGTTTCAATTTAGTTTTGATTTCAGATCGATATCTTTAAATCTGTAGCCGCAATGTTGGACCGCGCAAATGCCTGCATGTTAATTTATTGCCAAAATATGCGGTGATTCGTGAGATCCAAGTGGCGAAACCTCGAACTCCTTAGTCGCGGATGGATTTTACTACTTCATTCATAAAAACCTTTCTTCATTTAATTTAACATCGATGGATGCAATGTAGGCCTACGACGACTGATATCAGTATTATTTTACAGACTGATTACTTAGAGTTAGTCTAATTACTTTTGAATGGCTTATTTCGTTTAAATTAAAATGTGCGTTCCCATGTGGTTCCTGATATAATCTAACTACAAAGTAAAGCATAACATTTTTATTCGTAATGACAGTGCACAATATTTATTATATAATGAAAAATACTGTAATAATCATCTATATACAACATTTTTATGAAATAAATAATTTAAACTACATTAACGAATGCGTACAGTTAAAATATTAATTCAATAATTCCGGCTTGACCAAAGCAATAAGTAATTCTATAATAAGTCACTGTCACTATTGGCCTTTGTTTTATTTTAAAAATATAAATACAGTAATGTTAAGTCGTAACTATTAATTTATTATAGTTCATTAATGTTGTGGTAGAAAAAATGCTAGGTCATTTATTTGTAATTTTATAAGAAGGTAACTTTGAAGCAAATATTTTACCTAAACGGTAACAAGGACAGAAAAATATGACAGCCGGGGGACGGGGCGGGGCGGAGCGGCAATCCTTTTGTGAACTTGAAGTCATGGGGCGAGGCTAGTGTTTGGGAACCTCGTACCACTCCCGATGTATTCCGTTGAACAGCCAATGAGAAGACTTAGGACGGTAAAACTGAACAAATATAACGGTGATCGATTAAGGTAAGCTTAAGTTTACCGAAATCGATCACCTTAACATTCGTAGCCTACATATTGCACTTATTTTTTATCAATACAGTATAAGTAGACCCTATTATACTGTATGAAATTTGCATTTTTTTACGTTACTTGTGTATTGAAGTAAAATTGTTCAACTATTATTATATTGCTGAAATAAGATGTTCTGATCGGTTTGGTTTTGTATTAATTTAATGCATGTTCAATTACTTGAGTATCCACTGACCTAATTTGGGAGCTCGTGATCAACTTGTGGCAGTCACACTGATCAACTTGGGTAGTCATCGTAATGGACTTGGCTATAAAAATGTCAAAGTAATAAAATGTTTATATTGGTAATTTGTGAACATTTATAAAAAAAGGGTTTAATATGTTTGCCACATTTTTACAAGATGTACTACGTTCATGTATCATACTATCTATTCAATTAATTACATGTTTTCAACCAGCTCGTCTAGTTTTAGTAAATTAGTTGGCTTGTAAAATTGTTGTACACAGTTGTTATTTATTTTTATTTGTTATGCATTTTTATATTATTTTTGTAATTAACTATTCCAATATTAGGAATTAATTAACTACTACAAAATTAACTATAACAAACCTACACATAGGAACTAATTAGATGGCTGCTGAGTTACTATATCCCCTGTCACTGTTATTTATATGGTGTTTAAGAAAATATTTAGGGGTTACTTTATTTTCAATATGTTTGTTGTATTATTATAAGTTGTACTTCAGTTAACTATGTTCTAAGTTGTACTTCAGTAAACTATGTTCTGTGTAGTATTAACAATGCAATTATTTTTTTTAATTACTGTAGTTTTGAGGTAATTAGTTGCCTTAAGAATTTGTTGTTATATAGTTTTACTTCAATTGTCATGCTATTTTACTTATATGTTGGAATTGTCTTAGTAAGAAAACTTATTATTGTATGTGCTACAGTACTTACACTACCTTTGTACAATACATAATATGTTAAATGATATGTTATTTAGTTAAAAATAATTGTAAAAACCGTACAATAAATATTAATCAAACTACAGTTTAATTGACAGTTATATATATTATTCTACTTTAACATCAAAATATTTTTGTATGGTTCATTTAGCATTATTTTGTTTTATTCTTCAATTGACTGTACAAAATACATTGTTATTTTTAAATGTTTGGCATTTTATTGAATAATAAACCACGTAAAGCAAATTGTTAGGGTGCTAAACACTTGTTACAGCTATTTAGTAAAATACATTATTTATAGTTGTCCTCAGTTCTTTAAGCGTACCTAGCCCCACTTTTATATCAAACTCTTCAATTGTTGGGTAAAATAAGTGTGGCATATAAATCAATTTTAAATTTCAAACGTTTTAGGAGTCAAATTTTGTCAAATCCCGTGATTTTACAGTAAGCTTTGATTAGAAGTTCAATAATTTAGTAGCCCTCCTTATTTTCAGTGGAGCGTAAAAACTGCTTTGCGCGGTACTACAAACTACTTTACTCATATTAAAAACTGAGACCAAAGTACTGTGTGAATTGCTGATGTCAAACTCGTAGACTAAGTAAGTCTAAACTACCCCGAACATACATGTTTATGAGGCCAAACTACTGTCAGGCAGGTGAGCCCAATCTGCTTTGAACGTCTAAAGTTATATGTTCGAAATTGATATATGCTCACAGCAGTTTCTCTGTTTTAAATTGTTGGTTATTTTTAACAGTCGTGTTTAAAAAAAATCGTCATATTTAGTAATTTGTATATGCCTAATTGAATCATATTAAATTTATCACTTCTAAAATACTGTGAAATATTTATCAGTAAAACTAAAATCTTTGAAAAGTAATTGTGTAAGAACTGTTGTCGAAGTAAAATAATTGCTTTTCTCATGGCAATGGGAAAATTGAGCAAGATTATAATATATTATTTTAATTATAATTGATATCATTCATACGGATCGCTTCGGTTTTCGTCTCTGTCCGCGAAAATCTTTGTTGTAACAAAATGTTCGCTTTTTGAAACCAAATTGTCCCCGTAGTGTCATTTTCCGTATTGTAGTAATTCATTCAGCATACTTCAGAAGCAAATAAAAAAAGTGGCCACATTTCAATTATTTTTTAATGTTTGGAAATTAGTGTGTTATGTTGTAACTGCCATAAAACTATGATAGTTTATGTGAAATCATTTTTATTTTATTAAAAATAATTAATAAACCGTACAAAACTATAAAACGTAAAATAAATAGACAGTTGGTATTTTTTACCATTACTTTTTAACGTGAATTATTAGTTTTCAGTAAAGCGTATCCTTTAATGCTTTAAGCGTATGTTGTTTTAATCTTTAACTGAACATAAAAAGATACGAAATAGAAATTTATTTGCCAATTAATGCCTTTTATTAAATATTTAACCACATAAAAACCAATATTTAGATCACAACCCAAGAGCTTTAAGAAATATTTACAAAAACCATTCTTTGTAACGTAATTTACTTAGTTTTTAGTAAAGCGTATCTTTATGTTTATAAATCAAACTCTTCAATTGTAGAATATAAGTATGGTAAGCCTATGCCTAACTATGTTAAATTTTAACCGTTTTGAGAATAACAAGATTTGAACAAGAATTATGATTTTGGAAAACGTTTCAAGTAGAAATTCAATATTTTAGTAGACCCCCCTATTTGATCAGTGAATAAATTGATTTCGCTGTAAAAAGTCTACTTTTCTAAACAAATATTACTTTGTTTTTTTTTGTAAATAAAAACTAATAAAAACTATAGTAAAATATTACTATTTTTTATAAAAACAAAATGACATAAAAAAATGTTAAGAAATAAAATACAGCAGCAAAACCGGTACTGACTGGAAAATTGACAATTATTGTTGAAAAGAATTGGCCTTTCGGCTCAACATACATTCAGACAGAGAAGGTCGGGCGTGTAGCCACCTGAGGAGACGGCAGATGGGAGGAAGGGGTAATTGGGGTTTCCGGTTGAAAATACTACGAAAACCTACTATACAGGAAATGATTCTTGGGACTATATTGCACTTCGTCCGGCGGATTAAACTGGACGTAGTTCCAACTTCTATCGCCAGTGTCGCATGACTTCTATATTTTCTTTCCCTTTAGAGCCCTCTTAATAGATAACAAAAATTAAAACTTGTTTAGTGTTTTAAGGGCTTTGTTTCAAAATATTGTGATTGTAAAGTTGACATTATCTTTGAGTCTATAAGAAGTCCAAAAAATCACAGTTCATGTGGTAATTTCTTTAGTTTTCTCCTTTTTTTATATGTAAGAAATTAGTTCGTAAAGTTTTGATTAGGGATTGTTTATTCAAACAGTACCATATATTAAATTTTTTTTAAATCACTAATTTTTCATTTCTTTTTTCAAATTTATGTTTGATCATTAGAAGTCAAGTTTCTTATTAAATATGCATTTCAGGGATTGGTATGTGAATATAAATACCATTCTCAGTAACAGTTTTATACAAATTGTTATCTAACTTAGACTCATTTCCGTAATATAGTTCTGTTTCAGGCCTGCCAAAATATTTTTTAAGGAAATAAATGTTGACTGAAAATAAAGCCTTGTTCGCACTAGGCTAGTAATTTAGTTGAGTAGAGAGTACTTTAGTAGCTAAAATACTCGCTACTGCCCAAAAATTGTTCGCACTAGCAGCGGGTAAAGTACACAAGTAGTGAGTTCTGCATTATACAAGATGAATGCTCTCCGACTGAACAAAATAAATAAACTGATAAAGCTTATATCACTTGCTATTTTAGAATAGTTAGAGGAAGAAATTTGTATGATAAATAGAAAGACAGATTTATTTGTTATTAGTGTTATTTTATATTTGTTTATATTGATATATTTTTATTTTATAAAAATTAAAAAAACATTGCTTCATTTTTTTTTTTTTTTTTTTTTTTTTTGTAAGTTGGTGATTTAATATTCCACATACATTCACGTTGAATATATTTATTAAGAAACTTTAAAGTTGTTTCCTCACTTCAGTAAAACGCCATTCTTGTGGTAACTAATGAACTCGACTAAAATCAGCAGTTCAGACTGTTTAAACAATGAACCAGTAGTTAGTGGCGTGTAGTGGAGGAAGCTACTTGATCGTCGAGAATAGAATAAAATGGATTGACTCGACTAAATAATTCCCTAAACAACTCTACTAAATTTTTTGTGTTCGGACATGTTTAGTTACTAAAACTACTCGCCACTAGACTAAATTACTAGCCTAGTGCAAATGAGGCTTAAGAGCGGCTTAACTTTTGTCGCTCAAATAAAAATAAAAATATTATCTTAGGTTAATGTTGTTGATACTTTGATTTCAGATGACTATTTATTTAAGGAGATTTTGGAACTCGTAGACTTAGACCTAAGAGCCACTGCTGAGAGTTCTGGATGCCCCCAGTACCACTTTATGCCACGTTTTGTCAGAGAGCTTGAAGGTAATTAAAAAAAGTCATTAAAAATATACATTCTAAAAATAGTGTATTGCTCCTAAATCTATAAAATAAAGGAAATTCGCGCTTTTTTTTTATTTTGACTAAGTAGTAAAATAAAAAAGCCTAAAAACAAATTAATATTATATATTTATTATTTTTTTTTTTTTTTTAATTTTACAAGTTCTTTTTTTAACGATTGATAGTGGAATCTGAAGTAAATTATGTACAAAATATAAAGCAATGAAACTTAGCTATGACATGTTGAAACTAAGAAAACAGGAGAGGGAAGAATCTCTACGGCTGATTGTGACTACACAGTTTAGTTACTGGCAGTTTGGCAACCAGACAATGACAGAGCTCATATCATAGTTAGTTGTCTTGCATTATCCTAAATAGAAGAAAGAGTCTCTACGGCTGATTGTGACTACACAGTTTAGTTACTGGCAGTTTGGCAACCACATAATGATAGAGCTCCGCATATCATAGTTAGTTGTCTTGTAGTATCCTAAATAGAGGAAAGAATCTCTACGGCTAATTGTGACTACACAGTTTAGTTACTGGCAGTTTGGTAACCACATAATAATAGAGCTCCGCATATCATAGTTAGTTGTCTTGTAGTATCCTAAATAGAGGAAAGAATCTCTACGGCTAATTGTGACTACACAGTTTAGTTACTGGCAGTTTGGCAACCACATAATGATAGAGCTCCGCATATCATAGTTAGTTGTCTTGTAGTATCCTAAATAGAGGAAAGAATCTCTACGGCTAATTGTGACTTCTAGTTACTGGCAGTTTGGCAACCAGACAATGACAGAGCTCATATCATAGTTAGTTGTCTTGCATTATCCTAAATAGAAGAAAGAGTCTCTACGGCTGATTGTGACTACACAGTTTAGTTACTGGCAGTTTGGCAACCACATAATGATAGAGCTCCGCATATCATAGTTAGTTGTCTTGTAGTATCCTAAATAGAGGAAAGAATCTCTACGGCTAATTGTGACTACACAGTTTAGTTACTGGCAGTTTGGTAACCACACAATGACAGAGCTCCGATATCATAGTTAATTATCTTGCAGTGTCTTACATATACTTACGATAAACATTTTGTGGTCAGAAAGAGTGGTTTTGATGCTGTAATAATGTATGAAGTGATTCATAATAAGTCAACTTTCTGTTTTAAATAGATCTACATCATTAACAGTTGGTTTACAAAGAAAAATGTTCTAATGTTCTTCAGATAACTCATTCCCAATAAACTCCCCTGGTGCATTTATTAGAACAGTAATTGTATGTTTAAATATTCATCTTTAAATGTGCAAATTGGGCACATGTCCTTTACTTAGTATCAAACAAAGCAAGTAAAGGGCTGACAAAATATAATTTTGTTTATAGTAATACTCCTATAATATTAAGATCACAAATATCAATCCCAAAGTTAAACAAATATTTAGTATTTTGTTAGCTACCAAGGATCTAAAAGGTTTCTCTCTGAAATCGTTTAGGTGGATTGTAGTTCCTTCGACTCCGGGTAACTCAGTTACTTTGCAGAAGCTTTGATTACCCCAATAACAACTGTTGCTGTGAACAATAAATAATAAAACACTTCACTGATACGTCATTCTCAATTTTTGCAACACATTATTCTCAAATCCCACTATACAGATTAGTAACACTATATCAATACAGTACACAACGCAAGTCACTGTAAACAATAGTTTAACCAACTGTATCAGCTACAGTTTACAAAACACTTCAACTAACTCACTAATTCAACAAACTCCATTTAACCAACTAGCTAACGCTCATTTAGCACATATCCAATCTAGAAAATTCTAAGGTGGAACAACAAGAACAATGAAGAACATTCCATATATACTGATTAAGCTGTCTCTAGAGTTCTCCATAATCTATTTTCCGCTTTTCTTTCAAGTAGAAATGACATTTACTATGTAACTTCTTTTTCAACATAAATAACGGTATATAAGATGGTGTTGGTTTGAATGGCAGATTGAATGACACTAATCATAAGTTATGAAATGATCCTAAGACGGTCTATTGGCTTCAAACTGCACTGAAACTGTTCAGTTTCCGGGTATTGTGTCAAATTTAACGTATTACATTAAAACTAATAGCATGAAATAGTGCATACGCAGACGGCAGCTGAACCTCATCACAGTTATGCAAAATAACCTCACTTTGTCATCCTATTAAACTCTTAATTTATGTTTAGCCTATTAATTTATATTTAAAGTAATTATGCAACGAGGTCCATATTTAGATTTTATGGTAAAATAGTTTATATTCTATTTAGTATTATTAGAAGTAGTAAAACATACTTTTTTAAGAAAATCCTATTTTCATTATAATTACTGTATGTTATTAGCATATTTTTTCTACATATTTTACTGTTTTATGTTGTGTTTTAAGCTAATATGAATTAGACAACTATTTTGGTCTATGATTATTATTTCTCAAGATCGTACAGAAAACATTCTTCTAAAGTGAATAGGTTATTTCAGCCATATGCTTGGTAATAATGATAAAATGATTACAATAAAATAATACTGGCTTAGAGGAAACTATTTACAAATACAAATTTGCATATATTTTTCCCCAGAAAGAGGGCAGGCACCAATTTAAATGCAAACCATGACATTTGTTTAGGATATAATACAGGGTTACAATATTTATACTGTACATAATGTTATGTTTGATTAGTAAGTTATTATTAGGGGTGTGCGAGTAGTGATTTTTGAGTTCGAGTCGAGTAGTTGGCATTTTTTCGAGTATTTTTCAAGCGAGTATTTACAGAAGGATATCCTGTGCACCAAGACAACTGTAAAAGGCAGACACCATCCTAAGCCTATGTTAAGTTTTGTCAGATTCGTAAATATATACATCTAAACTGAACACAATAATTTTGATTTGTTGTTTGTAACATTTGATAAATAAAACGTTTTACTTCCTGCCTTCCTACATTTTTATGTGGCATTGTTTTGTTTAACCTTTTTCCTTTTTTCAGAACTAATATTATGTAAGAAATTAAGAAAGTATATTATTAATTGAAACAAAATGGATTATAAAGATTTAATTTGTTCACTCATATCTCAGATCAACTTTTCTATGCAAGCCAATTATACTGTTTCACAGCCGGCCGATATGTTTGTCTGGTGGTTCAGTTCAAAGTGTACCGCGAAAACGTAGTGAAGCGTTTTGGCAAAAGCTGCATTCAACCAAACTGATGCTTAAATTCAGGCATTATTGCCAAATGCGGTCATTTGCTTTGAGAATTACCTCCTCTCAACAAAAAAATGATTGTGTACATGTCAAGAAGAGTGGATCTGTATCCTGTGGGTATTAATTCAGTAATAACAAGGTTAGAACTAACCGGAAATAAGCTCTGAATTATATAATCAAATTTGAAAATCTGAATGACAAAGACTGTAGTTCAATCAATTGATAATAATAACTAAGCAGGTTTACTAAAAATAAATTAAAAAAAAAAAAGAATTAGTTTTTAAATTATGATCGGTAATGAAATATGTGCAAGTCGAAATTCTTCGATACATGAGGCTACACTGAACAACAGATGAATAATTATGTCATAACGAGAAATTCATTAAAACCTTTTGTAATCGAATGAAAACCATAGACGTAGTCGGCTAATATAATAGGTCTACTCGATATTGGCGACGAGATGCAGTCTGAAATATCAGCTAAGTGCTAACTAGTGATACAGTGAAGATTTTGGGCAGCTAAACTATAAACTTATGAATAAAAAACGAGACGTTTGATAAGGCTTCGGTTCAATAAAAATGATTTTCCGAATCTCTAAGTTCATCGTATTTTGTTTATAAAAGGTCTTCCAACATGTTTCTCCCTCACTTTGGTTGATTCGTGATTTTTTTACAGTTTACATCGACATCGACGCCAATATGAACAGGGGACCGTTCAGTGAATTTACGAATCAAAATTATCGTACTTTACCACCTTTTACACTCCAACTGTGTTATTGTCTAACCTAGTCAGAAAACCGTTCAACAATTTGACAGGAAAAAATATCGTATGTGCAAATGTTACACACAGTTTTGGCGATCTAAGGCGTTTTCGGAATAATAATTAATAGACGTTCACCACGGATACATATATTTTTTTTATTTGACGGAAAATAAATCAATAATGTTGTGTCACATGCTGCTAGAACGCCATTACCATATTTTATATGATATGATACGGTATTTTCTTACGTCAAATCATGTGACGATTCCATGCTCAGATTAAAAAACAAAATAGACCTCAATCGACTCGCAAGAAATATACGATAATTTCATTTCTGAAAAGGAGCTGAACGGTTCCTTGCACTTACGTATACTACAGCCGAGATGAACTTTCACCTAGAAAATATGGGAAGTTCGATTCTTGGGATGTAAAGTGAACTGTTCTCGGGATCCTTTTGATTGAACGGTATTATTGATATGAACGAAAATATGCATAATTTCCACAGTGCATAGACTATTAGATTTGTATTGGTAACAGGTTTTTTGAGCATCTTGAACCGGATCTCTCGACCCCTTTCTTGGTTCATAAAGACACTAACCAGCACTTCTGTTTTATTCACGCTATTTTAGGTTAGGTTACAAGTGACTCGACAACCAACATGTGTGATCGCTACCTTCCCAGCTCTGTAGATCACTTTGAACTGAACTAGTTCAAATCATAATGAACAAACACGTTCACTACGTCGACTGTCGTCGTGTACTACCTATTCTTAGGTGTATTGTTCAGTTCATAATTACGCGTACCAAACTGATAACGTATGATTAAGGGTAAAATAAAACACAACCCTTTTTTATTGATAACTTATAAAACTGTTACTCTTAAAACTAAATTAAGATGTAAATATGATATTTCGTGAAATACAACTACTCGATCGAACTTCGAGTAGTTTTAGGACCTTCGAGCCGAGTTCGAGTAGTAAAATACTCGATCAAATACTCAAAGTTTCGAGTACTCGCACACCCCTAGTTATTATGATTAAATATTCACAAAAATTATTAGATATTTGGAGTTTATAATAATATTTACAGAAAAATTGATTACTAATTAAATCTAATCTAGACTAGCCTAACACTATCATTTTATACCAAATGCAAATAGGGCTACAGCAGGGTTTTAACAGTTATTCAATTACTACCTTATCATTACTTATACTAAAAAGAAGAAAAAAAAGAAAACTCTTATATCTGTTTTAATAATTAACAAGACAGTTTTAGGAGGATAACCTTGTTGTGGCATGTGCTTTAGAAGCAATTCATACTTTTACTGAATGGAATGCTTTTGTTTTTAAAATAATGAATTAACAAATCATCATCTCTTTCCAAATAATCTTTCTGTAATTCAACGACAATAATTAGTAGCAACAAGTTAGTAAAACAATAATATTTAAGAGAGCTTAATTACCTACATGGATCTAATTATATGGATCTTTAGAATTGCCAACATCCTGGATTGAGTAAATAAATTGAACATGAAATAAGCTAAGTATTAGTTTAGAATATCAGTAATCTGACAAAGTCAATTGCACTATTGCATGTGTTTAAAGACGAACAATCTTGAATCTTGAACCTAATAAATTTAAATAAATCAAAGACAGTTATTACGAAGAAACTGAAAAAGTGTTTGATGGAAAAAAGTGTTAGTTTTACTCATAAATATTTAAGTTAAGGTCTAAAAGAAAAAAAAATAAAGTAAAAGGGTATATTTTAAGCAATGGATTTAACAATTTTATTGTTATATCAGTGCAGGTTTGTATCATTTTAAATTGATGTTAACCCTGCATCATGAGTTAGAGCATAATTTATGCTCTTGCATTAAAATCAATAAAACATATGTTTATCATCAAGCAAGCACGACAAAGTTGGTACCAATTGATGTTCTGTTCCATACATTTCAAATTTTCAATAATTTTTTATGCGATTTTATAAACGTAGGGAATAAAATTAAAACATGCAACAAGAAACTTCTGCTCAATTCCCGTCTGGCAGAGGTTGGGAGTGGGCAAAATGGCTGATGTTTGTCGCATGACTGAAGAATAACCAGAAGACGGAATAAGGCATGTTAAATGTCAGTCTGCAGAGAATGAAATTTTCTATCCAACAAAACAAATTTCAGTGTTTTAGCTGCATTGGTTATTTTACAAAAAATGTTGTTGTTTACCCTTTTTTGCATGTTTCCCAAAAATGAGTCATGGCATAATTTATGCTCTTGATCAAATTTGTTGTTCAAACTTTATTTTTTGCTGTAATCTAACAATTCTTGTATATTTCTATTCAGAAATATGTCATCTTTGAAGTTTTAGTACCTACAAAAATCCTACAAATTATTTTATATTTTTTATTATGATTATAATGTGCACAATTTTCAAATGCCGTTTATACAATTTGCGCACATTGACTTATGGTATTATAAGTTTTATAATTTTTGGAATATTTTCATATATTTTACATTTTCTTGTAGCTAATCATTTAGAAAAAAATTAATCAACAAATATACATACCCCTTATTTTTGGATTGTTATGTTTCACAGACATTTTGTTTCTATGGTAACATTTTTATTTTTCCCAATAAACTATAGTTATAAAAAAATACAATATGACTATTTTTCCTAAACAAATTTTTCTTGTTTATTCATAGGTGATTTTTTTAAAAATGTTTAGATGTACTATTTGATTACCTACAATAATCATACTATAAATTTTGCACACTTTTTTATTTTTGCGTTTTATGAAAACAAAAAATTCCAAAAAAACACCCCCAGCAGTTTATCTAAAATGTAACAACATATTATAGTGCACTAAATAATAAACAATTATTTACAAAATTATCTTAGTGCTCCTAAGGAGGGTTATAAGTTATAATTTACGTACAATATTTTCAAATCTTTTTTAATTTTTTCTTGACAGTAGTTATTTATTACATTAGTATGTAAGTTTTGGTGGTATTTTGTAAATGTACAGTTTTTTAGAAAAAAAACAATATTATAAAATTTACATTTGGAGAATATTTAGTATTTTTTATTATTTTTACAAAAAAAGCTTGTGATGCGCCAAAAAAGGACCTATCAGTTGGGAATTCATAATGGATCACTCATTACTCATGATGTAGGATTAAAAGGAAAATGTTGTATTTTAATTTGTACTGCAGATTGTTTTTAGGTTATTTAAAAATATGTCAAAGAGTTTCCAAGCAGTTTTCTATGTATTCACATTAGTTGTAAATTTAGTTGTACATATAATTTAAATATAGATGAAAATTGTGATACGTGTTCTTTTTGTGTAATATAGAATGTATTTTGTATTTGATTGTTCAAGTATGTATAACTTATATGTAAAGAGTTTATTTAATTTTACTGTCAGGCTTCAGTACCATTTTGTATTGTATGTCATATTATTGAATATTCGTCATGTCTTGCTAGGAAAAGACACTTTTAAAAAAGTGTTACCTATCCTCTTTGGACCTTGTATTTCTAACTTAAAAATAAAAATATTCTTTCAATAATGCTTTAAGATTGCTGACATCTAGCTGCATGAAGAAAAGATAGGTGACAGGCAGCTTAAAGTCGCGCATCTTAACATGAGATCCCTTAACTCGGGGTTCGATGAGATGGTCTCTATTATGCGCGACTTTGACTTTGATATATTTGGAGTGTCTGAGACTGGGCTTCACCCGGGTACCCCATCTGACACGTATGAGATACCAGGATATACTATGCTACGACGTGATAGGCCTTCCTATGTCAGGTACACTTCACTCTCAGCTCTGTTTCACCCTCTCTTTTTTAGCCTGACTATTGAAGTGAACACGGTTATTTACCTTGGAGATACAAACATAAACTTGCTATCAAATACATGTAATGACTCAAACTACTTACGTCGGCTCATGAAGAATCACAACGCAATCCAGGTCATAAATGAACCTACAAGAGGCAAAGGAAACTCTACTACCTTGTTAGACCACATAATAGTGGACAGGTCAGCCGAGATCGTAAAGACCGGTGTGATAGATGCATCAAGTATTATGGACCATAGAGGGGTGAAGATGACGGACCACAGGCTGGTTTTTTGCTCTATTAAAAGTACGAAGGAAAGAAAGAAAGAAAAAATGATTATTTATAGAGATTTTTCGAAGTTTAATGCTGCTGATGCCGTGACAGCAATATCTAAAGTGGATTGGCAAAGGGCAATGCAGATGCAAGGGGCAGATAATATTGAAACTTATATTACCACACATATCAGAAGTATATTTGATGAACTAGCCCCAATTGTGTGCAAAAAAATGACGAAGAACAAAGCCCCTTGAAGGAATGATATTATAAAAATGCAAACTAAGTTTAAGAATAAATTACGAAACAAATACTGGAAAACCAGGGACAGTGCAGATTGGGAAAAATATAAGAAAGCACGGAATGAAGTTAATAAATTAATATGGAATGCTAAGAAAATATACTTTAATGACAAACTCAGCTCACAGAAAACTTCTAAAGACTTCTGGAGTTGTCTGAAGCAGTGTGGTATTGTTGATAGTGGAAAGAGAGAAACAATTCCTGCCCATACCAATATAGATGACATAAATCCTTTGTTGAAATGGGGGTGGCAGAACCAGTCAGTGAACAAAACATACATTTTTTCAAGACAAACAGAAGGAATGGTCTGATGACAGAATTTACATTTACGCCCGTCACTAATGAAGTTGTACAATCAGCCATGAACGAGATAACATCAAGAGCGGTTGGTAGCGATAAACTATCAATACAAATGATTAAAGCCATGAATTCTTACGCTCTGGATGCGATTACATACCTCATAAATGAGTCCCTGTTGAGTGGGGTGTTTCCTCAGAGCTGGAAGTCGAGCATTGTGCATCCCATACCTAAACTGACAGTCCCTAAAAGTGTCCAACAATTAAGACCCATCTCGATACTGCCTGCGATGTCAAAGATATTAGAAAAAGTTGTAACTCGACAGATTGTAGAATATATGGACAAAGAAAATATTTTGCCGAAAACACAATCTGGGTTCAGGAAAAGCCACAGCACATGCACTGCCCTGGTAAACTTATTTAGTGAGTTGTTTGACAGTAAAGATAATGGAAGATACAGTTCACTGGTTCTGCTTGATTATTCTCAAGCCTTTGATTCCATGAACCATAAGTTGCTGGCTGCAAAGATGAATTTTTGTGGCTTTGGTGCAGATGCTATCGAGTGGGTGAAGTCATACCTTGAAAATAGAAGCCAGGTTACAAAGCTGAGATGTGAGACACCTTTTCCTCTTAATAGACATCGAGGTGTACCTCAGGGTAGCTGTCTTGGTCCTATACTTTTCAATTTGTACACATGTGACTTTCCCGAATGTGTACAAAGCTGCACTGCTCATTTGTATGCAGATGATTGTCAGCTACAATTGTCATACGAGCCTGGCTCAATTGAGGAGGCCTTCATGCTAATTAATTCAGATCTTGAAAGCATTACCGCCTGGTCCGTAAACAATAGCCTAAAACTCAATATAGACAAGTGTACCGTTCTCCATTTTTCCCCACAGACTCTGGTGCAGTCGCTTAGCTCAAGGGGCATTGAGATCATGCTCAGTAGTGTAAGCTTGGCTGTAAGTGGCAAAGTCAAAACTCTCGGTGCCGTGCTAGACAATGACCTGACTTTCACTGAGCATGTCACTCTGCACAACGTGCACTCCGTAGGCTGAGAGGTCTGTATTGTTTTAGAGATCTGCTACCAGAATCCGCTAAGTTTCACATCATGCAGTCACTGATTTTGTCAGTATTTTACTACTGCTACTCTGCATACGGTAACAGCATCTCGTGTTGAGACATAGAGCGAATTCAAAAGCTTCAAAACTCTGCAGTCCGTTTCATTTTCAATTTGAGACGTTTTGATCATGTTTCTCCTTTTCGGGAGGCTGTTGGCTTACTGCCGATGGAGACCGTATGCAAGATTCTAACTTGCTGCATGACTCACAAGGTACTGTCACACAGTGAGCCACAGTACTTAAGCGAAAGGCTGTTGTACCGGGAAGAGGTCTCGCAGCGTAGTACACGCCATGCAAATTTACTCCATTTCCCTAAGGTCCGTTTAGAAGTTGGGAGATGGAGTTTTTCTTATTTCGGCCCTAAGTTGTACAATGGCCTCCCCCCAGCTATCAAATCATGTACTATACGCTCATTTAAGAGTAAAATTAAAGAGCTTTTCGTAACCCAATAGTATATTGTATATTGTAATTTTAAGTCTTTGTGTTTCTTTGTAAAACTATATATATATATATATTATACCTTAATCTTAACTTGCACTGTTCTTAGTTTTTGTTTTTAGTTTTTTTTTTTTTGTTTCTTGTTTTTAGGTTATTTAAAAATATGTCAAAGAGTTTCCAAACAGGTTTTCTGTGTATTCACATTAGTTGTAAATTTAGTTGTACATATAATTTAAATTTAGATGAAAATTGTGATACGTGTTCTTTTTGTGTAATATAGAATGTATTTTGTATTTGATTGTTTAAGTATGTTAACTTATATGTAAAGAGTTTATTTAATTTTACTGTCAGGTTTCAGTACCATTTTGTATTGTATGTCATATTATTGAATATTCGTCATGTCTTGCTAGGAAAAGACACTTTTAAAAAAGTGTTACCTATACTCTTTGGACCTTGTATTTCTAACTTAAAAATTAAAATATCATTCTTTCAATAATGCTTTAAGATCAGCTTTTTTTTATAACTCGTGAAGATTATTCTAATTAGTCAGAAGAGTGAAAGTTACGCCAATAACTAAATTACTAAAGTTTCGGAAAAATTAACTAAAATATCAAATGTTGCAAATTTTTTGTATGAAAAACATTTTATGGCAAGTTTTCACAATTGGGCAAGTATTAACACTTTTTGCGATAGAAAAGCAGGTATTCCTTTCCTTAATGATAAATCCTTTGAGAGTATATACAAATATACAATACAAACACTAACAATACAAATGGCTTTATCATTAGTCCATCACAGTCGGAGACTAGGAGATAAGTATAGGAAGGAAACTCTTCTTGCAATCAGCTGATAAGCTTCATTAGGATATTAAACTTTCTATGGAATATTTGGCCATATTTTTAAACAAAGATTATATTTTCTTATACACACTCACTCAAAATCCATATTTCTTGTCCATATCTTGTCGATCTCGTGTTTTAAGAATAAATAAATGCCTGAAATGATGAGGTTAGTGGCCTTAAAGTATTTCCATTTGTGTGAGTATTGTTGTATCTCATGTTTTGTATGTGAAAGGAACTATTCAAAGGATTTTTAAAAGATAAGCCTGCTTTCCTGAAAAAAAAAAATCTTATAGTAAACATTGTATATGATGCACCAGAAATACAATTGTAGTGTACTTACTGCTTGATATTTTACTGTAAAAGGATATGAGAACTGAATATTGTAAATAAAACAGTATAAAATGTTTTTAATTTACTACTTCACTGATAAATAATAGTTTTTTCCTAAAACAAAGTACTAACTTGCAAATCCTGAGTAGATTGAACTATGACAAATATTTTTACTGGTATTGTACAATTTTTGTTGTTTTAAGTGTTATTGTATATACTTTTGAAACTAGAACTGTACACTTTTATTATTTATTTGTTTGTAATTTTATTTTGCACATGTTTTGTATTATATTAGATTCTGTAAGGTCAAAATGCCACTATAAATATTGCTTGACTTGGTTTGTGAAATTAACCAGATCATTCAAATAATATTAAAGTGGCTAGTGTATAACTTCAGAGCTGGATGTTCCAATAACATTGCTGCAATCCATCAACATTATGTTTTAATGGGTGTGGTAAGTATAATCTGATATCATACACACATTAAAAAAAAATAACTCCATACCAGATTGTTTATATCTTATGGAATTATCTTATTCTTATGACGTAAATATCTCTTATAGTTAATGAAAGCAATTATATTCATCATAGCAGCAGTTATTATTTTCTAACATAATATAATTGATGTCTCTTACAACAGAAATATTATTTGCAGTCCTAAAACCCTTTGCTGTGTGCAGCAAAATTAACACACTTTCTGAATTTATATTACTCTCAAATTCAATAATAACTGCCAATTGAATATTTTAGAATTATTGTAATAAGTTAGACACTGCCGTATATGTTTTTCAATAGTATACATCGCCATATAAGATAATTGACAGTATATATTTCCATATTAGTTTAACATTGTACATGACCAAACAGGTTCTTTGACAGTATACACAGCCATATAAGTTTGTTAACAATATACATAGCCAGATTCATAGACAGTATACATGACCAATGGCCGTACAGATTCATAGACAGTATACATGACCAATGGCCATATAGATTCATAGACTGTATACATGGCCATGTAGGTTTGTAGATAGTATACATAGCCACACAAGTTCGTAGAAAGTATAATGGCCGTACAGGTTCGTAGACAGTATATATGATCATACAGGTTCATAAACATTATACATGGCCATGTAGGTTTGTAGATAGTATACATAGCCACACAAGTTCGTAGAAAGTATAATGGCTGTACAGGTTCGTAGACAGTATACATGGTCATACAAGTTCATAAACATTATACATGGCCATGTAGGTTTGTAGATAGTATACATAGCCACACAAGTTCGTAGAAAGTATAATGGCCGTACAGGTTCGTAGACAGTATACATGGTCATACAGGTTCATAAACATTATACATGGCCATATAGGTTTGTAGATAGTATACATAGCCACACAAGTTCGTAGAAAGTATAATGGCCGTACAGGTTCGTAGACAGTATACATGGTCATACAGGTTCATAAACATTATACATGGCCATATAGGTTTGTAGATAGTATACATAGCCACACTAGTTCGTAGAAAGTATAATGGTCGTACAGGTTCGTAGACAGTATACATGGTCATACAGGTTCATAAACATTATACATGGCCATATAGGTTTGTAGATAGTATACATAGCCACACAAGTTCGTAGAAAGTATAATGGCCGTACAGGTTCGTAGACAGTATACATGGTCATACAGGTTCATAAACATTATACATGGCCATGTAGGTTTGTAGATAGTATACATAGCCACACAAGTTCGTAGAAAGTATAATGGCCGTACAGGTTCGTAGACAGTATACATGGTCATACAGGTTCATAAACATTATACATGGCCATATAGGTTTGTAGATAGTATACATAGCCACACAAGTTCGTAGAAAGTATAATGGTCGTACAGGTTCGTAGACAGTATACATGGTCATACAGGTTCATAAACATTATACATGGCCATATAGGTTTGTAGATAGTATACATAGCCACACAAGTTCGTAGAAAGTATAATGGCCGTACAGGTTCGTAGACAGTATACATGGTCATACAGGTTCATAAACATTATACATGGCCATGTAGGTTTGTAGATAGTATACATAGCCACACAAGTTCGTAGAAAGTATAATGGCCGTACAGGTTCGTAGACAGTATATATGATCATACAGGTTCATAAACATTATACATGGCCATGTAGGTTTGTAGATAGTATACATAGCCACACAAGTTCGTAGAAAGTATAATGGCCGTACAGATTCGTAGACAGTATACATGGTCATACAGGTTCATAAACATTATACATGGCCATGTAGGTTTGTAGATAGTATACATAGCCACACAAGTTCGTAGAAAGTATAATGGCCGTACAGGTTCGTAGACAGTATACATGGTCATACAGGTTCATAAACATTATACATGGCCATATAGGTTTGTAGATAGTATACATAGCCACACAAGTTCGTAGAAAGTATAATGGCCGTACAGGTTCTTAGACAGTATACATGGTCATACAGGTTCATAAACATTATACATGGCCATATAGGTTTGTAGACAGTAAACATAGCCATATAGGTTTGTTGACAGTATACGTTTTGGTAACGGCTCTGACAGTTGGGAAGGCAGCCGGAATGGATGATATTTTCCTAGAATTTCGAAAACGTGCTGGTACAAAAGTAAAACACTGGCTTCTAACAGCCTTCATTAGCATATTGGCAAGAGCGATATGTTAAAAGCTTTTAAAAGGTCTAAAAAATAGCTGTTTTGAAGTCAGGTAAAGGACCACAACATGCTGAAAGCTACCGCCATATAGCTCTTTTACGTGTCTGCTATAAGTTGCTGGAGAGGCTGATTTACAACAGAATATCACCGTTTCCCTATGACAGCGTCCCTATTAAACAAGCTGGTTTTATTTAGACCAGGTCGACATTTTTGCGACCAGATACTATCTTTGACATTTTTCTTTTAGAATGGGTTTGAAAAGAAAACATCAACAGCATTCGTAGACCTTTCAACAGCCTATTACAAAGTCTGGAGAAAGGGCCTGTTACTTAAATTTTATAATTTGAGTCCGTGCCCTGGATTGTTGCAATTTCTGAATTCCACCCTCAGCAATAGGTTAATTAAAGTGTGCCTAGATCGCAGAGAAAGTTCTTTTAGAAAACTAAATGATGGACTGCCACAAGGTCTATTGTTGCTTCTCTTTTATTCAATGTATACACTACCGACATTCTTGCCACAGAGTTCAGAAAATTCATATATGCAGATGATATTACTCTCGCAGCTAACACGAAGGCATATCAAAAACTGAAAGAACACTTACACTTGATTTAGCTAACCTGAATAATTACTATAGAACCTGGAAGCTAAAGCCCAATCCAACAAACACAGAAGTAACCTGCTCTCACCTGAGTAATAAACTAGCTAATCAGACATTGAACATCTTCTTGATGGTGTTAGGCTGAAACACAATGAGCATCCACAGTATTTAGGAGTCGGTTTAGATCGATCACTGTTTTAAAAGTCACCTTCAGAAAACAGCAGTTAAAGTGAAAACCAGAACTAACATTGTGCAGCAACTTGCTGGATCATTGTGGGGAATCAACGCAAAAGTCCTGCGTACTACTACTTTGTCCTTGGTTTACTCTACTGCTGAATATTGTGCTCTTGTGTGGCTTAACAGTACACATGTACGAGAGGTGTATATACAACTAAATAGGGCGATGAGGGCTATTAGCGGCTCCCTCATTGCAACCCCTCTACTATGACTTCCAGTGCTGTGCAACATAGCTCCTCCAGATATAAAACGCAAAGAGGCACTTCTCAGAAAGTTTCAAAAGATCCTCTCCAACCTGGATTTTGCTCTATGACGGGAGACCAATATTTAAACATTATGATACAAGTACTTTGTACTGTAGTTATTGTTTTATTTAGATAGTTTTCATCTTTGTAATTCTTGTAATCTTTCATTAGTTTGGTGACTGGCCTGTGAAGGCCATACAATATATATATTGTATATACATAGTATAGTATATATATGTATATATATAGTATACATTGCCATATAGGTTTGTAGGCAATATACAGGGCCATTCAGGTTTGTAGACAAAAGTCATCGCATGTTGAAGTGGAGAAATAACTTCTCGACATATGTTTAGCGCATTATTGGATGTGACATCTGCTTCATTCTTCTCTATGGCAATTGTCATTTACGGTATGACTCAATGACCCTTCAAATTCATTAAATAAAACAACCTTTTAAGTCGGGTACACATAATTATTGCGCCGACTAAATTTATTAGTTAGATCCTGAAAGAAACCAACAATTATACCAAACAATTAAAATCAATATTACCGCACGTATTGGTACAGCGTTAAATCAAAACACGTACAATGATATTCACCCACCACCCGCTCATACATGTGCAGAGGTATTGACCCACCCGCCCGCCCTTTCACGTACAGTGGTTTTCACCCACCCACCTGCCCATACATGTACATTTATATTCATCCACCCAACAGCCCATACACACACAATGTATTCACCCACCCACCCATACACGCACAAAAGTTTTCACCCACCCACCTGCCCCTACACGGACAGTGGTATTGATCCACCAACCCGCCCATTCGCATAGAATGGTATTCACCCGCCAATACATTTACAGTGGTATTCACCCACCTATACACGTACAATGGTATTTACCCACCCACCCGCCCATACACGTTCAGTGGTATTGACCCACCAACCCACCCATTCGCATAGAATGGTATTTACTCACCCACCTGCCGATACACGTACAATGGTAATCACCCACCCATACATGCACAATGGTATTCGTACATACCATATAGGTTCGTAGACTGTTTACATAACCATATAGGTTTGTAGACAGAATACATAGATTTGTTTGGCTTATTAGATAAGATCATCTTTGTATACAGCTCACATTTCACCAATTTTTTTTATTTGAGATGTTAAGTTTTAAATATTTTAAAAGGTGCAAGCTAAACTAGTCAGGTTTAAAACCAATACTTGCAAACTTAAACTCCTGCTGTTTGTTGGGGTCATACTGATAATGTTCCTCACTGCTCGGTTGCTCAATCTATACCCGTGAAGATTCTTCTAATTCTGAGTGCTGTGTATCAATTATGGTTCATTGCACCTCATTATGTGGTGTATATTTTATAACAATTTAATTTGTGATATTCTATGTTGTCTCTTGGTGTTATAGTTGTTATATAGTGTTGTGATTATGTTGTTTTGGTTTTGATGTACAGATTGTTCATTTTAAAACTTCCCACATGTTTTGCTTCAGAACAGAACAACTTAGAAAAGTTCTGATTCAAGGGATCTTTATTACTTTGGGGGAACCAAAAGCATAGTGTTTTCAAAAAAGGGTATTACTCCTACCTCCCCACCAGCCCCAACTCAAAATGTTCAAATTGCAACCTATACCTTGTAATACCTCTAATGAAAGCCCATAAAAATTGTAGCCTTTTCGTAAAAAAAATTTGAAATCGCACCAACAGTTCAGGTGCTGTGTACGAAACCCCCAATTTTTAGGAGTTTTCAAAAACCATTTTTACCACGCCTTAAAGATAAATTTTAATGTTAAGGCTTTGTCAAAGTAATAAAACCTGCCTAATTAGATAATCTTAATGAAGTTTTAATCAATTTAGTCATAAAATATATAAAAACCCTACGCATATTTTTACGGATTTTTTTCTTAATTTAGCTAAAAATGTTCAAATAGGATGATATGGTTTGTGACCACTCTTTGGAAAAACCTACAAATGCTGAGTAATTTGGTATACAAATTTTTAAAATCGGTGCACAGGTTGTGAAGTTGTGATTGAAATGGTACTTTTTAAGGTATTCTCATTTTGTTCTATATTTCATGTTACAATAAATGTTCAAATTGGTTCATATTATTATTCATACAGTAGTACAATCTGTTTTCAAACTCTTGCCTAACTTTTTGGAAGGTTTCCCTTGTCATGCTTCTACACTCCATTACGATATTTTTGTTTTAAGTCCTCAATATCAACTGGAGGTGTTTTGAAAACGATAAGACAAAACAGGATAGATAGAGGGCTGGTTGGTCTTATTGGATGCTAGAAATTAGTGCTCCACATATTAAGTTTCAAATATAAATATTGACTGTTTTAATTATCTTGGGACTGTGTGGGTGCTTGAAATGAATCATGACGGACCGTCTGCATGTTTCATTGTCCAAACTACTCAACTGTAAATAGTTAATGTTGCACTGTAACTAACAATTGGGTAAGAGAATTCCGACAACCAGTATCCATGGTGTGTCGTAAAGCTCCAGTTTTGGGTACTGCACATCGCTACTGCGTTGCTCTATCAGGGATACCACCCTTTCCGCTGGCATCTGAATATTCCTGACTACCCTATGTGACGGTGTTGCACCTTGAGCTTCTAGGCAGTTAGACACACTGGACAGCATTTCACTATGCCTGCATACTCCACGCGATAAACTACCACCACACCTGAGCCACCTGACTGCTGCTTTATTTATGTCACGGCTCCCTACATTTGCGAGTTGGGTGTATTGAACACTATTGCATTGACTTTTCAAAATGAATTGTATTGTTGAATTATTGTAAATAAATTTATTGTGTATATTAACACCTTGTTTGTAGTTAACTAGACACAACAGCTTTGTTACAATTTCATTAGTTCTATTTTTTTATAAAAGAAATGAACAAGTACTTAGCTGGCCCTATAAGTTACTTGATAAACGAGTATTTTGGAAGTGGAAGTGGTCTGTTTCCTGACTCATTGAAGCTCGCCATTGTAAAACCTATCTTGAAGAAAGGGAACAAGCTTAAGTGTGATAATTACAGGCCAGTTTCCATTCTCCCCATCATGTCGAAAAAATAACTCTCACAGCATTCTATGTGAAAACCAATTTGGCTTTGTGAAGACAAAATCAACTATATAATACTGTATAAATAAATACTGTAGATGTAATCTCTATCTACATCCTCTAGTAGATAATGTAGATAGAGGATTAGATAAGGAAAACCACTGTGCCAGTCTATTTTTTTTTATCTGAGCAAGGCCTTCGATACAGTCAACCATACCTTGCTTGCTAAATAAAATGGTTCACATTGGAATACGAGGCCATGCTCTAGAATGGTTTTTGTCTTATCTTCAGGGTCGGAGGCAGTTCGTGGAAATATCCGCAGTGAACACTGCGGATTATCAACTGCGTCATTCCTCTGCTGTGACAACAGTAACTAGTGGCGTCCCCCAGGGGTCTATACTCGGCCCAATTCTGTTTTTAATTTTTATTAACAATCTTACACTGACAGTAAAAACTGCCTAAGTTTGCCTTTTTGCTGATGACACTTCCCTCTCACTCTCCGCTCCTTCTCGAGAAAAATTAGAAATCAATGCTCTTCTGAAATCTAATAACCTCCTTCAGTGGTTTGAAGATCATTCACTTAAAGTCAATTCGTTAAAATCACACCTCATTAAATTTCACTTTAGTCAAAATTCGTCTGATTTTGACTTTGGGTTAAGTGTTTTCCTTGGAGACACAGAACTAGAATCATTGGAGACTGTGAAATTCCTGGGTCTAACTCTAGACAATAAATTGAGTTTTTATCCCCATATTATGAATGTATCCAATAAAATGAGTTCTGGAATCTTCATACTGAGGAATCTGGCAGGGACGGCGGGCTCACTGCCTACTACGGCTTGCTGTATCCACACCTTGGGTATGCAGTTCCCGTGTGCAATGTGGAGTCTTGGAGAACGCTATTCTTGTTTAGATTGCAAAAAAAAAAAAGCAGTATGGTTAATATTTTCATTAAAAAGGCGTGACTCTTGCCGTGAATACTTCCGAGTGTTTAACATTCTTACCTTCCCTTCAATTTTTATTCTAGAAACCCTGAGCTTTGTTAAACAAAATTTCTACTATTTATCAACAGCTGCTAATCATATTTACAACCTTCGCAATGACCACATGATTAAAATTCCTTCTCATTCTATTCCTTTTTTTAAACGGAACCTTCTATACAACGGAGTCAACATCTTCAATAGCTTACCAACTGCACTGAGAATGGAGTCCGATAGCACTAAGTTCCGGCGTCAGGTAAAAACATACCTCATTGATAAATGCCATTACAGCGTCAAGGAATATGTGGCTGGCGGTCATGTAAAATAGTTCCAACATTCTAGATTTAAAGGTAAATAGGTCTTATGTATTTTTAGTTTTCTTATTTTGTAAATATTTTTATTTAATTGTATATAGTTAATACTGACTTTGCAAAAATTATTTAGCTATATACTCAATGTATAAGATTGACTTGGGAAATGCAAGATATATTGTCAATTGTGCCAAATAAATGATTGATTGATTGATCAATCAATTTTTCAATCAATTTTTTATTGCAGTATTAACAATTATTACATCGTATTGCAAAAGTCAATAATATATAATATTTGTTTTAATAATATATAATAAATAAGATTTTAATAAAATTCAAAATTATAATAGGCCTACTCTATTCTACCACTCTATCAACCGTACGTACATATTTACAGGCATTCTACATTCATACTTTACACCAGTGTCATTGTGGCCAAATTTTGAATTTTTTATTCCCAGCGGCTTTCCATGAACTCGCCAACCGAATAAAAGACTCTTGACATCAAGAGGTGTTTTAAGCGATGTTTGAAAGTATTGAAACTCTGGCTTGTTTTGATATCTTCAGGGAGCTGATTAAGCAATCCAACCCCAACCTGCACAGGAAGGCGGTCTAACGCCATTTTTCTACACCGGACTCCACGGAAATTGTCCCTGCCACGAGTTTCATAGTGATGGATGTCCCTGCCCTGGACCAATTCAGTTTTAAACTGACAGTACAGGAGCGTCTCCAGCATGTACAGGCAGGGCAAGGTCAGCATTCCCAATTCCCTGAAGGTGTCTCTACACGACTCTCTGTTTTGTAATTTTGAAATGATTCTAACAGCTCTTTTTTGGAGCTGAAAAACCCTTTCGAATTTGGTTGCAGCGCAGCTACCCCAGAGTCTTATCCCATACGATAGGGGGGATATATGAGGCCATAGTAGGCCATTTTTAAGACATCAAGGGAGCAACATTTTTTGAGGTTACGTAAGACGTAAATGCCTGAGGTAACCTTTGTACAGACATTATCAATGTGGTCATCCCAGGTCAGCCCTCGATCAAGGTATATTCCAAAGAACTTAGTAGAATCTGCATTCTCTATAAGAATGCTCTTATAGAGAATGCAGATTCTACTACGTTTGGAAGAACTTCGTCCTCACTCTTGAGTGAGAAAATATTTGATTTTGCGCTGTTTGTATGTAGATTGATATCGGACAAATTCTGAATGCAGAACTCAGCATCACATAAGAATCGATCTCTAAGCCGTCAATTGTTTTAGATTTAATGCAGAGAGTCGTATCGTCAGCGTACTGGACAATCTTTCCATTTTGGATTGGAGAATTCAGCCTGTTGACATAAATAAGAAAGAGGACCAGTCCAAGTATTGATCCCTGAGGGACTCCATATTTACTTTCTACGCTTTCAGATTTGACATTTTCCACTTGCACGAGTTGGTGTCTGTTCACCAAGTAGGATGCAAGCCATTCGAGCGGTAGGCCGCAGATTCCGCTTGCCTCTAACTGGCGCAACAGTGTCACATGATGCACACAGTCAAAGGCCTTAGAAAGATCGAGAAATATGCTGAGCACATGTTCTCGCTTCTCAAGTCCATCCACAACCATCTCGACTAGCTTGGTAACAGCATCGATGGTCGATTTTTTTTTTCTAAAGCCAAATTGTTTCTCGCTCAAGATATCGAATTTTTCCAAAAAACCGTCGAGTCTTTTCAAAAATGTTATTTCGAAGACCTTACTGAGAACGGGTAAAATTTATATAGGACGATAATTGCTGGTCAGGCAAGGGTCATCCTTTTTAAAAACCGGCGTTATTTTTGCAATTTTGAGAATGTTGGGGAAGCGTCCGGACGCAAAAGAAAAATTTATTAATTTTGCCAGTGGTTTCAAAATCTGCCTGTAGCATTTTTTGAGTAACCATGTAGTCATTCCATTGATGTCACACGATTTTTTCGAGTTAAGTGTCTGAATCACATAGGCCATCTCGTCCTCGGTTACAGGGGTGAGTACCATGGATGTCACGGGTCCCATTGATGGATGGGGAAGGCCTGGGCACCTTCTAATTTTTGGTCAGAAAAAACCACTTGGGAGAAGAACTTGCTGAACTCTCGGGCTATTTCTGACGGATTTTCAATAACTTTGTTTCCCAGAAGAATTTTTTCAATTTTTGTTATTTTGGAGATGGTTTTTTTTTGCATTAATTATTATGCTCCAGGCAGTTTTAGAAACATTTTCTGATTTTTGCAAAGTGTCCTCAATTTTTTTAGTTTTGGCAGCCTTAATTTTTTTTCGGTAAATTTTCCTATAATTTCCAAAGAACAATTTAAAATTTTCGTTTGTTGTTTTTCTGAAAATTGAATAATAAAATTTTAGTTGCTCCTTTGACGAAAGAATTTCCTGAGTAACCTAGGATAATTTCTAGTTTTCGTTTGGTTCTGACATTTTTGAAGGGGCAACTCAAGTTAAGGTGGTTGTCTAGACAGTGATTGAAGGCACCACCTTAGACAACCACCTTAACTTGAGAAATTTCAGTTAAGGTGGTTGTACCATTAACATCAATGCCATTAACACCGTCCAGACAAGACCAGTTTTCCTTCTGAAGATTTCTAACTAGACAGTCAATATTCCTAGGGTGTACGGTCCTACGAATACGTACTGTCGGGGAGTCAGCTTTTGTTTTACATCCACAGATAATAACCTGCTGCCCAAAATGGTCGGCAATGGCCGTGTCAATTACAGAAACATCAAAGTCGAGTATGTTGGTGACTATATTATCAATGGCTGTCTTAGAAGTTGCAGTGACTCTAGTTGGTGAAGTCCCCAATAACCAGACATTTTTGTTTTTTCTGCACAAGAAATTTAGAAAAGAATAAAATTTTTTAAAAAAGGTATTGCAGCAGCCATTTGGTGATCTATAAAGTCCGAAGACCAAAATGGTGTCTCCACAATTTTTATAAATTATGATACCATTGACTTCGAAGTCAAGGTCAGAACTGTAATTAATGTTAATTGTTTCAAATTTTAATCCCAATTTTTAGCGAATATAGCCACGCCACCTCCGTTGTATTTTTCGTGGTGTATGGAATTTGCCAGATTGTAATTGATATCGATGTGGACACTACTAGAAAAGTCTGGAGTGTCCATGTTGGATGGTAGTCAAGGTTCGAATGTTGTGTAGAGAAGAGAACTGAGTGTCTGACTTATCAGTTAGCTGAAAATCAGACCAACACTATGTGGTTTGGATTCCACGTAAAGCTGTAGATCGCATAGTTGCTTTGGCTGTTGGGCTATTAGTAAATTGCCCTTTCTGAGGAATAGTTGCTCAGTTAGTAACCAGACTACATTCATCCACACTCATCCTACACTCATATCATCGTTCATATTTGCCTTAAAATATTTATTTTGCAATGTGAATAATGCAAGAAATTCCATAAATGTGTACTAAATGAGCCAATTCAATTTTGATTGTTCAACCTATAAATTAAGTTCTTGAAAAGTAATTATTCTGGTTTAATTCACAATTATTTTGCACTTAGTCACAAACAAATACAAAACAATTTACAAGAAGCCAATAACAATTGTAAGGTGAATATAATGTTTCAGCAATAACAAAATTAAAACTGTTATAACTGTAGAGTATTTTAAACATAGAGAAGAAACAACAGTGCAGGATTGGGGGAAAATGCCTAAGCAGTAATTTTAAAATAACCACTAAACCCAGGAAAGAGAGAGCTGGATTGGAAGAGGGAATATCTGTGGCTCTGTTAAATTAAAATTAACTCTAGTGAGCTGAATTACTGAGGAAGCATAAAGGGCACACCTGAGCCGAATGAACTGAGAATGAAATAGTCATGAGTGAGGGGAATGACTGGGAGCGCAGAAAGATGGAGGGACTGGAAAAAGCTGATTGTGGCGAATGTTGGAGAATGTAACATATCACTCATACTTCTTCTGGCTCTACCATTCTCGCCTCTTGCACTCAACTGTAAATTGTATAGTTACTGCCAGGCCCCCCTCATCATTCCGTGGGCCCTGTTGCCAAAGGTCACGATGGGCCCGGCCCCCCTATTACTACCAAAGAGAAATTAATTACTATGAATATATTATTGGCTAGGGTAAAGCATATTGAATATGTATTGATGCATTTGTATTATTATTATATCTGTGTTCTGATATGCTGAGAACAACATCGTAATTTTATCATTGAGATATTAAGAAGCAGAAGATATAACCTTTAGGTAAAAATGAAGTAAGCAACGCAAATACATGTTTATAAAGAAAAAAATGTAATGAAGGAAAATATAATAAGTATTTCACAAAAATTGGTCTTACTAATAGCTTACTATAATCAACTTAAACTCATAGCTAAAAACCATGTACAAATAAATGGAAGTTATATGTTAAATGTTACATTGTAGTTTATGAGTTCGGATAGTTTATTGAAAAAATGAAATCTACATTTTCATTGAGAATTTTACCATTACATCACTGAAGTAAAGGCTTGATGTAAGACGGTGTTTGATTGGCACAACACTCCAAGTGAATTAAGACGGTCTTGAGTCATTGATGAACGTTGCCATGTTTTCAATACGTTGCACAGCTATTTAAATTCCCTTTCTGGAGATCAATAGAAACTGGTATCGTACAAAACATTCTTAATGAAATACACACATTTATGAATATTGGAATCGCAGAGGTCAGGCTCGGCGGGCAGTGTTCTGCTTCTGCACTCGCACTGTCAACAAGGTGTCACGTGTTGTCATGTTCACATCAGCTGGTGGTGGTTTTGTTACTCACAACTGTTGTAGATTCAAACATGATGTGTGTGCAACACACTACATATCCAATTAACCAATTAATATTACTCTAATGTAATATTTTATTGATACTCATAAATCTATTTCTAGTGATTTAATTATTGTTTTCTGTCTATGACTTATTAAAAATTGTCTACTTTTTAATTTTGTTCCCTGTCCTTGCAGGCCTTGTTGTCGTAGATACAGTAGCACCGACCATATGGGGGCCCTGGCCACAGCCACACTCTACTATTGGTTCTCGCCAAGCCAACTATTTTCAGCTAACAGACTCCTGACTCATTTGACTCACCTACTGGGTACTCAAAAGTAACATTCTCTCACTCTGCCTGTTACTACTGGACTTTGTAACTACTGCCCACTAAACTAACTATGTTATCAACCAGTTCATATTGAGCAATGAGCAGTAATAAAATATTTCTCAAAAATTCTAAAATATCTTTTTTTTATCATTTTACTATATAAAAATTGTTTGTGAAATAAAGTTTTTAAAAATATTTCAAGATTATGAATAGTTTTGGAGTAATATAATCAAAATAACAGATTTTTACAGATTGGTCTTGGTATTCATTAAAAATACACAGTATGGGCTCAACATTTCTTTTACAAAAGTTATAAATATAATATCTTATAGTAAAATAATGATGACATTTAGATTATATTTTTAGACTATTTTAGATTGAAGTAAAATAGATTGAATATACTATAGAGTATAAAAACTATTTTACTTTGTCACTCTGGGATAATAAATTACACAAATTAATCTTTCATATTTTCCTTAAATCTAAAATTTTAAATTATTTTCCTGCAGAAATTTAATTTAATTTTAGATTTGAACAACTGTCTCTTGCACCAGGTACTGTATTGTCTATTACTCTAATGTACAAAAGTACATTAAAGGCCTCACCACTCACAAATATCAGTTAGTAGACCACAAACTGTACATAAAAAACTAACAAAATATGACAACAACAAATATTTTGTTTAAATGTTGGGTAGTACATCCCCATAAATGAACAATTATTCGCTATCAAGACGATGATACTCAATTTATAGGTAATAAATATGAGGGGCGAATGAATATATCATTATTACTAACTAAGGTCGACTGTTCCTTAGAAAGAGCCATTTATGGAATGATCAGTTGCAAGGTTAACTGAAGGACGTACACACAGCCACCCAAACCAAGTAGTATTGTTCTAATTTTAAGCCTGGTTCATGGTTCTCTTCCCAAGAAAACATCTGGATATTGACTACCCCCAACTTGGACACCCCAAACTTCTCTAATTGCATTCACATTGATGACAACCATTAGGAGGCAATATGTCTGTATTCATAGGACTGAGCATAGAACCTATCACTTCAATCTCCACTGTATTTTCCTCAAGTAGCTGGGTTACAACATTGCGCCACTAGTGCCAACCCGTTTTACTGCAGTATACTTAAGAGCATGTTCACTACTGATTCATACTGTGGCACAAGTTTATATTGTTTATAGTTGTAATGTTAATATTCATTATTCTACAATATTTTTGTATGAATAATTTTCACTTCACATTTTTGAGGGAATCGAGAGCCTCCTTAATTATTTATGTTTTTCATCGGTAAACACTGCATGGCCTAAATTAGTATTCGTCATACTTTGTTGTGATTGAATATCTGAATAAGTTTTCACAACACTACTTTGAGTTTAGCTGTTTTTGTTAAATGTTTATTACTTGTGAAATGTCATACTTCCTAACAGATGTCTAATATTCACAGTGGACAATTTTCCACAGTAAAGAAATATAACTTTCCACTGTCAACATTAGACATCTGTTTCTAAATACGAACAAGAGGCAAAGGAATTTTTAATGATATTTTTGAGGAAAGTAATAATGGAAATCAAGATGAAAGTGCTCATCAAACCAAGAATGTTTTGAATGTCTTACACAAAATTCCTAGTAAAGATCTAAATCTATTACTAACAACCAAAACTGCTCTACAGTATTTATGTAAATGAAAATTTGCACCTTCAATAGAAGGTCTATCTTTTAAAAAAATGTTAACAGTTTTGAAATGTTCCTGATTGTATTAAAAAGTTAATATTCCATTGACTTTTTAAAAATAAATAACTAATTAGTCTTATGGATATTTAATATCTGTAGTGTAGTGAAAAGTATCATTCAAAACTCAAGTGAAAGTGTTGCATTATCATTAATTTCTAAGACGCCGATCTTAGAGATATGGGCGAATATGAGAGGTGAATGAGTGCATTCACCATTTGAAGTGCTTGACAAGTCTCGCACTTCAAATATATGGTCTCAAACATGCAAAATCCTACTTTCCACTCTTGTTATGAAATGTACTATTTCAGGATTATTTGTTAATACAAGTAAATACATTTTTCATTCAATTACATGACCCTACAGATCAAATCAGCTTTTGCAGAAAAATATATGAAGCCCTCCCAGTTATATTTGTATAAGGTAATTATTGAAGTGCTCATTATCTACATACAGTTTTGTAATTAGTGATAACCTGATTTCAATATTGACTAATGATAGACTAGAATGTCTTATTGTTCTACTCAATGGCAGCCAACCAATTTCTGTAAAACAATGAACTACACATAAATGGGGTGATGGAGTGGGGTTAAGGAAGATTGATCATAATTAATTTTTATAATTCAATAAACTTGTATAATTTAATAAATTATAAATTTGTTACAGTTAAGTTCATTAAACACAACACTCTCCGAAGACAACACAAGTTTTTACTATTATAAACTTTATTTGACAAGTGAATTACTGATGAATTTAGAAATTCGAGCTCAGTTTGGGATTTGAACCTAGACTTCTCAGTGATTGACTTTTCTTAGATTTAACTTCTAAGCCACCAAATTGGGCAATTTCTACCTGAACAATGTAGTTTTGAGATATTTGTTTTGTGTTACATTGTATTATCTTCAAATTAGTTTGCTGTTTTTTATCTATATAAATAAAACACTAGTCTAGTACCCTCTAATCTAAAATTTAATTTATACAGTTTTGTAAATTATTCTTATCCTTTTGTTCAGTGGAACAAAGAAAAGTATAATTCAAATATTAGTTTTTTCATACTTTAAACACATGCTTTATAAATAACAATCACATAGGTTTTTATATGTTCTTTAGGAAATGGGAAGGAGATTTTGTCAATGAATGAAGTAATTAGATACCTATTGGAAAGTTCCAGTCCTCTGGTCAGCCCAGAGAAACTTTCAGACGTCCTCAAAATGTCCCAATACGAATGGCAAAGCTTTACAGAAAGTGTCAAAGGTAATCTTTAAATTTACTATTATTGGTTTGTTCGTTAAAATTGTTCTGTGTGATGTACGATTCTACTGACCAATTATTTTAGCAGCTTATATAAGTTAATAAATTTGTTGAGGAAGAAACTTCCACTATAAATATTTATTAAATCACAAATCAAGGTATCCAGCAACAGGGAAAATAGGGAACACCTGGAAAAGTCAGGGGAATATCAGGGAATTCGAAACAAAATTTGGAAAATCCTAACAAGAACACCAGTGTGTTGTAATTTGTAATAGTCACTAAAATAACTGTAATAGTGCACTAAAAAAATCCTTTACTTTGTTCAAGATTCAAGATCTTTATTTGTCATTAAGTAATACAAGTATCACAATAGACATCGTCAGAACTCACCCATAACTCAAACATAAACTTTGAAACAGAAAAACACTAATCATACACTTCAAACATATTATGATTAGACATTTAAAAAATATTAATTCTAGTCACAAATCAGACAATATAGAATATTTTCAGTCAAATAGGATATAAAAAACTAAAATTAGTTATGTTATAATCCAAGGTAATGTTATAATCCAAGGTAAATGTAAATATAGCTAAATTTACAAATTAGCCTACAAATAGAGTTGTTCACAAAAAATAATAAACATTTAGACAAAACAAAACAGTCCACACAAAACATTAGTCAAAACACAAAGATTTTGAATGTTTTAATCAAATTCCAAATCAGACATGTTATGCTTCAAGTAATCATTTACTGAGTAAAAGAGTCTTGATGAAAACCACTCTCTAAGTACTCTTTTAAATTTGTTAAAAGACATTTGAGGCCGAACTAGGTAATGTATTAAATAATTTTATTTGCATGTAAAGGTGGCTATTTATTAACTTGCTTAATCTGAAAGATGGTAAGTCCAATTTTTCATGATTTCTTGTAGAATATGAATGTACATTCAGTCTATATTTATGGTGTACCAAATTTTCTTTCATATGAATTAAAGTGTGGTAAATAAATAAGCTTGGTAAAGTTAGAATTTTTTTAAATTTGAAATGTTCAAAGCAGCTTTCGGTATTTTTAATCCCCATAATAATTCTCATAGCCTTCTTTTGACAAATAAAAACCCTTGCTGCACCTGGACAATTTCCCCATAACCTAATTCCATATATAGGATGAGGATGGAAAAAGCCATAATATGCTGTAATTAACATGTTGTGACTAACACATGACTTTAATTTTCTCAAAAGAAAAAGAACCCTGGACAGTTTTGAGATGACATGTGTTATTTGGGAGTCCCAGGACAGGATAGTTTTAGTACTAGATGTTAATTTTACATGCCATTTAATATTCTAAATTATGAAAAAGCTACTTAATTGCTTGGTTATGCTTGTTCGACCTCATACAAATAGTTAATGCCATAGACCTAAAATTTATGCTGGTTTTGGGGAAATTATAATATAATACCGTTTTTCATGGCATTAAGAATTGTCATAATTTAACAATAGAATAAAAGGTATATTTGTTTTTTTACTCAAGGCTAATTATAAATATTTTTTTAATTCTACCTTTACTTTTATAAAGCAGTTTAAAAAGAATAATTACTGTAGTTAATAGTTTTGAATTAAATTATTACAGTTATCAATAAAAATATATTTATGAAATATTGATATTACTGTTATTAATAATTGTAATTGAATCTAAATAACATAATGTATGTACATGGTGGTACATAATATTACTAAATTAAGTTAAATAGACGTATATCAAGTCAAGTCAAGTCAAAATCTCTTTATTCAATATTGTACATAAAATACAAATGAATGGTGTCATTACAGCTAAGTACATGGTTATTATACATTAAAACTATTCTGAATACATGTTATTATACATAAAACGGCAAAATTTACTACATATAAAATCAACTTAAAAATAAAAAAGAATATATATAATATTTCACAAATTGTGAAATATTACATACCTTCAAAAAATTCAGAGAAACTATAAGGAGCCATTTGAATTAAGAAGTCTTTTAATTTGGATTTAAATTTGGTTAATTTTATTTCATTCTTTATTTCTGGAGGAAGCTGATTAAAAAATTTTGAGCCCTGATATTTAGGTTTTTTGCAGAAGAAATTGAGATTATGTGGTGCTATAGCAAGATCTTCTCGGTGTCTAGTATTGTAATTATGATTATGTCCGTTAAGTTGCAATGAATCAAAATTTTGTTTAACTAATAATATTGTTTCAAAAATTTACATACCAAACACCGTTAAAATCTTTTGGGAAGTGAAATGTTTTTTGACTGATTCTGAGTATTCAAGATGTAACATAATTCTAATACACTTTTTTTGTGTTTTTAATATTGCTTGTAAATTTTCTTGGGATGTTGAGCCATATAGAGCTATACCAAAAAATATAATGGAATGTATATAAGAAAAATATACCATTCGCATAGTTTTTAGATCACATAACCTTTTTAATCTACTTAGGGCATACACTCCTGATGCTGTTTTTGAAAGGACTTTTTGAACATGAGAGTTCCAATTAAAATGCCTGTCGATTGTCAAACCAAGAAAATTTGTTTCAAATACCTGATTGATTATCTTGTCTTCTACATTTAATTTGATTTCTAATGTTGGCTTTGATTGATATGTTTGAAAGGTTATAAAGTTAGTCTTTTGTAAATTTAGAAGTAAATTATTCTGGCGAAGAAAATTTGAAAAAGATTGTAAATCGATACTTGCGTTTGTTTGAAGTTCATCAACTGATTCAGCAGAAACTTTAAGATTAGCATCGTCTGCATAAAGACATAGATTGTTTGAAATTTGTAGCTTTGGTAAATCTGTGAGGTAACATAAAAATAGAAGAGGTCCAAGGATTGATCCTTGTGGGACTCCGTATTTGATTTTTGTAAGAGGGGAGTTATATTGAATTTTATAATTGTTGCTATAGTTAGTAATTTGGACGAATTGTTCCCTATCGCTTAAATATGAACTCAGCCAGTTGTGTATATGAGAGTGAATTCCCAGATTATACAGTTTTTTCATCATCAAATTGGGGCATATTGAGTCAAACGCTTTACTCAAATCCATGAAAATGCCTACTACTTTTTCATGATTATCTATAGCCTCAATGATTGATTCCACAAAGTTTGTAGCAGCCGTAACCACTGATCGATTTTTCCTACACCCGTGCTGGCAGCTTTCAAATAAATTGTTTTTTTCTAGATAATCAATAAGTTGGTCACAGAGGGCTCTCTCATAAATTTTTGAAATGGATGGAAGTAGGGCAACCGGTCTATAGTTTACAATATTTGTACAGTCTCCTTTTTTAAATATTGGTATAATTTTTGAAATTTTGAGTTTGTTTGGGAAGATTCCAGATATAAATGAAGAATTTATTAGGTGGGCAAGTGGTTTAACAAGTGATTTTGATGCTTTTTTAATAATTGCAATAGGAATTTCATCATACCCGGCACTGTATTTATTTTTTAGGCTCCTTATAATTTTTCCTACATCATTTTCCGAAAGGGTGTTGCATTTAAATTTTCTGTTCATTAAATCCAAACCATCTACATCAGTAGCATTAGGTATTATTTTGTTTTTGCTGATTTCATTTAGACAACTTGGTTTATCAGACTTTTTTAAGTGAGGAATAATAGTGTCGTCAACTAGATTTACAAAGTATGTATTGAAAGCTTCAGATATTACCTTAGGATTACTACATACCTTACCATCCTTAGTTTTTATTTCAATATTTTGCTCCCGAGAAGTATTTTTTCCCACTTCTGAGTTAATAACTTTCCACACTGCTTTAGTCTTATTATCCGAATTTTTAATTTGATCATTGTAAAAGTCAGATTTTTGTTTTAATAATTTCTTTTTGAATAAATAATTTTTGTTCTTTAGATGTTTACTCATGTAACTGCTTTTAAGCTCGCGAGCTAAATTACCAAATTCAATTAATTGCTCTTTTTCGAGCCTAAGTTCTTCTGTAAGCCAGTGTTTTTTGTTAGTGTGTCTTCTAGTAAGAACTTTTGGGAAATAAAGGTTGAAATAGTAAGATAATAATTTATGAAAAACATCATATTTACTATTAACAGGGGCCATAAAAACACTGACCCAGGTTTCATTTTTTAAAGCATTACAAAAATGTATTATATTTTCATCGCAAAATTTCCGTTTGTATTCAAAATTTATAATTTTTTTTGATTTGTCGTTATTTTCTACTTTTATTTCCAAAAGCTGGCCATCGTGATCTGATAACTGAGTGTTAATACCAGATACTTTAATGGAACTACGAGTTAAATTTGTAAAGATGTTATCAATCACGCTTTCAGTAGTGGGTGTGATTCGCGTGGGAAAATTTACTAGAAATCGCAATCCAAATGAAATTAAAAGGGTATTTAGTCTTTTAGCATTTTTGTTATGCGTGTCTGTTAAATCTAGATTAAAATCTCCCATAAAAACCACTTGATTAAATGTTTTGAATAATATTTCCAAGAATGTTTCTAGTTTATCTATAAAAACCTTTTCATTTTTCTGTATAGGATTTCTATAAAATCCAACCACAATTAATTTGGTGCCCTTTTCAGTTTTACAAATCATGTTTTTGTATTCGACAATGCAAAATTCAAATATTTGTTCACTTAGTAAATCTTTTAGCTCAGGAACGTCCACTGTTTTGTATTTTCAATTATTTTTGGACAGTATAGCAACGCCACCTCCTTTGGAGGAGTTACGAGAAAAGCTACTGCTTACCTCATAACCAGGAATATTAAGTCTTTCAATGACTGTTCCAGTCATTTTGTGTTCAGTTAGTACTACCACATCAGAGTTTAATTCTATTAATGTTATTTCTAAGGGTTCAATGGAAGATTTTAGTCCCCTGATATTTTTATGAAAAAAACTATAGCAGTTATTATCTGATTCATGATTAAAATTAATTTTATGAATATGAGATTTTGGATGTAAGGTATGTTGATGCTTATTACTATTAGTTAGATAGGGCTTACCGCTAAAAAATAATCTTCTTTACTAGAACTTTGAAGCACTTCTGCACTTAAATGACTTTGGACACTATTTTTTAATTTCACATCACTTTCTTCTAAGAATGAACTATTCCCTCCTGATGCAGGTGGAAGCGAGATGGAGGTTTTGTCCGGCTGTTGCTCTTGGTGGCTAGTGATGTCACAGGAGCTAGTTGTCAAATCTATGGCAGTTTGTGTAGGCGGTAGAGTAGCTACTTGTTGGGGCTCCGGGATGTTTGTAGCAGTCTTGTAGTCGTTGACTGCGTTTTGTAATCTCTCAACAAAAACTTGATGTGTGAGTCCATTTCTTAGTATGCCGTTTGATTGTTGGTCGTATGAAACTATGCAGACTGTTGCTTTTGTGATTTTATGGAAGTTTACTATATTTTTTGCAAAGTGTTCTGGTTCGATCAGGTCTCTTGTACAGCCCATTGGAGAGCAGATCAGTGTGGTCAGCCCCCTTAATTTGAAGTCCTGTGCAAGCTGGTTGAATGCCACATCATAATCTTCCTTTGTCGGTTTGTCACAGTAATTCGATTTTGTGATGAGACTGTAGATTGTAGCTCCGTTTGGGACCTTCTGGTAGGCTAGTTTATCCATTACGTAGTCCGAGAGTTTTGGTCTTCCAAACTTCAACCTGAATCTTACTGCCACTCCTGCAGACATATTTCTTATGTGATCAAGGTCCCCTGAGATGGTATGGGCGAAAGCTACAGATGACTCATTTTGAAAGCTATTTAGAAAGTTTGTCATGTCAGCATTCACGACTGTGATGTCATTTTCTTTAATAAAACTTTGTCTTAACCCTTTGAGGACCAACTGACGATATTTCGTCAGTACTATTTTGTGCGAAAAACCCCGCGCTGACGATATATCGTCAGCAGCCGACAGTGCGAAAAACGCCACTGACGATATATCGTCAGCGGGCAATAATTTGTGTAGTATGTTTTCTATAGTACATTGAATGATCCCGTATCTTGTTTTAAATGTCTTTGGTTTCTTACTAAGTGCCTTGATAATGTTTTCGATAAAAGAACAGCTAAAAAAAATACTAATTGGTTGTTTTTTGTTCCGTGTTTCCATCACGTCACTAGCGCTCACAGTGGCAGTGGGCAGTGCGTGAGTGCTTGTAAACAAGTGAAGAAGGTTATGTGCGGTGATTTATTCATTTTGTTTGATTGTTTTATAGTTTTCTTTATAACATTTATAATTGAATAAAATAGTTTCCCACAGTAAAAATATTTATTGATTTTTTTCTGTTGACACACAAAGTCAAAATTTTATTTTATTTTTTGGTTCTTTTATTTTTTTTCCGGCGTAGGTATATTATTATGTCAATCAAACAGCAATATACCCTTATTAGTTGCTAGAGTAACTAATGACAATCATTTTGGTAAAAGAATTATTAAAATATCTTAAAAATTGACAAAAATACAAAAAATTTTACAAACCTTTGCAAAAACGCAGATTTCTTCTGGTCTTTTTCGCATACAAAACTGACTGTTTGCAAAAAAAAAATTTTGACAACTTTTTTTTTTTTTTTTTAATGGCTCTGGTCCTCAAAGGGTTAAGTAATCTTTTAATGTGATTTCAGGTGTAGGATTATGTTTAGGGTCTGTTTTATTGAGAATATCAGCAATCATTTTTGAAACTCTTAACTTGCCTTTCTTGTTAAAATGTAGACCATGGGTGGTATACAGGTGTCTTGGTAAAAGATGCAAGGGAAGAAGTGTTGAGCTATTGGTATATTGTTCGGCTAATTTTTCAAGTGCTGTGTTGATTTGAGCTATTTTGAAATCCAGTTTTGGTGTATCATGTCTCATGGGTATTGAGGCTAGAATAAGGTTGGTGTGCTGTGTGTTATTGATTAGGTCATGCACCTGTTTTAGAAGCCGTTCAATATGTAACTATGTCGATTTGGGGTCAGGAAAATTTTGTAAGAAATCAGGGGTCGGTCAGGGAAAAGTTAGGGAATTTGTTTAAGGAGGTTTACTGGACACCCTGCTAATAGATAATAAAAAGAAGTATTGGACCCAGAATGAAGCCCTGTGTGCACTTTGGTGATAGGTGTTAGTGATGATTGTGCTCATCAGAAATTTCTTAATAATCCAGTCAACCTGTGTTTTTAGGGGGGAAAAAATAGTATAAAGATAATTTTTCCCCCATCAACTACTACCATTTAGACAAGTGTTTAGCTTAAAGTCTCCGCCCCTAACTGCCTTGCCTCCCCCCTGTGCAACATGAAAAGTGTAAGGGTTTCATAGATTGTGTATCACTCGTTTACTAAACTACATATTGGATTCCAAATTGTTTTACCATAGCATTTTCTACAATTAATGTGCAGTTAACCTTTGTCATAACTTTTACTATTTGTTTGTAATTCTTATGGAAAGTTGAAAAATGCAATATTTTTCAGCACGGCATTTTACTTTTTGCCGCAGAAATTTTCACGCCGACGTTTTGTAAGAAATATTTCCGAAAAGAGTTGTAGCAGCTTTTATTACCTTTAATTAGATATGAAATAGTACTTTCTTTGTTTGAGATACTGCCAGATTCAGCCGGTGAAATTCAGTAGGTTCCAGTCATGGTGGGTTCGGTTTAGGCAGGGCAGGCGTGGTTCTGCAGTGCTGCTATAGTTGTATAGGCCCAAGTTTTTTTTTTTTTATCTTTAAGAAACACTATTCTATTGTCCTCAAACAAAAACCAATGAAGTCTCATTCAAACCTAAAGAGACCTTACACTTTTACCTAAAAAGTAAAAAATTGTACACTTTTTAACTTTGTGTAAAACAATAATAAGCCCTTGTCACCTCACTTACTAAATTCCTCTTTCATTTCTGGAATTTTTTCTGATCAAATGAAGACTGCCAAGATAACACCGGTTTTTAAAAAGGGATATGCAAATGACTTATCATGCTACCGACCAATTTCTCAGTTGCCGGCTCTTTATAAGGTGTATGAGTGGGTAGTATACAATCAATTCTCCTCTTTTTTAGAATCAAATTTTTTATTGGATAAGGAACAACATGGCTTTAGGTCTGGCAAGTCGGTGATAACTGCTGCAACTGATTTTGTGCAGTCTATTATTGATAATGTTGATAGTAAGAAGAAAGTTGCAGCTGTGTTTCTTGATCTGAGCCGAGCATTTGACAGTATGAATCATCACAAATTGTTAGATGTTCTAAATCAATTGGGTGTTGACAAAAGAGCAACTGCTTGGTTTCAGTCTTATTTGACTAATCGCAGGCAATATGTTGAGATCGTTGGAAACAATAGGAACCAAATTAGTAAATTCAAATCAAGCATGCAGTTAATTAAATATGGTGTTCCCCAAGGGTCCATTTTGGGCCCTTTATTATTTATATGCTACTTAAATGGACTATCCTCAATAGTTACACCAAATAATAAAATCTGTTTATACGCAGATGATACTAATCTGCTCGTTACAGAAGACAATACAAACCAACTTGAATTATCAGCTTTTTCAAATATTTCCTATTTAATTCAAAATTTCACCCAAAAAAACCTATTAGTGAACTATAGAAAAACACAGCTTATGCAGTTTTATACAAAGCAAAATACAAATAAAGTTACAAATCTTTAAATTCTGGTTGACAATAATGAAGTGGATAAAATTGATAGTACAAAATGTCTAGGATTAATTATTGACAAAAATTTAGATTGGACTGAACGTGTGAATAAGGTTCTTTCTAAGATATCCTCTGGCCTATTTGCTTTGAGAAAAATGTCAAAAGTCAGTAATCTCAATACTTTAAAAACGGTATATTTTTCACTTATTCATTCCCACATTAATTTTGGAATTAGCTTGTGTGGGGAACAACGAAAGCCAATCTAAATAAAATCTTAAAACTACAAAAACAAGCAGTTAGGATAATGTTAAACCTAAAACAAAGAGACTCTGTCAAAAATTTTTTTTGCTCAGCTTCAAATTCCTACAGTTTTTGCTCTCCACAGTAGCTGCAAGAGAGTCAGTGCAAGGCTCAGATCAAGTCTCTCAGCCATATAACACAAGAAATTCCAGGTATAAAATATTACAAAAACATAACCTTGCATTTTACAACAAAAGCCCAGTCTATATGGGACTAAAGTTTTATAAAAAATTACCAGACCACATAAAATCCGAACAAAAATCATTAAAATTTAAGAAAATCCTATCAACCTACCTGACAGAACTGTCACTCTATTCACTGGAGGAATTTTCTCAATAACAATTTTTTTATTCTTTCTTTAGTCTGTAAATACTGTTCCATATTCATGGTTTATGATTCCATAAATGTTATTAATGTCTTATTGACATCCGTAATAATTTAAAATAATTAGGACAGTATTGTCAATTTTGCTGCCTTAACATCTATTTGTGGTAATTAATAATTTAATATTGTAAATGCTAGATTAAAGAACGATCAACTTATTGACACTATTTATGTATACTACGTATATGTTTTGTGAATAAAGACATTCTTATCTTATCTTATAGCATGTTACGAGCTGACACTAAGCATTGAGTGTGCATACTTTCAGATATGTTTTCTATTGTTAAGGTCTTTAAGTCACTTTTCACCTTTTAGCATACAGTAGAACTGGAACGTTGAATTTACATTCAAAATCGTATGTCTTAACACATGGAACTCGGACATCATTGGACACAGCTGTTTTTGGAGTTATGCACTCTATGCCTCTGAGAGCTTCAAATGTACCTTTACCATCAATAGTTCTTAAGTTGATATCAATATTGTCAAACACAGATTGAAAAAAAGTTCCTTCCTCGATTTGGGGCTTGCCTGCTTGTGACAGGGATTGTAAGTAAGTTTCAGTCTCATAGTATTACATTGAAAATCCCAAAATGGAACAAATTTCTATTAAATGTTAAGAGCTGTACTGTATAGATAAATATGATCCAAAAACAGACTGGACAGGTGATTGGAAAGGCCTAGGTCTACACAATTTTAATATCATGTGGTTTATGGTAGTCCTCTTCCATTTGACGTCCATACTTTCGTCTAAACGAAGTAAAAAGTACTTTACTGCACAAACACCATTTTCAAGTCATACCAATATTAGGTAGTAAGCATTGTGGTAATAAACAAGGTTTTTTGAAAAAAAACCCTGTGCGTTAATGCAGTGCTTGTCTTGATAATAATAAATGAAACTTTTAGATTTGACAAACCTTTTTAAAACAAATGCTTTAAGTAGATTTCTTAAACGTTTAATATGCTGATTATCTTTTTTACAAGTTATTTTCGATTAAACTAATAAAAATAGCTGTCATTAAATGTGGATAAAACTATAAGCAAAATTCCATAACTGAAATAATAGCGAATGTTGACTCAATTTTTTATGTTTTCCTCACTACAGTAAAATTATCTTGTTTCCATTCTTCAATAGTACAAGTGTCGACTCTATTGGCATATAAGAACATAGGCTACTGCGTATAGTTCTACAAACCTTGCAGCTATATAATATTACCCTATACAATTCTTTCTGTCCAAAATCAGTTGGAAAACTGTCTTTTAACAATACATCAACTAATTTTGTATAATTTTATTCTAATGACCATAAATTTTACATTCTACAGGGTGCGGCAAAATGATCTGATGGTTTTAAAATAAAAACAACACAAAAATTAAAAGCAATACAAAAGTTTTTATTGCTTATTACAAAATAGTATCGATGTAAATTAACGAAAATAACGTCAGTTCAACCTGTTCCATCAGTTTAAGATCTGAAGATAACGTCCTTCAAATGGTGTCCTTCTTTGGCCAAGCACTCTTCTAGTCTCGCACTGAAGCTGTCAAACACCTTCTCTAACATTGCACGAGACAGGTTGACGATTTCTTGGCTTATGGCTTCCTTCAGTTCATTCAACGTGCGTGGTTTGTTTATGTAAACTCTTGCTTTAAGAAAACCCCACAAGAAAAAATCACATATGCTAAGGTCTGGGGAGCGAGGCCATGCAATGTCCCCAAAACGTGAGATGACTCGGCCACGAAATTTGGTTCTCAAAAAGGCCATCACCTCATTAGCCGGATGGGAAGTTGCTCCATCCTGCTAGAACCATATCCTCCTGCGCAATAAATGATTTCTCTGAAGTTCAGGAACCAGAAAGTTGTTCAACATGATCAGATAACGTTGTGAGTTGACCGTAACTGTTCGACCATCCTCTTCAAAGAAATACGGTCCAATTACACAACTTTTCGATACACCACACCACGCAGTAACTTTAGGACTATGCAAAGGACGTTCATGCAGTTCTTCAGGATTTTTAGGTGACCAATAAGGAAAGTTTTGTTTGTTTACATAACCGTCCAGGTGGAAATGTGCCTCATCGCTCATAAACAGCTGATAACATGGTAGCAGTCTGACGCGTGTTTATTCGCTCCATATAATATTATGTATTTTGTGCGGTATTTTGTGAAGTGTATTTGTAAGACAGTGTAAACATAGTGAGTACTAGCTATTCATCTTAAATCTAATAATGTTGCGTGTCTTATTACTATTTTCACCGCACAATATCAAGTATTTGTGACTGCGTAAGCAGGTTTAAGGTTAGGAGCGGTACAGTACAGTAAGCGCCAGCCTGAAAGTAAACAATATGGGTAAACACAACACTCGTAATAACAGCTGTTCTAGTCAGGAAGTTCACAGCATGTCAACAGATGAGAAGCTTATTTACTTGATTGATGAAGTGTGTCAAATTAAAGAGGGAAACAAAGAATGTTTAAGTGAAATAACTAAAATTAAAGAAGATATTGCAAACTTCAAGGATGACATGAGCAAGGCGCAAGACATGTGTTTTGACAAAATAAAAGATTGTGAAGAATCAGTAAAAACTAACTTCAGCAAAATTACTGAATGTGAAAATGTTGATAACTTGAGGAGAGAGAACATTGCCCTAAAAAGTTCGATTGTTGAGTTGAAGAAGAGAGTTTGGCAAAAATGCCGCCAATACACAAACTCTACGGCGACAAATGGGAAGGAGAAATCTTGACCAGCTTAAGTCACTACTTTCCATAAAAAACTGGGATACTGTTTACAAAGCTGAAGATGCGGAGTCAGCATATAACATATTTGAAGCAGTACTGCGAACTGCCCTTGACATCTCCTGCCCTCAAAAGAAGAACAAAAATAAAACTAAGAGCAAACCAATTCACTATTATGACCAAGAATCAGCCGAGATTAAAGCTGCCTACTTAAGAGCTTTAGAGACCTATGAAACAACCGGGAAGGCACAGGATAAAGAATATATGGTAAACATAAAAAAGATGTATGATAAAAAACTAAGGACACTGCAAAAAAATGCAAATACACAGAAAATAATGACATCTGACAATAAATCCAAGACTGTATGGGACATAATACATTCAGAAACCCAAGCCAAACAATTCAGCAAAACATGTCCTAAGCTAAACATTGACAACGCAGTAGTAGACAATCCTATTCAGGTAGCTGAACAACTAAACATTTTCTTTACTCAGATAGCAGAAGTGACATTACAACAAAACAAACAACAGCCAGTAAACAGACTAGAAGAGGACCTAAACCTCTTAAACCGCCCCTTAGTACAACCATTTAATCTGACACCCACAACATGGGAAGAAGTAAGTCAAGTCATACACAACTTAAAAAACAAATCATCGAGTGGTATAGACGAGTACTCAGCAAAAGTTGTAAAGCATTGTGCAGTGGAACTGACTCCGCCCCTTGTATCAATAATAAATAAATCATTCTACCTAGGCCAATTCCCAACAAAACTTAAAGTCTCCAAGGTATACCCCAAGCACAAAAAAGGACCAAAAACTGACCCAAAAAATTACAGACCCATTTCATTAATTTCAACATTCTCAAAAATTATTGAAAAAATAGTATTGAAGAGATTAATGTCGCACCTAACACAACATAACTTAATTACTTACTGTCAGCACGGCTTCCAAAAGGGAAAATCTACTTTATCTGCCATCATAAGTCTGGTCGAATCTATAATCGACAGCATAGAGGAGGGACAATTTGTCACTGCCTTATTTCTAGATTATAGCAAGGCCTTCGACTGCCTGGGACATAACCTTATCTCCAAAAAACTTGCAGCTCTGGGAGTAACAGGTCTGGAAAATAGGTGGTTTGCCAGCTACCTCAAAGGGAGATCCCAAGTTGTGGAAATTCAGCACACTACATCTGGCATCACTAGCACGTTCAGGTCTTGTCCTCAACCAATTACTAGGGGAGTACCACAGGGATCAGTGCTGGGACCCATCCTGTTTATTCTGCTGACTAATGACTTTCCAGCTCTAATTCAAAATGAAAGTATCAGCTGCATAATGTACGCAGACGACACCACTCTACTTTTAAAAAATGACTCAGCTGAAGAATTGTACAGTAATTCTATCAGATCATTACAATGCGCCATAACCTACAGTAAATTAAATGACTTGGCAATTAACCCTGACAAAACTACACAGGTACACTTTAGCAGGAAGAAAGTGGTACCAGCAAGCATTCCCAATATATCAGTGGCTAACCAGACCAAATTTTTGGGAGTAACTCTCGATGGCAGACTCACATGGGCAGATCACGTAAACGAAATCTGCAAAAAAATTAGTACAGGCATCTACATTGTTAAACGTATTAAATGGATTGGTACTCTGGAAGCAGCAAAAATAGCCTACTATGCACTAGTAGAGCCTCACATTAGGTATGGCCTTACAGTCTGGGGAACCTCCCAAGGAAACCTCAAGAGAATTCTGACACTCCAAAAAAAGGCAATTAGGACCCTTGCAAATCTCGAGCCACTGCAAACCTGCCGACATGCCTACCGGACCCTAGGCATACTTACAGTACCCGCACTCTACATCTATGAAGCTATCATGGATATACAGACTCACATGGATATCCATAATTACCCAACACGCCATGCCTCAAGGTTCACCCTACCTCAACTCAGAACAGCCCTCTATGAGAAAAAAACCCTCATACATTGGCCGGAAATTTAAAAACCTTCTTCCACACTACCTCTGTAACCTGACAGGAAACAAACTAAAGAACCTGCTTCGAGAGTTCCTGCTAGAGAGACCTGTGTACACCATTGAAGAGTTCCTGGAATCTGCAAACACCAGAACCATATGATGTTTATTATATTTTGACAAATTTCTGTACTTGATGTTCATGAAATAAAGGAATTTTGATTTGATTTGATTTTTGAGTTGCTACTAGTGAACAGTACTCAAGAAGCAACTGTTTGGAGATTAGTGGTGTACCAGAATCGAAATCTGAGAACATAACCGAAATCCTGAAACGTGTGGCGAATGCTGTCAACTTCAAGCTTGAGGATGCTATGCTGGACACTGCCCACAGACTCTCTCAGAAACAGAACAATCAGGACGCTCCGCGCGGCATTATTGCTAAGTTTTGCCGTCGGACTGACATGGAGGAGTTGCGACGTCGAGTCAGAGTGAAGAAGTCGATCAATGCTGCAGAGCTAGGGTACCGCAGTGAGAATAGAATCTTCGTCAATCTATCCTTGTCGAGAGAAACCCGTCAGCTGTGGGCTGAGGTGAGGAAGTTTAAGGATGCCAACGACTACAAATACGCCTGGATAACGTCTGCAGGGAAGATCTTCTTGCGGAAGGAGGAGGGCCGGGCGGCTGTTCTCATCTCGGACACTATGGACCTGGTTCAGCTCAATAAGAAGTTACATCCTCAGCAGTCTTCTACTTAAAATAATGCAACCACTGAAACGTATGTTAGTAGTATTGTTTGTTTATATTTTCATGTATGTGTATTTTTTTCAGTATTTATTCAGATTTATTTATTTGCACTCTACTGTTGTTCAGCTCTATATTAATCTATGTTCACTCAAAGAAATTAAACCTCTGATAGATAGGCCTAAGTCAGCTGTCTAGTATTGTATGTCTATAGCTGCATTCATGCATGTTTATTCATTATTCATATTTCGTTTGTCACTTTGTTTCATAATAATTAATATGCCTAGTTATACATTAATGGTAGGGATATTTGTTGTTATTTTTGATTAGTGGTTAATTCAGAAATTTATAATACAGTACTAAATTCGTTGAAGTATGAATAGCAATGCACATAAAGGATATTGTCAAAATAAATTGATTCTTTATCAGAATGTGAGAGGTTTGAAAACTAAAACAAACATGATGTATGAAAACAGTTTAGTGACAGATTACGATATTGTGTGCCTTACCGAAACTTGGCTGGATGACACTGTTCATTCCTCAGAACTGTTTTGTGATAATTTCACTGTTTATCGACGGGACGGTGTAGGCAGGTGTCGTGGAGCGGGGGTTCTGGTGGCCGTCAGGAATTCCAACTGGCGGGCTGAACTCTTATCTCTCACGGAATGTGACCTAGATATGATCGGCATCAAACTGACTAACGCAAATGGTTTTAATTTTTATCTATTTGCTGTCTATTTTTCACCAAGAACTAAAATTGAGGTTTATTTAAATTTCTTTCAGTTATTTGATGTTCATCCTGAATTTAACAAGAATAAAGTTTGTATTGTTGGTGATTTTAATCTGCCACTGATATGTGATAGTAAATTTGATTTAGTTCAGGCCGGATCTGTATATAGAGAGCTCCAGTACTTTTTAACGTATAATGCATTCATATCATGTAATGATGTTCGTAATATTAACATGCGTACACTAGACTTAGTTCTCACTAATATTCCTGAGGTGAAAGTTGAAGGCGAGACTTATGCACTAGTTATGGTTGATAACCATCACCCTGTATTGTCTGTCATGTTTTATGTGGAACGTACTAAATTTAAAGTCGTCAACCAAAATGAGGAATCCTTTAATTTTCAGAGAGCTGACTTTTTAAATCTGTACCGTTCATTATCAAACACTTCGTGGGCCGCTGTCTAGTCGTCAGATAATGTTGACGAGGCATTAAATGCATTTTATGACAAGATGTATAGTATATTTAACGAAAATGTTCCCAAGAGAAGACTAATTAAACCTAAATATCCTATCTGGTATTCTCATGAAATTATACATAAAATTAAGGAGAAAGAAAAATTACGAAAGAGATATAATAATACTAAAAACCAGGGGTTATTTATTAGATTTAAAGAGTGTAGGGCGAATGTTAAGAGGTTAATTAGAAGGGCTTATAATAACTACGTTATAAATACCGAAGACTTGCTAAAAAGAGAACCTAAGAAGTTTTGGAATTTCGTTAAGTCTAGGAAATGTAATAAATCAAGTACAGTTTCAGAATTTACTTTTAATGGTCAAAAATTCAGTGATGGGCGATCGATTGCTTCGGCTTTTTCTGACTATTTTGGGTCGGTATATGAGAGGACAGGTCGGCTCGATGCCGCTGCTGCCTTGCGCTCCCCGGTTATGCTAGGCATACAGTGTCTTAGCATACCCACCATCACCAACCGTCATGTTGAGATGGCGATACGAAAGCTTCCGTCAAAACAGTCTTTTGGTCCTGATCATATACCAAATTATATTGTTAAAGGTTGGTCTGAATTATTTCTTGTACCATTTTGCCATATTTTTAATCTTTGTTTGCAAAAATCTACCTTTCCAAAATTATGGAAGGAAACTAAAATAACGCCTATCTTTAAGAAAGGAAATGAATCAGACATTAGAAACTATCGACCTGTCTCCATTTTAAGTACACCTGCGAAGGTTTTTGAAATCATTCTGTATGACACCATATTCCCTCACATTAAACCTTATATTTCTGAGAGCCAACATGGGTTCATGCCTTCTCGCTCCATTTCAACTAATCTAGTTAATTTAGTTGATTTCACTTCTCGTGCCCTTGATTCAAGAGATCAAGTTGATGTAATTTACACTGATTTCACAAAGGCATTTGATAGTGTAAAAACCATCAAGTACTGTTATCAAAACTTAACTATTATGGTTTTTCTGACAACTTTATTCATTTTTTCTGTTCATACTTGGAGGACCGGCGGCAGTATGTGTCTTATCGGGGTTGTAAGTCTGATTTATTTTCAGCTGGGTCTGGAGTTCCTCAGGGCAGTAATTTGGGCCCTTTGTTTTTCATTTTATTTATAAATGATTTAGCCCAACATATTACATCAAATGCTTTAATGTATGCTGATGACCTAAAAGTTTTTAAAATTATTAGACATGCATTTGACCTCAATGACATTCAGCATGATTTAGATACTATTACACAATGGTGTCAAGATAATCTTTTAACTTTAAATATTGATAAATGTTGTTTTATGTCAATACATAGAAAGAAAACACCATATTTATTTCCTTACAAAATAAATGATTGTCTCTTACGTAGAGTGAACCAGTTTAATGATCTGGGGGTCCTTATAACAGATGACTTGAGTTTCTCAAACCATATGTTAAATGTGGTGAAGAAAGCTTACTGTTCATTGGGTTTTATTTCAAGGATTGGAAAAGAATTTAGAGACATTGAAACACTTAAAATTTTATTCAGATCTTTAGTTCGCTCCAGATTGGAGTTTGCATCTATAGTTTGGTCCCCATCAACTCAACTATATTGTGAAATGATTGAGAGAATTCAGAAGAAATTTTTGCGATTGTTGTATTTTAAGTATTTTGGTCAGTAAAATTATCCAATTTGGCATATTAGATATGAAGAAATGTTAAATTTATTTGATTTCGAAAGGTTGTCTAAGAGACGAAAATTAGCACAACTTTTTTACCTGCATGGTGTTATGAGAGGTATTGTGGATGACCCAGCGACCTTAAGTAAGATAAACTGGTGTGTGCCGGCTTATGGTAGGCGCGCTGGCTATATGTTATACCCTGGTGGGGCTCGTACTGCCGCTCATGCTAACTCCTTTCTAAATTTTACAATCATATTGTTTAATTCCATAGCTGGTGGTGTAGATGTAGACATGTCACGGGCAGTATTCAGAGCAACATGTAAAGACTTAATACTTTAAAGGATTGCTGGAACAACTAGGTTTCTCAACCTAAATTAATTTAGTTATTCAAATTCATTTCTTGGATTGTTTTATTTTTTTTTATAGGGCCTACTTATTTTTATTAATGTATTCAAATAAGCATTGTTTGGAAGAATAAAGAGTTTTTAATCCTTAAATTTTAAAAATTAAGTATTGTTATTTTTGTACAGGCATGGAGGTCTTAATTATTAATATTTTTTTTTCATGCGGCCCCCATAATTGGGCCCTTGGTCTGTTGGGGTCGCAGTTGTTTTTCACAGGTTTCAGTATTTATGTTTTCTTTTGTTTGTTTTGGTTTTTGAATATATCTGTTTCATTACAATTTAATCTTATGTTTAATAATTTAGCTTATGTCTGGTTGTATTTAAACTGTATTTGTATTATTGTATTGTAACCAAGAATGTATTATATAATTTGGAGTACTTTATTTAGGCGCATAAGTTATAATTGTGTTTCTTTAGTTATTTAAGTTTTTTTTTTTTTATTTTTCATCAAATGTGCCTTTTTATTGTGATCAATAATTTTGCCTGTGAAACTAATCTGTACCTGTGAAAACAATAAATACATTTATTATTATTATTATTATAATGAGAATTGTTTCATCAGTCATGAGATCAATCATTTGTTCTGCAAATGCTTGTCGCTTTGCATAGTCATTAGGCTTTAACTGCTGAACAATATCTAACTTGTATGGATGAAAATGCAGATCAAAATGCAATATCCGTCTTACCGAGCGATCAGACATGTGCAAAGCAGCAGCTTGTTTACGAGCCAGGCGTCGAGGACTTGCTTCCACAGCTTGTCTTACTTGATCGATGTCCTCTGGCGTCCGGACTGACCTTGGATGGCCTGTCTACTTCCGTTTTAACGCCGAACCGGTAGCTCTGAAGTTACTCACCCATAGCAGAATTGTGTTACGAGTTGGAACTCTTCCTCTTGGACCGACATTAAAACGCCTACGGAACTGCCGCTGAACAGCAACGCAGGAATCGCCACTTTTAAAAACGCCTCGACAACAAACGCACGATGCTCAGCCGACCACTGCTCCATGGCTACTGAAAATGTCCACGAGTGGGCTCTGCGAAGCGCGTATCCCCACCACCCCCCACTACCTACTCGCTCAACTTTAAGGTAAAGAAAACCGTCAGATCATTTTGCCGCACCCTGTATATGTGCATAAATTTTACGTTTGAGTTGAAATTTTACATGGTTAGTATACAGTTAGTTATGTGAACATATTTAGAATTTTCATTAGCAATTCCTATAAATAATTACAGAAAAACAAAACCACAAAAAGTAAGAATTGCAGGCCCATTGTAGTGTGGATAAATAAATGAATTTTTGTTTGAATAAATAAATGAAAGCAAATATCACTTTGATTGTTTGAAAAATAAGACAGACAAAATTTCAATACTTTTATCGGTACTGGAGTAGTTTTACGTTACATTTACTAAACATACTGGTGGCGCAGTGCTGTAACCCAGCTACATGGGGACAAAGTGTTTGGAGATTGTAGGCAATAGGTTCTATGCTCGGTCCTCTTAATACCGACATGGCGTCCGCTTGATGGTTGCTATCAGCGTGGACACCACTGAGAAGTCTGGTGTGTCCATGTTGGGTGGTAATCATTGTGTGGATGTTGTGTGTGGGAGATAACTGAGTATCAGGCTTGTCAATTAGCTGAAAATCAGACCAGCACTATGTGGTTCGGATTCCACGTAAAGCTGTAGGTTCCTTAGTTGCCCTGGCTGTTGGGCTATTAATAAATTTCCCTTTCTGAGGAACAGTTGAACTCAGTTAGTAACCAGACTACACTCATCCACACTCATCCTACACTCATATAACCATTCATATTCGCCTTAAAATACCAACAACGTTGTGTCGGCATCTCATATGTAAGAATGTAAGAATAAACTTTTTAAATGTTACTTTGGTTTGAAAGAATTCCTCTCCCTCGCAACTAAATTGTGCCAGCATCTCAAAAACATTCTATCTAAGGGGTTCGTGTTGGGGTGTTGCTCTACATATCCTATAGAGCAGGGGTAGGCAACCTTTTTGCAATCTTGGTCCACATGTTAAACCTGAGGTTACGGGGGCTGCATGTTAACGCTTTATTACAAACATATTATAATTTAGATTTATTTATACAGTACATTATATTATTAAATACATTTTAATCTTTCTGATGAATAGGTTTTTACAGTATTAACGCTGTACCTATTAGAGTTTCTTGAAATTATTAGTGTATGTTGAATACAGATTATCACTCCTTATCAATGTAAGTTTTTGGGTTCAAGCAAAAATCAAACATATTACTTAAAACTTAACTTTATTGCTATAAACTTGAGAAAAAGACTGGGAACATATTCGCAATTAAGTGCAATTATAATATCAAGTGTAAAGTTAATTTTTTAGTTCGCAAAGTTTCATTGAAAGTGTATTTAAAAATCTTACATCATCATTCAAATATATATAGTTAATGAGAAGATTGCGCTTGCATCTTAGTCGCCAACTTTTCAATATCAATTTTGCTGTTTGTGACAAACATTTTTAGAAGTTGATGTAACTGTTCATCTTTGAGTTTAGACCTACTCGCAGACTTTATATGCTTCATGAGCGAAAATGTTTTTTCGTATATGTAGGTACTGCCAAATATTGTGAGCATACCTGCGCAAAACTTTTAATTCAGGGAAACAATCTGCGAGACATGCATAAAAGGTTGTAGTGTTGTTTTTCTTAAACAGGTCCTGCAATGAATCACTGGCTGTAGCTCAATCACCTCCATTTATATAAGTGTTCATCAACATTAAGTACGTCAACTTCAAATGGATTTTGAAACACGTATCTGATTTTCAAAGCCATGGAAATCAGCAAAACACACCTGAAACTCGTTTTGTATGAGCTCAATTGCTTTAACGCGGCCCTTTTCTTTAAGTTCTTCACTAAAACTTATACAAGCTGGAAAATGAACAAATTTTTTGTTCTTTATGTGTTCCTTAAACAGTTTCAACTTGTTTTCAAAGGTTTTCACATAAGAATACATGTCATTTATAAATTGTCCAGTACCTTGCAGTTTTAAATTTGTCATTCAAGTGATGGTTCATATCAACTAAAAGTACCAAATCACATACCCATTGTAAATTTGATAGTTCTTCCAAATTTACAATGGGCTTGCCTTTTGTAAGTAGAAAAGATGATATTTCTGATCTCAAATTAAAAAATCTTTCCAAAAATCTTCCGCGACTAAGCCAGCGCACCTCAGTGTGATAGTTTACATCGCCATATTCGCTATGCAATTCTGTCAAACACTCCTGAAACTATCTCTGGTTGTTCCATGACTTCTAATATAGTACACGGTTTTTACAACCAAGTTCATCACATTGTCCCATTTCAAAACTTTACTGCAAAGTGCTTGTTGGTGGATACAATAACATGATAAAGGAGAATCAGACCTATAATTTAAAACCTCTTCTTTGATTTTTACAAGTCCTCCTTTACTTCCAACCATATTACGAGCACCATCAGTTGTTACACTTTTTAACATTTCTTATTTTAGGTTGAAATCTTTGACAGTAACACAAACTTTTTGAAATAAGTCATCTGCCTTAGTTGTGCCCTTTAAACTGTGTAGGGCTGCCAACTCCTGTCATAACAAAATTACTGTCAATTCCTCTCACAAACACAAGTAGTTGAGCTGTATCACTAACATCGGTACTTTGAGTAATATATAAATTTACTTGCACTGTCTCTAAGGCTAGATACAAGTTCTTCGCCAATATCCTGAATTCTTCTCATTACAGTTCTAGCAGATAAACTAACATTTTCTATCACTGCTAACTTCTCAGGACACATCTCTTCAACAACAGCCTTTACACAAGTTTTAACAAACTCCCATCACTGTAAGCTCTTCCTTCCTTAGCTGTTATTTCGGCAACTCGGTAACTGGCTTTTAGAGCAGCAAGGCTATCATACACTTTCTTTTTAAAAATGTTTTGCTGGGACACCAAATTCTTTTTAAGTAACTCTTCTTTAGCATCACGAGCTTCATCCATAAGAAGAGAATATTTGTCCAAGTGCTGGGTTTCATAATGCCTTTTTTAATTGTATTCCTTGAATACAGATACACTTTCCCTGCAAATTAGGCGAAGTGATTTTCCCTTATTTTCAATGAAAAAATACTTTGATGTCCATTGATCGTTGAAAGTTCTTCGTTCATTCTCAAATTTTCGTTTCTTAGGCAATTTTGAAAAGGACATGGTTAAATTAAAATACAAACAAATATAAATACTTGGAAATAAATTGTAAACTTTTTGTAAATTGTAGTACTTACTATTCTAAAAAATTTAAATGAACAGGAACACAGCAAAGAACTGAATAAAATTAAAGCAAAGATGATGATGATGATGATAATAAGATATGTATACACTGTGAAATAAATACTATAATATCAAAACCTTATTAATTGATATTTCAAAAAACACAAGAACAAAAGATCGAATAAACACAACTCAGTTCGCCTTCTCAACAATCTCAACCCCAAATAAAAAGGGTAGAAAGTGAGAAAGGAAGGAGTGAGAGAAATACAAAACAGAAGCGGTTCATGGTGGGGATGGGAGATTGTTAGGGGAGGGAAGTCTGCAGACAGTCAAGGACATACACCCTTCCCACAATCAAACCACTCAAATACTCAAACCGGCGTTTATTCAGTGTCAAACCACAGTTCAGTTGTAGGCATTTGTCACATATACCGGAAACCGGCGTAGTGCACATTGCAAGAGAGAGTGAGTCTGCCCGAGCTGTTTTTTTCCCTATTGGCTTCATGACAATTCGCTAGTATTTTCTTCTCTTCTACTTACTGATTCATAATCTCAATGCATGAAATTAGCATATGCATTTACTGTATATTATGTTCACACAAAATTTTCGTCATTCAATGCATTATAACTTCAATCTACTTTTTATGTCATGCTGGCCGCACGGAATCACTAAGCGGGCCGCATGTTATCGACCCCTGCTATAGCGAGATCAAGGCAGCCGCATCGTCTGTGTGTGTTGTAACAAAACTGAGATATGTAAACACAAGAGTTCGAACTGTTGATGAGAGACTGACAGTGGGAGTTGTACAGTGTTGTCTGAGGTAGCGTGACAACGCCAGATATATGCACATGACTTCCATCAGCTGATAAGGTGGACTAGTGGCGAATACAACAGCTTCACTAGACAAAATTCTGTTTTTTTTTTTTTTTCAAGACAAATAGTCACTAGCAGAAATTGAGCTGGGCCCGGTATCAATTTCCGCTAGTGACTATTTTTCTTGAAAAAAAAAACTGAATTTTATAGTATGTCTCAGATGAATGTAGTCTTCGATTAAAGGGTTCATTATTTCCTTCTTATCATCATAGGCTCTTATTACGCTAAAAACTTAAGTACCATACTTAATGTCAGGTGTATCATTTATGTAATATTTTAATTAAAAGAGTGTTTTAGGAAAATCCGTTTAATCCGAAATGGGTTTGGTCCCAATTATTTCGGATTACCGGGACTCCACTGTATTTACGTTCATAAACCTGGTCTTTGCCTGACAGACTTCTCATCAATTGCAAAAGGTCAGAAATACAATGCTGGCAATCATCATTTTCCTCAATAAAAGCACAAAGTTTTATGAATGATTATTTTAATAAATCGTCAACTGGTCTACCGCGACCTGCAGACATACCGTATGATTGCGTGGGTTGTTTCGAAAACCTAGCGTAACAGTCTGAATGATAGCGCCCCTGAACAGCAACTAGATCTACGACTCCTTCTAGCCTGGCCCTAACCAAATCACCCCAATCATCATACCTATTTTCAATATATTTAGATATAGTTTGTTTAGTAGTTAAAATATGAACTAAATGGACTGGTTTCACTATAATGTGTTGGAGTCTTTGGATTTACAATGGCATCCATCCACAAAATAAGCAATGCTCTTTAAAATTAAACTTTTGAAAATCAGACCTACATTTTACACACACACTCTTTAATTCAAAATCTTCAATATTTTTGGAGCTCGCTATGTAAGCTTTTATTGAACTACTGCAAGTATATGCTTTACGGCATTCTTTGTACATGATAACTTTCGGATTTGTTTCAATTTTAGAATTTAGGCCATCCTTTCTTTGAAGGCTAGATTCGATCAAAGTTCTAATCCCCTTAGAAGTAACAGTAACAGTTTCACTAACAGACAAAAGTTCATTGCAAATAATACAAGACATTTCCTTCTCAGGCTTGTCCTCCATTTTGGTTAACAAAAAGAAACACAAACTGTAAAACACAACCACTATGAAACATGGACACCCATGCGCAACTCTTTAAGTCCGGCGAATTTCCGTAACTGAGCTATTATTAGAATGTTTAATATTATTTAGTTTAGGACTCTGACCCTGTGCATGAGTCACTCTACACACAACAACAGCATCCTCCTCCTCAAGGCCAATGCCAATACACTCGGAAGTGGAACCTTATTCACTTACGTCCCGATTTGCCCTACCTCTCCTGTTATGTGTCCTGTAGAGTGAACCACCAATACACCAAAGCTTCATAGCTTTCCTCATGGAATTTGTGAATTATAATAATCGTTCTAGTAAGAGTTATATTCAAAATGGAGCCAGTATAAAAACTTCAATTCAATAAATAAAATTATAGATTTTTAACTGTATTATGACATTTTTTGGAAGATGAAATCTTGAACTGATATCAGTAAGCATAATTAGACTTCCCCAGTACAACTTAAATTTAAAACAATTGACAACAAATGTAATAATAAGTATAAAAAATCTTTTAAATGAGCCGCGCTGCAATGAGTCGGTTGCGGAGCACCGCAGTAATGATGTGAATCTAGCTTTCCAGGTGGACATGTAGCGTTTTCTAGCCCTAAAGTACACATTTAAATACATAATTTTATAGCTCATACAAAAGCTACAACTTTTGGCCAAAACAATTTTCCATAAAATGTAGGAAAAATGTTCTACATCAAAAAGTAAAATTAAGTGCTGAAAAATATCCAATCGTTAACCCATGCATTTGAATTACTAACAATCAGTAAAGTTATGACGAAAGTTAACTCGACGTTAATTGTAGAAAATGTTATGGCAAAGAGACTGAAACAAATTGGAATCCAACATGTTGTTTGGTAATCGAGATAGAGGCAATTTACGAAACCCTTACATTTTTCATGTTTAGGGGGGCACAGGATGGGAAAGTAAGGGGAGTAGATGTGGGGACTTTTGGCTAAACACTCGTCTGTATGGTAGTAGTTGATGAGGGAAAAATTAGCTTTATATTATTTTTTTCCTCTAACTGGTATTTTACGACACAGGTTGACTGGACTATAATGTCAATGTGAAGAAGTGAAACTCTTTGTTTCCTACTTTCAAGATGTGAAAACATCCATGAGAGCCTGTCATCTGATGTCCATTCTTCCTTAACTAGAAGAATGTGAAGATGTACCATTCAAAAGCCATGGTTGAGATAGAAAAAAACACTAACTGAAACTTTTTTTATGTTAATAGATTAGACTAGCTATAAAACTTAAAGTTCAGTAGTATCCTCAGTGCTCTTATTTATTGGAAAACTGAATTGAGATGATGAAATATATGTTATGTTTTTTTAAGAAAATCAATAAGTCTTGCCAACTAAATCTTGCTGAAATGAGTGAAACAGGCTGATAGTTATTTAGGTTGGTGAAAGGAATGAGTTATATAAACTGGAACAATTTCTTTCATAATACTGACTTGGGAAACCTAGCTACTGCCAGATTGCTGCCAAATTTGTGCATTGCAAAACTCAAGATACATCAATCTGTTTGTGAATCCTACTCCAGCCACCTTCTGTCTGTCTTTGCAGCAATATACAATTAGGAAAATTGTATATTGTAGTTAGGGAAAATTAAATTGTCAATTAAGAACTGTTTAATCCTAGCTGTACCATCTGGTTTTACCTGCAATACACACCAGATTTGTGTCACTTTGTAAGTCTTGGGATTACTTTTTTTTTCACCTACTAATAAATATCAAACTATATGTTGTTATGTATCATTATTTTCAGAATTTAACGAGGAATAAAAATCAAATCAAATTTTTTTAACTTTTCAAAAATTAAAAAAAATTAAAAAAACAAAAATTACAAAATTTTTGACATTTTTTTCTCTTTTTACCCCTGAAATGTGATAATAAACAAATGTTTCCATGGTAACCGATATGTTTTTTCTATAGAACAGTTTATCTACTTCAAAAACACGTATAATATGATATACTTTACTAAATGAATATTCTCAAAATATTGCAAAACGACTTGCAAGCAGTAAACACAAACAATAACACAAATCAGCTGACGAAAAATACTGTTGATGTTGTAGCAAAGAAAAAAAAATAGCTGCTTCACTCAAATTGTTGTTATAGAGTACCAAATTTAAGTATGCTTCTTTCTGCACATTTTGAGTACTATAACAACTGTTTCATACCAATAGATGACTCAATAACGGCAAATTACGAAAGGCATGCACATCGACGTCAGAGGCGTCGACGGTATTGGCAAGCAGGTGCCGATCGACGCCTGAGACGTCGTTGGTACTGGTAGAGTTAAGAGTATATTCTGATAAACAAAATCTACAGTTTATATTAGGTACAGGTACGTATACTGTGATGTGATATGCACCTTATTATATATATAATATTATATATATATATATATATATATATAATGAAATTAACTGATATTGTTGCATTTGTAAATTGCAATTTATGATTCTGATATGTTTAAATTTATTTATTAGTTTGCTAATTTAATATCATCCTTTTTAGATTGTATTTGTCTAAGGAATCTCATTGTATAAAAAAAACTGTAAATTTTAATAGCATATTGTTAGGGTTGTCTAAAATATGTAATGATTTCTTTGAACTCAAACAGTGGCCTCTCAATCTCCGTATTGTGAATATAAGTGGTTTGGTTTGAAATTAACTAGGTATTTTTTTTTTTTTTCATCTTGTTCAAGATGTGCAAAATATATAAAATATTATTTTGTACCTCAAAATTAATCTATTACTGTGTTGAAGGAATGATTGTGACATATCCTGGTAAGAAGCCTTGCTCTTTGCGAGTGGATCAACTTGACCGTGATCAAGACAATGCCAAAGAACCTCATTTTCCAGAAATTGTTCATTTTGGGATCCGCCCACCCCAGTTGAGCTATGCTGGTAACCCCGAGTAAGTGTCACTTTAAATACTATGTTACAATGAGGCAAATTAGAGTATTCTGTAGTAATATACCATGTGATAATTGAAATGAAAGAAAAATTTCCAAAATACACTAATTAAATTGGCACATTTACAGAAATAAGTGATTAAATAACTAAAATAATGCATTTAAAATTAAAATGTTCTAATAAACATAGGATAAATTACAAATTGTTCAATTCCTACGGAATCATAACATGTTATGGAAATTAGCCTACATGAGTGAATAGCCTGTACGTAGGCTAGAACTGCAAACAGAAAAAAAAAACAAAAAAAGGAAAAAATATAATATATAAAATTAGTCATTGCTGAAAGAGAAAATAAAATGTATTTTACTGTTCCTAAAAGATTGACAACTTGAAATAATCTGAGGACTTCATGAATATGGTAAGGCTGGCAAATTCAATATAATTGCAGTTTGAGAAAAACAATAAATAGTATATGGGGTAGAGAAGTGGATGTAAGACCAAGGGAAAAGTTAGACCCGACCATATTCCTATAAGATTAAGGTCTCGGTTTCTTCAAGTCCAATAAAAGATTATTAACTTTATGTTTAAATACTGAAATAGAGCTGATTTTAATTTAAATGTTTGAAATGCTCATTTAAGTTTCTAAACAAAATATGTGATATGTAAAATGAGTTTGTTTTAGATGTATTTTCTGTTTTTCTTTAATTAAAAAAAATATTTGTTGACATAGAGATAAAAACTAAATTCATATAACTTAGACCTGCAAATAAAGGATTGTATATGATTTCAAATGTGGAAATCAGGAATACTTCTTTAAATTGTAAATCTAAGTTTAAAAGTGAATCTTAAGGTAGTTTTACTATAAAAATAATGAGGTAAGATCGTTCGGCTGACATTAGGGACAACAGAATTCCGCTCACAGTGCTAGCTGTACGTCTGACCGCTAGACACAGACACTCAAACTCTCCCCTCCCCATCTATATAATCGCAGGAAGTCGTTAAAGCGTGATCCTGTGGGTACGGGTGCTGTGTCTCGCTGTAAGTGTGCGTAGCAATTGGATTATAACATAACATGCAGGCAAAAGTACATACTACAATTGAGTATATAAAGTGAATCAATTTTGTAAGTTGGGTGATATTAAAAAGCAAAAGATGCCAAACATGTTGTACTTCTCGTCATAATAAAATTAAAAAAAACTTATAACATTATTTATGTAAAATCAAATTTGCTAATTTACAATTTAATCAAATGGCTAATCTATATATTTGAAATAATTTAGTTTTTGTTCACTGAGTTTCTGAGGCAACCCATGAACGGATTTCAACGAACCTTTTTTTTGAATTGAAGGTAATTTTGCGTTGCATGAAATTTCGATGCAATATTTTTAACTTAAACTCTCAGTTTTTATTAACATTACTTTTAATATCTAACAAGTTCAACAGGCGATAGAAGCATTTTAACACGTTTTCATTTTAAAATTACGCATTTCAGAAGTAAAACAGCTGTTTCTTTAAATATTTGAAACATAAGTAGTAAGTTCACATTTATGCCTACTTTGACTGTCTGATATTTATATGTTGGTTGTTCATGTCAAGGGAGTTTTCAAAACATCTGATTATTTAAAGACTTAAAAATAATGAATTGTGATATTTTGTTTGTTCAGTGTTTAGTTTATTCCATTGACGTCATAAGAGTTTATAAACCAAATGTTTTTAAGCATTCAATTTAATATTAGTAGGAACAGTAAATAAATATTTCACTAAAGGTGTTTAATTTGTTAGTTTGATATTTATATAATTTATTTAAAATTATATTTATTGTACAGTAAACCAGGCAAAAGAGTAACGATTAAATAGAAAGCTACTACATTCACTTGAAAATAGTTATATTATATCAAGGGAGATGTAGTTCCTTAAATTCCCTATTTTGCCTGCCTGCTTCGTAGTTGGGATGGTGGGGGGACACCTTTATACGGGGGAACAAAAATTAAAAAAAACACATAAAATGGATTAATTAACTCATTTTATGACAAAAATGTTATTATCAACTTTTCAATAAAATGCACTCCTGCTGAGCTAAAGAGCATTCAATACTGAAATTTCAACCCGAAATTTCATGTTTTTCATTAGTTTTTCTGAAATAACACAAAAAGTGTCTCACTAATGTACAAATGTATAAGGACTTAATTTATAACACAGGGGATATGTGTAATAAATGTCAACCAACATTGCTCTGCACTTTATTTTGATTGTGGAAAAATATGAGTGAGAAGTTTAGTTTATGTTGTAGTAATGGCAAAATTAAATTATCTGAAACGCACATGCCTCCTGAAATATGGAGATTACGGACAGCTGTACAATTTAAATTTTGAGGAGACTAATGAAATAAGGATGGCACATAATTCAAATTCTTATTTAAGAGAAGATGTACTAAAATTAATATCTGATTTGTATGTAATCCTTACAAAAATATTTATTAAACAATGCACCAAAATATTGAAGAAGAAAAACCATAAGCTTTAAAAGAAAATTGTCCCTACGATGAAATGGTTATGAGATTTTACCACGAACCTCACCAGGTCCGACGCCATGTCAGAGGTTGCTGCTGTGTTTCAAACTGTTGATGGAGCTCCCCCCTCTGGCTCTCTAATCGAAGTATAACAGTGTATCCTAAGGATGGAGGCCTTCAAAAAAATTGATTTTGACAGTATGCACTGTGACCCCATGAGCTATATTTTAATTTTGCCTTGTGGGGAAAGTGGATGGCATATTTCTATGCCAACTAACTGGAGGATGTAGGAGAACTAAGATTCATGTCTCAGGTACAGATCTTAGACCATTTAGGGCTGTATCTACCAGAACCTGTGTTTAGCCACGGACAGCTTTATGTTGTACTATCCAGAGCACGCTCATTTAATGATATTAAAGTAGAAATTCATCCAAAAACTAATAGAACTTTGGGCATTGTTTGTAAAGTAATACTATATAATATGTGTTGGAAGTTTTCAAAATTATATGATTATTTATCTTAATTGTTACAATATTCTCTTATTTTCCAAACACGTTTCCTGCAATTTGTTGCAGGGGTTCAACTAGTTTATAATAAAATTACATAATTTAAAATAACTGATGAGCAAGAACAGTCCTGTGAGGGTCTGTTTTTAAATTTGGGAATAATTGGGAAAATAGTTTCTTAATTGTATATGTACCAAGAAAGCACAAATTCGCATCTTTGAGGTGATGTATTTACAATTATAAGCATAATTTTAATGAAAGAACTACTTTGAATTCAAAGGTATACCCTAAATTCAAGAAAGGCTCAACTACAGATACCACTAACTACAGACCCATATCACTGGTCTCAACCTTCTCAAAAATAATAGAAAAAGTGGTGCTTGCTCGTTTAACCAAACATCTGGAAGACAACAACCTTTTAACCAACAAACAGCACGGGTTTGTAAAAGGTAAATCCACTAAAACTGCAATAACTAGCCTAATTGAGCATGTAATAAACCAGTTAGAATGTGGAAAATTAGTTACAGGAATACTTTTGGACTTTAGTAAGGCATTTGACTCCATGGGGCACGATCTTATCCTCTCAAAACTAGAAAGTCTGGGTATAAATGGAACTGCAAAAGCATGGTTCCAGTCCTACCTGAGTGGACGCAGCCAAGTGGTTGAAATAAAATGTACATACAATAACCTGATACAGTATGTGAGATCTGCTCCTAAGGAGGTCACCAGGGGAGTGCCACAGGGTTCAGTATTAGGCCCGGTCCTCTTCATATTATTCACCAATGATTTGCCAAAACACCTTGGTGATATATGCAATTGTTTAATGTATGCAGACGATACTACTCTAGTAGTCAGTGAAGACACAGCTGATAGCATAAAAGAACAATCCTCCCAAAGTTTAAATAAGGCCTATCAGTATTGCAAAGAAAATGACCTAGTTGCAAATCCAACAAAAACAAAGCAGATTTTATTCCGGAAGAGGAATGACGTAACAGGAGTAGAAGATATGGCACCTGAGGACAACGTTAAACTGCTTGGAGTCACTATCGATTCAAAACTCACATGGACACCGCACATTGACAACTTGTGCAAAACAATTTGCTCTGGCTTATATGCAATAAGGAGGCTAAAGCAAGTTGCGGACATCAGTACTGCCAGATCAGCATATTTTGGTCTATGTGAGTCACACATAAGATACGGCCTGATTGCTTGGGGAGGAACATCATTAAACAACATGCAACGGATACTGGTTCTGCAAAAACGAGCCATAAGGATCCTTGCAGAACTGCAACCAATGGAAAGTTGCCGCACTTATTTTAAAGAGATGAGGATTATGACAATATTCAATTTATATATACAAGATGTTATCTTATATGCAGAGAATCAAAACCCACTACGCAATCATAACATCCATAACTACAATACAAGACATTCCTCATATTTTGTGATACCTCAACACCGGCTCACTCTTTTTGAAAAACAACCACTCTACATCGGCTGCAAGTTGCATAATCACCTTCCTGACTATCTACGAAGGCAAAGAGGACAAGATTTTAAGAGGGAACTAAGAAGATGGCTAACTGACCGGCCCTTCTACAGCCTAGCAGAATTCTTCAATAGCAGCTGACAAAACAAATCTACACTTTATAACATTTGTAAACATTTGACGCCATTGTATTTCTCTACGAAATTACAAATAAAGTTGATTGATTGATTGATTGATTGATTGATTCTTGAAATATGTGATGAAGTTTTCAAAATCTTATAATTATTTATCTTAATTGTTAAAATATTCTCTTATTTTCCAAACACGTTTCCTGCAATTTGTTGCAGGGGTTCAACTAGTTTATAATAAAATTACATAATTTAAAATAACTGATGAGCAAGAACAGTCCTGTGAGGGTCTGTTTTTAAATTTGGGAATAATTGGGAAAATAGTTTCTTAATTGTATATGTACCAAGAAAGCACAAATTCGCATCTTTGAGGTGATGTATTTACAATTATAAGCATAATTTTAATGAAAGAACTACTTTGAGCTGATATAAAGACATTGCAGTCGAAAAAATTCAAAAATTTTGTCGACCAAACAGCCTTAAAGGAGATCCAGTGGCTGAGAGGTTACCCCTCACCTTTTTCTGAAAGAGCTATTTCCCAATTTCAATTCCCAGAATAGGGGATAGTAAAAAATGGTCCTGAAGGCTCCCATTGTTGACCCAGCACTGTGAGGCAGTTAGGAAGCGTGACTTAAGTATCACAACCTGGTAATGACTGCTGGAAATAACAACGTCAGGACCAGGCTTACCACATCCCCAACCAGAACGCCATCCAGGTTACTTGGTCCTTGTTGGTCCATAATCTATTATTACTATTCTAGTAAGGTAAGCTAGTTTAAATGAGTAAAGTACTAAGGTCACACCCTCCAATAATTTTTAAAATGCCAAGTTTTTTTTAATTGGTTTATTTTCTGTGAAAACGTATAGATGATAGAAACTGATCACAAAACCAAATGACTAATAGCAAACTTATTCACTCAATGATCATTTGTGGCTACTGCAATTATGTCACTAGTTGCTTGAACTCAATTTACATTTACATTAGACTTGGGTGTCTATGAAACTGTATATTTAGGCTTCAATAAGTGGTGTGAAAGTTGATGGATCTATTTTTGCTTTTAAGTTGAGTTTACGAGTATTTGATTTTACTTTTAGCTATGTAATGAGAATAATGATACATTTTCTCATTACATAGTTCTTGGCAACAGAACTGGGGTACCAATGGAAAAATATTGTTCGTTAATTAAGTGTCAATAATTAATCTTGTAATGATAATACATATTGTTATTAATTAATCCTGTAATTATAACAAATAGTGTTATTTGTGTAGGAATGAATGAGTGATTACATAGATTATCAGTTCCGTTGTGACATAATTCACATTTTAGGGATTTTTGGATCAAATTGTTGAAAAATATTTTAATCTCGATTTGACAAGTTAAATGTACAGTCTTTTTGTGCTTAAAACTAAAATTTTTCAGATACCAAAAAGCTTGGAGAGAATATGTGAAATTTCGACACCTGTTAGCCAATATGCCTAAACCATCCTTTGAAGACAAGCGAAAACTTGAATCCAAAGAAATTCGCCTTCAGAATATGCGAACAAAGAGCGAAATGAAACGTAACGTAACTGTAACAGTTAGCAGTGAACACTTCTACAAAACTGGGATTATGTGTGACATCGTACAGGTTAGTTTTAGAAATACAATGGGTTTAATTATCTACAAATTAAGGTCATTGGACTAATTATGCATCAATATTACAGTAAAAACATTGATGTGGTTGCCAACTTTCCAATAATAACATGTTGTGTTGCGCTGAAATTAAGATTATTTGTTTGTACTGTATGTTTATGTTAATTAAATTTCATTTTCAAAAAACATTTTGACAGGCTCATAACAAAACAAAGAAATAGACAAAAACAAATCAATACAGAGCCACATAAGAAAAAATATGTATGTATAGAATACTCACACACTATACAACATACTTTATCAAAAGAATTAAAAAAACATGGAATTGAACTAGCTTTCAAAACAAATAATAAGACCCTCAATCAATTAAATAACACCAAAAAGAATATTGAAAAAGGTGACAAATCAGGTGTATATAAAATTAAATGTGCTAGTTGTCCAAGCATTTATATTGGAAAAACAGGGCGTTCATTCAAAGCAAGATATAAAGAACACCATCCTAATCCAAAAACAGACAAACAAAAATCAACATTCGCCCAGCATCTGGTTGACAAAAACCATGATATTAGTGATCTAAATACAGGCCTACAAATTCTACATACATGCAAAAAAGGAAATAAACTAGATACTCTTGAAGAATACGAAATATATAAAGCACATACTCAAAAAAACCACAATGAAAATATTTTAAATGATAAATTACAGTTTAAATCCCATTTTATTTTTAATAGTATTTTAAGTCAAAAAACAACACCAAGAAAACAAAGGCCAGCTGATAACACCACTACACCTGGAATAACTTAATTATCAAGACAAACACATCTTTCTATATTTATAAAATTTTTGTTTATAACCTTTATTTACTATATATCTGAAGATGACATTTTAATGTTGAAACGATCGTCATACTCATTATAATATATTTGAACTGTTGACAGAGGTAATTTATTTTTATTTTTATATAAATTTCATTGTAAAGCCCCTGGACTACAATATTGACTTATGGGTGCCCAGTCGAGCACTTCAAGGAATTTAGTTATAGATTTTATGGCAACTGTCGCTAGGAGTAGCAAAGTAGCCTGCTTCACCAAAACACACACACAATGTGTTTCCCTCCCCTCTCTCCCTCATTGTCCCTACCAGCCCTGCTCCGCAGATTGTACAAAAGTACATAACTCCCTCATAATAAATTCAAGCAATGAAATTTTTGTTTACTATTTATTAATCTACTCTTTCAACCAAAAGATAACTGTACAAATTTCAACTCTTAATTATAAAGATATTATGGTTAGAAAAATAATTGGTCACACATAAGAAAAAGTGTTCCTTTACAATAGGGTGGTTAGTACCTTTGGTCCACTATGTTCTCAAATTTTAATAAAATGTTTCACATGGTTTCTTAGTGAGTTATTTACCTAGAAAGACCAAAACTTGCCACTTTAGGTTGCCATATCTTTATAAAGATTTTTGCTTTAGAGTTTTTTAATCTCAAAATACTTGATAATAATAAAAAGACTAGGACTTTTATTTTTTTTAATTGAAAAATAATTTTAGATCATAGATCCTTGAATAGGTTATACTTCTGTCAGATAGTGCAAAATGTAATTTTCATTAAACTCTTGTACTTATATGTTTCTTCAATAGGTTGCCATTATCAGAGCACTTGTAAAAAATTTAAATTTAAACAACACAAAACATAAACGTAAAAACAAGAGTTTTATGAAAATAAATAACATTTTGGGCTATCTGACAGAGGTAAGGCCTATTTAAGTTGTTCTTACTGATTAAATATTTATGTATTTCAATATTACTGGTATGAAATTAGAAAGTTGTTTAGGAAGCTCACTGTATATAAAGATAAATATCACAAGGCCTAACAAATCTGTATTTTGAAACATGAATAAGCATTTGCTTCAAATGGAGGTAAGAGAAAAACCAATTATAAAATTAAACAGTGTAGTTTTTTTTAGTTAAATTGAAAAAAATTGAAGGAAGACACATTATGGAAATTGTAATGGATCCTGATAAAGTATTATAGAAACCTGATAAAATCAAATGTTCTTCTGAAAGTAAAATAACTTTATAAAAACAATTATGTGTTCTCTAGCCATATGGAAAATAATTTGATGTGTTAATGTTATCATTGCCAATTGTTGTTGGCGAACTTTATGTATTGTATGTTGTGCTTGACTTGGCCATTGCTGTAATTTGACGTTGTCAATAATTTTTTAATTACTTTTACAACAATAAACGATAATTTGATTTGATTGAAAATTGATGGAAACTTTCTTGTAATTGAAACTCTCTATATTTATTAATTTTTATTATTTTTACTTCAGGGGTTATTATACTATTTAACTGTGGAAAATAAAATATCTCTTGATTCTCATTCAGTATTAAATCAAATTTTCTTTTTTGAGACTTAAAGCTTTTATTGACCGCAATTAGTAGTAAGCTGGACTAAACCAACTCTATCTTCGAGAATGTAGCTTCCAGAAGATGCAGACTAAGATCAATCCCACAGTGCATACTACAAACAGACCACACTTACATATGGTGGACTTACTGCGCACAAGGACAAATAAAAATTTGTTTGAAACTGTACAAGAAAACTCTGGTTAAAACCAGGCAAAATTCAAAACGAACAAAATCACAGAAGATGGCAAATAAGACCATAAACAGCGCCCCCTGCCAATTTATGTGCTACCCCTATGAGACACCCCTACCAAGAGATAAAGGAACCTATAATAGCCAATCATGGGGGTGGTAAAGGAAGCACAACAGATTACACCCACAAAATCATGAAAATTTCAGAAAACTTAACTGGAAAAAGTCTTTGATTTAATAGAAAATTCGAACAATTAATGATGAAACTGTGACTGATCATTAATTGTTTTTAATGTGATAGTTTACTTTTATGTTTGAGGGGGTATTAATTATAATTCTTAGGAAAAATAGCATACACAATATTTATTGGAAATTGTTACAATTCAAACCAAATCTACAGATGGTTTACTTTTTGAATTTTTAAATTTTTCTTTAACTAATGTAACATAACAGTTTCAAAACAATTTTGTCTCTGCGGGTAGAGGCAAAAGTAAGTTATTCCTATATATTTTGCAGCATACAATGTTGATCCCAGTTCTGGTGTCTCACCTGAGGTTCCATCGTTCACTTGATGTGCTGGAGGAGAAAATAAATTATACTTTTACAAACAGATACCTTCTCCAGCTTGCTCTCACTCATCCATCATACAGGTCAGTGAGTGAATTGCCTTATCAATATAAAACATATATAAAAAAGTATCAATTTTTAATGAACACTTACCTTATAGACTGCCCACACATAAACGTACATTGAAGTTGACCCACCCACTCACTCATATACGTACAGTGTTGTTGACCCACCCATACATGTACAGTGAAGTAGATTCAATAAGATAATATTCAATTTAATTTTAATTAAAGCAAATAGCTAATGAAATTGACTTCAAGTAAGAACTAAATATTGATTCACTATAACTTAGTATTGTTTTAGATTAAAATAGCAAGGTAACAAGACAACACATCTGAGCCTTAACCGAGTCTTGAAAAATGTAAAGAAGTAAAAATCAAAATATTAGCTTGAAAACCATAATACAATATGTATATGTTGTTAGAGTAAACGATTTATCATAAATAAATGTAGTACGCTTGGTTTATATATACACCTCTACATATGAAACATCAGCTATTTGTTAAACATCTTTCCAATTATTAGCAAGTGCAAGTACCACTGCCTTTATACTTATGTTGATTTTGATTCCTTTAATGATTGGTAGTAACTATTTTGGTTTTTAATACTTTTTAGGGAAAATTTTGGTACAAATCCTGATCATGCAAGGAATTCTTTAACAAACTGCGGGATTCGTCAGCCAGTATATGGAGACCGAAGGATACATTACATGAATACTCGGAAGAGAGGTAATCTAAAAATGACTATCCTCCAACCCCTCCTACCCCTCACATGAGACTAATGGCCTATCCTCCCACCCATAGTATGGGTTTCTCAAATTAATCAGTACAAATTATATATAATTTCAAGGTAATTTATTTTTATTTCAACTTCTCTTGAAAATTAAATGTAGTTGCTCTAAATGAATTCAGCTATTTTAATTTATTTCTGGTAAAATGGAATCCTTCAATATGCTTTTAGTCAACTTTAGATAATGCATAATAGATAAGCCAAATTTAAAAAAGTGTATTCATTTGTTTTCTAGGATTGAATTCTCATAGATACATTTAAAGATCTTTAAGATTAATATAGAGTGATTTAAAAGAATTTAGATTGATTTTTTATTTGAGTTTATTTAAATTTTACAATATAGTTGTCAGTTTAGGCTTAATTAATTTTGTTAGCATTTTTTTTTATACCTATTGCTGACTAAATCTCATGGGTTATTGTACACAGTTCATTTGTGAGATGTTTGTCATGTTGTTCAATAGCCATAAGACTCTGAAGACAGTGTTTCCCAGAAGTAAATGTTGCTATTAGTCGTACTAGCAAAATATTGAACACTAACCATCAAGTCTAACAGAAGTATTGATCCTTTCTAGGAATTAATACATTGATAAACATCATGTCAAGATTTGGCAAGTCAGAAGAGACAGAGTCCAAAATAACTCATAATGAGCGCTTGGAGTTCCTAGGAGATGCTGTAGTGGAGTTTGTGACTTCAATCCACCTGTTCCACATGTTCCCGGACCTGGAAGAAGGAGGGTTAGCTACTTACAGGGCAGCTATTGTTCAGAACCAACATCTTGCACTCCTGGCCAAGGTAGGCTACAGTTTAGTTTCTTGCATAACTTGTAATGTTCATGGTAACTTTAGCCTGTAAGTGTAAAAGGTAAAAAACCTTTTAAGTGTAGTAGTTCATGGTTCCTGGTCCCCAGTAACAGATGGAGCCGTAAAATCAAACACTATTGAATAAATTGAATATTTTTACTATTTAATAATCTGTTTTGTGTATTGTTGGTTAAACAAGTTTTCATATTTCGTATTTAACATTGTGTTATATTTGTTATAATTGTGTTCAGGACTTAATTTTCTTGTACATTTTTAGTTTTCTAGTAATATACAGTATTTATCATATCATTTTCAGACTTTGGGATTGGAGGCATTCATGTTGTACGCGCATGGATCAGACCTGTGCCATGATTTAGAACTTCGACATGCCATGGCCAATTGTTTTGAAGCTTTGATGGGAGCCTTGTTTCTTGATGGAGGAATTGAAGTAAGACAGAATTTTTGCTCTCTAGGCTAATTCAAACAATTGCAAAAAAAACCAAATGTTAGTTAATCTTCCTTGATAGAGTAGATATGTTTAATAAAGGAAGGAAGGAAGAAAGGAAGTGTTAATCTTCTACTGGCTACTATATCTTTGTTGGCAAGTTTATCAAAGCACCAAAATTATATTTAAAAATATTTTATAGTGTACTGTAAATGGTTGTGTTCAGAAGCAAATAGACAGCAACATTAATTACATTAAAACAGCATTTTTACTGACAATAAAAAAATGCAGTTATGTAAAAAAAGGAACAGATGACGTGACATGTAAAATTTACATGTATTTTGAACATTTTATTTCTGAGGTAGTTAAAATATGCTAAATTTCATGTAGTTTATTAAAAAGTAACCCTTTTTAGGTATATTAGTAAACCATTGTTCATAAATGGCAAAATCTAAATCTTAAATTGGTTAAGATTGTAAGAAATTGTAAAAAGAATATTTATAAAACTCTGTTAAAATGTTAATAATTTTAATCTTCAAGAATTATACACAATTAAAAGGTTGCTAATTAAATAAATTAACTATCATATTATTGTATATAAGTATAAAAGATTATAGTTCTATAAGTTTACATGTACAAGAACCAACTAAAATTAAGGTTTACAATGTTTCTAAAACATTGAAAATATGGACCATTCATTCTTTTAGATTAGAAAAGTATTCAAATGTAATGGGGTATTTTTTTAACAAATACCCTATTTGAAATTAGTCTGGAAAAAAGCTAAATACGGAATATCAACTTACATTGATGAAACATGTATTTGTGATTTCAATATAAATACTAACTATAACACTAAACATTTTTCATACTAAGAAATGGTATCCTTTTACATTTGATCTAGAGTCTTATTTTTTGTGTGTTGTATTAAACCTTGTAATTTTAAAAAAGAATAGGGGCGTGTTCAGGTTATTAAAAATCATAATGTTCTATTAGTAGAGTTAGATTATTTGTCAATGATGATATTCCATAACTGTAATAGGGGCGAGTTCAGGTTATTAAAAATCATAATGTTCTATTAGTAGAGTTAGATTATTTGTCAATGATGATATTCCATAACTGTAATAGGGGCGTGTTCAGGTTATTAAAAATCATAATGTTCTATTAGTAGAGTTAGATTATTTGTCAATGATGATATTCCATAACTGTAATAGGGGCGTGTTCAGGTTATTAAAAATCATAATGTTCTATTAGTAGAGTTAGATTATTTGTCAATGATGATATTCCATAACTGTAATCATATTAACACATCAGCTCTGTCTTGCAGTTTATATTTGACTTGGGTAAAATCCCTGTAATGCTGAGTTACGTTGTCGTATGCATGTGGATGGGTCACTGGTAAGTCGTATGTATTCATTGAGTGTCACAGGTAGTTGTTATATGTATCCATTGGGGCTATTTATACCAAATTATTTTATTTTGGAATTCTTTAGTTTCATATGTTATGAGTATAAACAGTTTCCTACTCATTTTAGGGTTTTTTCTTCAATTAAATTCTGCTATGGAAAGTGGTAGATGTATCACCAACATTTTACCACTGATCTTTAAATATAATCGGATGCTATATAAAATCCAGATGCTGACAAGGATCCATATTTTGATAAGATCAGTAGGTCATTGTAGGCTTCCGTTAATCTAGTGGGTTGCACTTCTGCTTCCATTTTTATTTTATTTATTCATAATACGCCGATCGTCAAGATATGGGCGAATATGGATTTCGAATGATTGTGATGAGTGTAGATGAGCGAATGTAGTCATTGTTACAAACTAAGGCCGACTTCCTTAGAAAGTGTCATTAATTAATAGCCCGATGACAAATGAACAGCCGGTGGTTATCAGCTGATCCTTCTCAAAATGTGTTATGACTCTGATTGGGATCGAACTGAGAACCTTTAGCTTATGAAGTTGGGATTGAACCAACTACGCTACCGACCAATTATATATACTTATTTATAGTGATTAGGTTTCCAAGATTCATACTAATTTTGTCTGAGCTCTGTAAAATAATACAGTATTGTCTACAGAGTTTGTATTGTAGCTAGCTAAGTTTTGTCCAATGCAAAGGGCCAAAAGTTCTGCTATCTGGAGGTACACTTAACCCTCCAACTGATTTGGCGATTTTAGGCGTTTTGCAAGCTTAGCTTTAATAATTTTCAAAAAATACAAAAAACTGTTCAAACACCATGTATTATATATCAAACTGTTCACAAAAGTATGCTCTATAAGGTAATAGAAAATGTAGAAACATGCCAGTAGTTAAAAAAAATCCAGACTTCATAAAAGTCTGACTGTAATTTTTTTTGTTTTTTACATTTGAGCACTATGAATAGTCACACAGTACACGTAAATTAAAAATCCAAGATATACTAAATGTTTCAAATTTTATTGTAAATAAAACCATATCACAAACTTGCAAGTTTAGGAAAAAAAAGTTGATAAACCAAACATAGTGCATAAGTAAAAAATCGTCCAATTATGTACAAAATGTATTTAAACATTGCTTGGGGGAAAATTTGCCATAAATGTTACCTTTGACACAAGTAATAAAAGAAACACGCTAAATAGGTAATAGAATTACAAAACTGCATAGAAAAAAATTATTATGATATATTTACATATTTGCTAAAGAATGCAAATCTTCAATGTCGCTAGGAATGTCACCTTCCACTAACTATCATCTAAACAACGTCTAATAGCACTAAACCTACTAAGTTCATTCATGATAAAAGCTAAAATAAACAATAAAAAAACTATAACTACCATAACCTATAGTAAACCTAAGTTCCCAAATATAGGTCATAAATGTAGCAAAAATATTTTCAATATTTACCTTGCCCTTTATTCAAAAAAGGAACTAATGTTCGATCTAATTATGATCTAGGATCAATCTCAGTAATATTGGAAATTATGAACAACCATTTGTCAATGCTCTCATCTTGCTTTTAGACAAATATTATCTTGTATTAAACTGGCAAACCAATTTCTGGCCAAACAGGTATCACATTATTAACTACAAACGCACCTGAAAGCTATCTAGTTTTATGTTCTATTGGAGCAACACAGAAAAGGCTTTCCTGTGGATGTCCTTTCATTAAAAAAATAATTGTCCTATAGAATCCAGATTGTTCTGCAGTAATATGTTGAATGCTGTAATAGGGCACTAGGTCAGGAAGTAATAAAATTAGAAAGGAAGAGCATCATCAAGTTTACTTGGAAAGATAAGACCAACAACTCAGTGAAATCAAACAAATGTGTAGTGCCACTGATCTTTGTTCAGGCTGGAGAGATACTGAGTTTCAGTTTTCTGTGGGTAGGTGCCAGTGGTGAGGAGTGTGTCCACAAAGAAGCGAGCCGAGCCGCTTAGTTATTATATCTGTTGTTTTTTTTTACTGCTTACTCAATGTTATTATAAAATTGATATAATCCGAGCTGTCATCACTTATCAGGAAACGGATGACAGTAATTCCTAGAGAAATAAAATAGAATAATGTTTATTTCTGGAACACAATATACAACATAGCAATACATAAGTTTTGAAGATTTACAATTTGTTACCATACAGTTCTTGAAATATTCCAGTATACAAATTTCAATCAATATCAACTAATTATTATTATGTGATATCAATGTCCATAAGCTAACAATACAAAGTATACATTGTGAAAAACAGAAATATCAGGTACCCCTTTTGCTATAGCTGTTGTGGGGTTACCTAAACAAGAAAATATGGAGTTCAGCCCGTGGCTCATAAATTACATCCTTAAGTAATACAATTATTTACTAAAGAGTTATTTAAATTAACAATTTCAAATTCAAATTGTGCCTTTTAACCTATTAAGTATAACCAATTTTCAATATCGTTTATTGTGAAAACAAAATGTTTTATATACTTTTTAAAAGTACTAAAAGATTTCATTACTTTTCCATTGGGTTTGATTTTGTTCCAAAATTTTGGAGCCAAGTAATCAAATGATTTCTTGTGTGCTTCAAAATGAGGTCGTGACACTGCTGCTATTTTGTAATTTCTTAACCGAATACCATATTCATTGATGTTGAAAACCACATTTCCACTTCTCAAAAGGTAAATTTGCATTACTCTATAGAGATATAGATGCCTTAGGGGCATAATCTGTAGTTGTGTAAACAAAGGAAAAGATTCTTCTCGACTACCTTTAAATAATATTATTCTTATCAACTTTTTCTAGGCAGTTACTAACGGTTTTAGAGTAGAATAGAAAGCCCCTCCCCAGCATACCAATCCATACTGTAATTTCGAATTTACTAACGTGTAATAAATGGTTTTTAAGACTGACAGAGGACATAACTGGCGCAAAAAATAAAATTTTCTTACCAAATACAAGAAGTCATTTTTCAGTTTATTTATGTGCATTTTCCAGTTTATATTCTCATCAACTATTATTCCCAAATATTTTATATTATCACTCCTCTCAATTATTATACAATCATTACAAGCACTTGTAGTTTCTCTCTCAACACATACATAACAATTATAATATATGTTATCTATATTTTCATTAGATCCTCTGTAACTGTATGATAAATATCTAGTTTTATTGCTCAATGACATGCAATTATAATCAAACCAGTATTTCAAATAATTTAAGTCCATTTGTGCTTTATAGTAAATATTATGTGGTTGATTCTGATTCACACAATACGTCAGGGCTGTGTCATCAGCAAAAGCAGTTAGATTACCAAATAAATTACCATTACAAAGGTCATTGATATAAACTAAAAAAAGAATTGGCCCCAGGACCATCCCTTGAGGACTCTGTATTTTATTGCTAAAGGGTCGCTTAATTCCTTTCGGTATGATAACTTTAAAACCATTTAAATTGAACACCGCGAATACCCGACAACCATAATTTTTTTAGCAATATCTTGTGATTCACACAATCAAACTCCTTGGTTATATCAATGAACACACCCAACACATTTTTGTTCTCATTTAATCCATTTTGCAGCTGTGAAGTGACTTTCAGTAAAGCATCTTCAGTACTTTTACCTTCCATAAACCGAATTGATTTTTATTTTTTTAAAGTCATACCACGTTCAAATTACATTGACAAACCTCAGGTGTGTGCTGGTGGTCAGTAGTATACCCATCTACCTACACCTCAGTTGTGCTTCCAATACAGTCACTTTGTGTTGGATGTTGTTCAGGTGTATACCAAAATAAATTCACACAAAGTGTCTAATTGTGGGCTACTTGTCTTCTGAGATAATCCACAAGAATATCAACAAGAGTGTACGTGTTCTATTAACAAGTATAGTCAAAAATTCATCCTTGTATGATAAATTTGCATAAACTATAACATAAATGTGTTAAAACAATACATTGTAAACGCACATTTTGTAAAGTCTTAGTTAGTTAAAAATATAAATTGTCCACTGTGTCGCAAATTTATAAAACTTTTTGTCTAAAGCGTATAAAATGTCTATTTACCACACTATTTGTATATTATGTATTTATATATTATATATTTATAATTCTTATATGTTTGTTAATTCAATTGTTTCAACTTATATTAGAGAATACCATTAAGAAAAAAATTAAAATTAATTAAATTGAATTGATACATTCAAGATGTTAAAGTAAGGCTTTCTTAGAAGATTGCACCTAAATATTTTATAAAGAAATTTTAAATATACCACCCTCTCAAGTAAAGGGTGTAAAAAATATCAGATCTGAATCCTAAATTTGATAAGTTGTTTGATGACATCACTGAAAGAACGATTAAGATACAAATGCAAGATAATAAGATTGTTGTTTCGTACATTGACAAACTTCGGGTGTGTGTTTAATTCTATCCTGTCACACGAGTTTGGAATTGTGTTAAATTTCAATCTCCTCTTTCCATACGTTGTCTCTTTTCATCTTTCTCCACCTCAATTGTGTTTCCAATAAATAACTTTGTGTTGGATATTGTTCAGATGTATAACAAAATCTTGACACAAAGTGTCTTGTTGTGGGTTATTTGTCTTCTGAGATAATCCACAAGAATATCAAGAATAATGTCTTTTCATATTCTTTTGTTTTTATTTGTAATTTAGTTTTGCGTGCAATAGTTTGCATAAGTTTGTTAAAAACTTTAATTATAAATAAAATTCATGTTAGAACCTTTTTACTATCATTGATCTAATGTTACTGTCGAGAGTCACTATTAGTTTAATATAATTTTAATAAATGAACCATTTTGTGTGCAATAGTTTACATAATTTTGTTAAAAACATTAAGGTCGTGTTGGATTAAAGTCTTTTTAAAAGTGTTATTAAGAAATTCATATTCACAAATTTATTATATTATCTGATGACAGTTGGGAAAACATATTGTCGAAGAACAGTATCAGTGTTAAATATAATTTCAAAAGTTGAAAGTAAATACACAAGAAATTGTGTCAAATATTTAATTGGTTTTACTATATCAAACTGTAGTGTAAGTGTTGATATCATTCGAAAATATCAAGATATCTTAAATTGGAATTTGTTAGCTCAAAATCAAACAAACACAGTGAAAATCTCACTAGAGAATTCATAAAAAATTCAATCTTGAATATTTACGTACTTGTTAGGATTTGACTGTTGATTTTATAAACGAGTAGACAGTTCCATATGATGAAAGAAATACAATATTTGGTGATTGTCCTATCTGTGTAAACTATAACATGTTAAAACAATACAATGTAAACACACATTTTGCAAAGAGTGTTTAAACACTTGGTTAATTGAAAATATCCATTATGTCACAAATTTATAAAACATTTTGTTAAAAATGTATAAAACGTCTATTTTAATTAGAAATTTTATCAAAAATTCATATTTAGAACATTTTTACTCTTATTTATCTAATGTTACTGTCGAGGGTCACTATTAGTTTAATATAATTTTAAATACCCCAAATATTATATTTTTACTATTTTTTACAACATTTTGTGACTGTCCTATCTGCATAAACTGAATGTGTTCAATGTAAATTGCAAAGAATGTTTAAAATGTTTGGTTAAATGACCACCGTTATTGTGTTTAGGTAGTGTATAAAATATCTATTTACTTCACTTGTTGTATATTATGTATTTATAATTGTTCTGTATATTCTTATATGTGTTTTTTATTTGTATTTTTGTTGTGTGTAATAATTTCAATCTCCCCCTTTCATACGTTATCTTCCTTATATACCTCATGTAAATATGACCACTATAACCACACAACCTACAAGTTTTCTACTTCCTATACAGTCACTTTGTATTAGATGTTAGTCAGATGTGTGCTCATCTACCTCCAATTGAGGTAGAGGAAGATGGGCATACATTTGATTAACATCCAATATCTGAGCACCACCCAATACAAAGTATCTTGTTGTGGGCTACTTGTCTTCTGAGATAATCTACAAGAATATCAAGAATAATGTGTTCTCATATTCTTTTGTGTTTTTTATTTGTAATTTAGTTTTTGTGTGCAATAGTTTGCATAAGTTTGTTAGAAAATTTAATTAGAAATAAAATTCATATTAGAACATTTTTACTTTCATTTATCTAATGTTACTGTCGAGAGTCACTTGTCACGCCTGTCCGTATAAAACTTTGCTAGCTCAGGGAGAAGGGGGGGGGGGGTTCTTCTAAGAGACAGGCCCAGTATAAGGGAAAAGTTTTTAGTAGCTATCACCCAAATAAAAATAAATGTTTCCAAGTTCATCAATAGTAGCTAGGGATTAGGGCGCCACCTTGTTGACCTAAGAATGGCAGGACTCCAACAAGGAAACTTTCCTGCAGGTGTAAGATGTACTGATGATTGTAAAAGTTCCGTTCTAGCACTATATCATGAACTATGTAAATAAATATTTCTCCCTGTGGTTAGCCAGGAGTTTAAATCAAAAAGAAAATTGTTAAACTAAACACAACTACCTAAAAACAAAACAAAATAAATACTTATCCTCGTCACAAAATTTAAAAACACAACATGTTAGTGTGAACAGAAAAACTTAACTCTTTTATTCCCAAAACATAACTTATTGTTGAACAGAAAACAAATGTTAGAAACATACATATGAATAAATTAAGTTAAAATAAATAACAGCTGATCATCTGTTTCCAAATCGATCGTTCACACATGATAACTGTTTACCTTAAAGTCTTGACTGTAATATAACTTTATGTACAGCAAAAAATTGAAATGTCACAAACACTCCCCTTCCTCCAGAAAATTTCCCAAATTTTCTAATCCTGAACATACTTCTTCAGATCAGTGACATGCCAGTTACCAAGTGCTTTTCCTTTTAGATCGGCCAGAGACTATACTAAACTTGAGATTTTCCATGTCACAACAAGTGGCAATAACAATAAAGCGGGGTGCCAACTTCGCCGAAAAGTGTTTAGAAGCATCCGACTGAGGGTAATTTCTTTTTAGCAGGAGGTCATTAACTTTAAACTCTACATGTCTCCTCCTAAAGTTGTATCTCTTGGCATTCTTCAGATGCGCTTCCTTAAGTCTGTCAGAAACTTCTTGGTGGAAACCTTTTAGCTCTTTCAATTTTTCCCCATATTGCTGACAATCTTCAATATCTGGAGTATCCCCATTAGGGTGGTGCGTAAAAACTTAAGTTGGAAAATCAGAGTCCCTATAGTGCGGAAAAGTTGCGATTGGTATTAACAAGAAAAACAAAAAAATTTTTTTGAAATCGGAGTTCATCTTCCGATCGTGCAATCGGCTGAAAGTTTACATAAAATTATAAAAAAATGAATTTTTTTGAAAAATAAAATTTTTTTTATTTTGGTATTTTTTGTGTTCCTATAGCAATTTTTTTGTACTTTAGGCTTTGAAAAACTATAATAAAAATTATTTGTCGTCTAGAAGTATGTTTTCTGATCGCGCAACTACATGAAAATTTAACAAAAATTGCCCTTTTTGAACGTTTTTGATAGGCATTAAGAAAAAACCAAGTGAGGCATAAAGGGTGTTGATTTTGAGTTTCGTGCCAATTGTGCAGCTCTTCGCTTGTTTAGATAATAATATTATCTGAACAACCCAGAACTCACCACGTGGAGGTGGCTGCTCTTCGAGTTCCACCCACCCACACCCTTCCCATCCATCCAACCAATGAGGGCGGGGTTTGTTATTTACACATCGCATTTTAGGTACTTTCTTTGGTTTTCAGTCTATTTTGGTGAACATATTTCTTTGGCCCTGTTTACTCTGCACTAGTACTTGGTTTAGGAACCACTCTGTATTTTGATGTACTCTCAAAATTGGGCATGAGTGATCTGGATTCTAGTGTGGCTCTGATATAACCATCTCTTGATTGGGACCCACACACTTTGAGCGACGCTTCGGTGATGAGCTTCACGCACCTTTCAACGGCTTGTGTATGACAGGGAAATTTTTTACATCCCAGTTAGGAATATCACCACACTGAATCGCCAATGAAATTTCGTCATCGGGTACATTTCGAAGAAGAGGAGGAGAAAACAACCTTGTGTTAGCCCAATCAATTAACTCCGAGTAGTCACAAGCATTGAAGTTTAAAGTAGGCGTGATAAAGTTTCTGACGGTTTTACCCTTTGACCGTGTCTGTCTTGCTTTCAAGACTCTTCTGAGACCCAACTCTCGTATATGCTGTCTCTTATCAAAAATCATGGCAATCAACATGTTCTCAGGGTTAGCGAAAAACGCGTTCCTTTCAATAACTGGATGTACTATTGCCTTTAACTCGTCAGACAAATATCGAGAGGTTTCAATAGCTCTGTAAACGTGATGTGGCCCATCTGTTATGTACTTACTGCACTTTATCTCAAACCAAACTGGCATGTAGGATCTTAAAATGTACTTGACTAATTCCTTTAGAGCATCAGATGGCTCTTCTTCGCTCACATACAACCGAAGAACCCTGTTTGCGCACGTGAGCCATCTGGCGTGCGAAATAGGGCCCGGATCTCGTTTCGATAAGTCCATTGGAAATTCCCCAGTCTTTATGGCTTGACTTATGTCCCAAAAGTACTGTTGGTCTTTACTTAGCAGTTTCCTGTCCACTTGAGGTATATCGCAATCAATAGGTTGAAAATTAATAACTGGTAGTTTGTCGCAACTATTTAACTTCTGCCCAATCGGCCCACTAAATGATTTTGGACCTGTTGTGTTTCCGTCCAAATGTTGGAAAAGATGATGGAATGGTAATTCAATAAAATGAAGCATGCACACTGCCCACTGAAGGGGTCGTCCAAGATGCATTTCAAGATGTCTAATTGCACCACTCTTCCACCCTGTATTTGTATTAGTACCATCACAACCTACAACATCTAAGGATTCTAATGAAATTCCCTGTTCGCAGGGCCGCCCAGAGACTTTTGGTGGCCCCGGGGCAAAGTTTACCATGTGGCTCCTTCCTTCACTTCAAAATAAATTTAATTACTCTGATTGTCAAATACACTATAATTGATATTTTACTTTTAGCACATTCTATGATATTCTTACCATCTCTTTCGTTAGATTACTTTTGTAATTATTAAGATTCTTGTTCGTGGACGTTTTCTCAGGGCTAGCTGCGAAGCTCCGGTAAGTTTTTCTCTAATTGTCATATACTTTTTAAACATTTCCTTAAGTATTACCGCTACAATAACATCAATCTCTTATAACAAAACTGCTATTCTTTAATATTAAATAAATAATAACGAACCAAGCAATGCCACAGTCAGTTGCATAGGCAGTTGCATAGTTAGGCGCAGCAGCTCTTCGATTGCCAGTTGAGGAGCCATCCTCGCCAATGATATTAGCTGTGAGTGAGGGAGGGAGGGGCCAATAAATTTGTATAGGCCACTTGGCTTCGCTAGCTAAAGAGCAAGTGGCCGACTGTTCACGAAGTAAAATAATTTGGCGAGCGCGAACATCTAGTGCTTTAAAAACAGTCAACTGAGAGTTGAGGTTATGTTATTGTTTTCAAAACAGGTTGTAGACCACTGGGTACTAGCTTATTGATGTTGGACATTAAAACATCTAGTTTATATTCGTGATTTTAGTTTGTCTTTGTGCTAAACTTTAAAACTATTCAATTTTTATTTCACAGGCATAAAAGGCATTTTGTACCAACCCAATTTTCTCAGCATAAAACATAGTAAAATTTATGTCTGTCAAATTGGATACTATATCATTGATGTACATCACGTCCGTACAGTGACAGTGGTTTTGACACACCCATTCACGAACAGTGGTATTGATTGACCCTACCGCTCAACAATACACGTACAGTGGTTTCAATTTCACTTATCACGCAACAAACAACAAATAAATACTGTATTAATGATTGTCAAAAATATAAATGGCTTACTCATTCGTCAGTAACAGTAAAAAATTATGAAAACTATTTTGATTTGTCGTAGATTTGTTAAGTTAATGAATGACAACATTAATCAATTATGCTATTTGTTTGGGAACAACCTGTATGTGGGCATAATTGGTTTTTAATCAAGAGCTACTCTACTGAATATGTTGAGAATACACCCCTGTTCCTGTTACAGTTTCAGGGTAAATTAAACCAGACAATAAAAGAGTTACAACAAGTTAAATGTCACAAAATATATATATTATTCAAAAGGAGTTGTACAAATCTGAACAATGATGAAGCTGTTTTATCTATTAACGGTGTACTTAAGAGCTCCTCTTTTCATTAAGAATTATGTCATAATATATTGGTAAAATGTCTTTACGAACATCCATGTCATAATAACTATTAAATTTAAAATGTCAAAGGAAACATTACAGTAGAGAGAAAGTAAAAAATTTGCATGTGCAGTAAACTCTGATTAACCGGTTAAATATGATGGAAGATGAATCCGGATAGTACAGAACGTAACAAAATTATAATTTTTAGATAAGATTATTCCACGCGATTCCTCCAGCGATAGCATAGGACAAGTTGAATGTAATGCATCATACACACATATTGTTGCATATCCGGTAAGCGAGCGGTGATGTTGTATGCATATTTACCAGATTTAAGTACTGTACCTAGAAATCTACTGTAATTTAGTGGTTTCATCGTTAATTTATTCTTTTATACTGTAAAAATATATAATTTACTTTGCAGTATATTACAATACTATATTGAAACATTAGTCTATTTTTATTGATTTCAATAAAACGTTACCATAAATTACTGGGACTAAACTTTAGTTTTTTGTTCTCTCAAAATCTGGAAATGGAATATGAATCAAAGCAAATTAAATTAATTGATAATTATATTAGTTTACTAGAAAACCCAAAAGAACGCATTAAATTACAGAAATATCACTCTATAAAATACAACAATAACAAAATATTTCTTTACTGGACGACAGTAAACAAACAGACTAATGCTTGACGATGTCCCCGATCTACCCTTCGTGACAATTAATTGAACTCTTCCATCCACGTTGTTACAACATTGTATATTTTGCCTGCGGGTTTTTTGGGTGCAAAACACAGTTATTACTGAAATACGACTACTATTTCTTAAATTTAGTGCATATATTGAAAAATTGCACTGAATTACTGCAAAGAGGAAAGAGTGCAACGTTGCCATGTTCGAACGGAGTGCCGCCGCCTACTACCAGCTTTGAAACCAAGTTTGTAAGAACCTTTTCTCATAAAGACTTTTCGACCTTATTAAAATGTTTTTACTTTAATTTTGTTTGCTTATTTAATTGTGTTGTTTTTAGGCTTCCACTTTTTTATTACAATTTATTAATTTGGATACTTTAGGCCGCAGGTTACTGATCACTCGTTTTCACATTATATAGATCTATTATTTTGCTACGATGAGTCAAGGGATTTTCGAAACACTAAATCAAGATTATTTATCTACATAAACAGAATTTGTGAAAAAATACAAAATAAGGATAAAAGCTTAATCAACAAACCACTACAAATACAAATCAATTCGCAATTGCTGTATTATCTTAAGTTTATAATAGTACGAGGGTCGTCTCAAAAGTAAGTTACACTATTTTTTTAAAGCCGTTCTGTTGGCGCCAGAAGTCTGGGAGTCGCGGAGTATTTGCGTCTGGGCGTAATGGCAGCACTGTAAAATTCCTATGCGCGTGCGTCGATCGATCGGCCAGTCAGACTACAGGCAATATGGAGACACCACTTGTTCCTACCGCCGATTGTGAAATTCGCGCTATTATTCGTTTTTTAACAGCAAAAAATAAAACTGCTACTGCAATTCATCATGAGTTGTGTAGTGTTTATGGTGAAGGTGTGATGTCAAGGCCAATGGTATCTCGTTGGCGTCAATCACTCATTGAAGGACGGACAACACTGCATGATGAACAACGAAGCGGCCGCCCCTCCACTTCTCGCGCGGCAACTGTTGTTGAAGATGTCAGAAAGGTCATTGACACCGATCGGCGCCTGACTCTTGACGAAATCCTTTGTCAACTGCCTTCTAATGTGGAAATAAGCCGTGCATCACTCCACAGGATTATTTCTGATGATCTTCATCTGTCAAAAGTGTGTGCAAGGTGGGTTCCACGCCTTCTCACAGAACAGCACAAAGAGCAGAGAGTTGATGCTGCTTTGCAATTTCAACAATTTTTCGATGATGAAGGAGACAATTTATTCGATCGAATAGTGACTGGGGATGAGACCTGGATCCATCATTGGACGCCTGAATCGAAAAGACAGAGTATGGTATGGAAAGGAAAGGACGAACCAACACCAAAAAAAGCGAAAGTTGTGGAATCCGCTGGAAAAATCATGGCGACGGTTTTTTGGGACAACAAAGGTGTGTTATTGATCGACTACCTTCCTCGTGGGACTACAATAACAGCAGCACGGTATTGTGAACTTTTGGAACAACTGAGAAGAGCAATCCAGAACAAAAGAAGAGGAAAGTTGACGAAAAAAGTTTTTTTGTTCCATGACAACGCTCGCCCACATGCTGCTCGTCAGACCCAAGACCTGCTCACAGATTTTCGATGGGATGTTTTTGGACATCCACCTTACTCCCCCGACCTTGCACCAAGTGACTTTCATCATTTCCCACACCTCAAACAACATCTTGGAGGTCGGCGCTTCGCAAATGACGATGAGCTGAAAGAAGAGGTTGAGAGTTGGCTAAGCAATATGGCGGCAGAATGGTATGATGAGGGACTGAAAAAACTGTTACCACGTTACCAAAAATGTTTAGAAAATCATGGAAATTATGTAGAAAAATAAGGTTAACTTGTACTTTTCAAAATATATCATTTAAAATATTTTCTGATGTTTTTTATACTTTTAATAAAATAGTGTAACTTACTTTTGAGACAACCCTCGTAATATATCATAACTAATGGTTTTGTAAGGATAATAACGTGACCAAGCGATTGATTTTCCTACCACTAAAAGCCAAGATAGAGTTGAATTTAGGACAAGTATAACAATTTTGTTTGAAGTTGTATATACTTTTGAAATTAAAGTTAAAAAATAAAACATACAGAAACGTTCTTATCCACTTTGTATTAAACATGTCTAAAAACGGAGTTTTGAGTAATACAAATGTAAAGTTAGTGAGTCTTTTGACATGTTTTATATAAATAGTGTACGAAAACAGGACTTTTTTTTTTTTTTTTTTTTTTTTTCATATACATTTTTTAGCCCCTGAGCTGTTCAATCAAATTGTAAGAGAAAATTACTTACTTATTCCGTCGTACAGCTCCTTTGTGAATAATATACTCAGTACATGTTTCACCGTAAGTACGGCATCCTCAGCTGGTCATTAAGTGAAGATCATCCACCTAATAGGTTTCGTCACAAGATAAAATTACACAAAACACAAAGTACATAACATAATAAATAACATTAAAACTCGCACGGACGAACACTAACGACGAGCCAGTCATGACTGTACATAATTAGGTTTAATGTTGTGTTTTAGGCAATCTTTGTTAAATTTGAGGTTATGTATTGTGTTATGCAGTTTTAACTTCACATTTTTATACTGAATGGCTAATATTGCTTGACTAGCATGTAGAGATTTCATATACATTTTTTAGCCCCTGAGCTGTTCAATCAAATTGTAAGAGAAAATTACTTACTTATTCCGTCGTACAGCTCCTTTGTGAATAATATACTCAGTACATGTTTCACCGTAAGTACGGCATCCTCAGCTGGTCATTAAGTGAAGATCATCCACCTAATAGGTTTCGTCACAAGATAAAATTACACAAAACACAAAGTACATAACATAATAAATAACATTAAAACTCGCACGGACGAACACTAACGACGAGCCAGTCATGACTGTACATAATTAGGTTTAATGTTGTGTTTTAGGCAATCTTTGTTAAATTTGAGGTTATGTATTGTGTTATGCAGTTTTAACTTCACATTTTTATACTGAATGGCTAATATTGCTTGACTAGCATGTAGAGATTTCATATACATTTTTTAGCCCCTGAGCTGTTCAATCAAATTGTAAGAGAAAATTACTTACTTATTCCGTCGTACAGCTCCTTTGTGAATAATATACTCAGTACATGTTTCACCGTAAGTACGGCATCCTCAGCTGGTCATTAAGTGAAGATCATCCACCTAATAGGTTTCGTCACAAGATAAAATTACACAAAACACAAAGTACATAACATAATAAATAACATTAAAACTCGCACGGACGAACACTAACGACGAGCCAGTCATGACTGGCTCGTCGTTAGTGTTCGTCCGTGCGAGTTTTAATGTTATTTATTATGTTATGTACTTTGTGTTTTGTGTAATTTTATCTTGTGACGAAACCTATTAGGTGGATGATCTTCACTTAATGACCAGCTGAGGATGCCGTACTTACGGTGAAACATGTACTGAGTATATTATTCACAAAGGAGCTGTACGACGGAATAAGTAAGTAATTTTCTCTTACAAGAAAACAGGACATCTCATAGAGGTGGCCCACTGTCCACACCACTCAAGTATATTTATATGTTCGCAAACTGGAATTTATATTTTGGTGTGTTCACAAGCTGCATGACTTTACACTTGTTCGCAAACAAGACAACTGGCGAGGGAACAGTTGCAGTCACACACCAACCAGAGCGTATGCTGCTGTCACACCACTATGTCGACCGCTGACAAACTTCAAAGACCAGTGTACAACTTGCTCCAAAAGGCTCCCTGGTTGCTATAAAACCAATGGTTTAGTTTAAACGTTTTAAAACTAAAACTAGAAGACTTATCTGGCCTAATATACCTTTTGATATTTTGATACAGGCCTGAATCGTTTCTTATCTTATCTAGTAGATTATTAAGTATTTTCTTTTTTGTTGCATGAAATGTGGCCCCCCCTGTGAACTAAGTCTGTGTGGCCCCGGGGCAATTTGCCCCTTTTGCCCCCCCCTCTGGGCGGCCCTGCCTGTTCGTTGCGATACGACACAATCAAATCAGCTATGTCCTTAGCTGTTCCAGACTTTGGAGACACATGCCCTAAATAATGAGATCCAGGTTCTTGTATGATTGCATAATGTTCCTCTTTTACAGTTCGACGAAATTGTTTGGATTCAAATTTCTCTATAACTAATGTGTCATCCTTGCGCCCATCAAAATATAAACCATGTGGTTCAACTGATTGCTGATCTTCTTGCAATTTCCGTCTACAGAGGCTCTTCGCCCTTCTTATTTTGTACCGATCAACAACATTTGAGGTATCTGATTCAGTAACTAAACCAATGTCTTCTAAAACACTTGATGCTATGGCAGCAGCTGCCCGATCTGACACACCGTACCGGTCACAGTGCAATGCAGTGGCTTGTAGCTTAATTTTCATCTGCCAAGGGGATTTTTTCTTTGTAGAGGTGGTAGCTTTGAACTCATCGTCATCATTATTATCAATTGTTTCACAATCAGAGAAGTTGCCTTGAGCTACAATCGCATCATCAATGTCCTCCATTTCAGTCTCTTTTGGCTTAGGGGATAGTCTTTTCAGCGTGTAACCTTTTCTTTCAAGCCTATTACTAAGTTTTTTTGTCTCCTTTTGATCAACAGTACCGATTTTTCCCAATCTATACTTTCTCTGCAGGTAAATAAACCTGTGTTCAATAACTGGAATTTTGTTTGGCTTCTCACACAAACAGTTTATTGTTATCGTACAATTACAAAGATCGGGGGTTTTCTTACAAGAACAATCTAAATGCATTTCACACTTGCACGCTGAGATATCAAAAAGTTGGGATGCTTGGCTTTTCAATGCGTCAACCTTTTCTATGAACTTTGGTTTATTCTTGTCCCGATTGTACGATTTTATGAGACTTAGATACTTATCATAGTAAGATTTAATTATCTGAATAACTCTATAACAAGTTACAGTAGGGATTGACGCTTTCTGGTAGATAAGGATCACTTTTTGTGCGACAGTGTTGCTAACAGCTGAGAAACTAACTTTAGTGTTGTTAAGCTTACTTGCTAGCAAAAACTGTTCTTCAAAACAACATCGAAGCACATCTCCATAGCTTGGAAGAATGTTTGGCGGGAATTCTCTTGGATCATCAAATATAGGGCACCGAAACGCCTGTCTAGTTATTTTCTTAGTCAGTGCTGATGTAGCCATTTCGGTTACAAACCTGATCACTGCACAATAAAGTGACGAACACCAATGTAAAAATACTGGTTAGACGCAAGGCACTTCACTGCTAACTCTAGCCAATCAACACAGAGAGTGACAACTTAATGTGCCGCCCCCACCCAGCGATGCGCGCGCACCACGTAGCAGACACCTGACAGGAACACTAGCGCTGTTTAGAAACGTGGTCGGTGGCCGCCTGATGAAACTCGATTTTCAGAAATGTAGTTTATCTTTCGGCCACTTGCACGATCGTTAGATGATATCTGATTTTAAACAGTTTTGTTTTTTGTAAATAGAACTTGACTTTTTCACAATACAATAATATGTTAAAAGTGGCAATTTTTGTCAAACTTTCATGTACTTGTGCGATCGGAAAACATACTTCTAGGGGACAAATAATTTTTATTTCAGTTTTTCAAAGCCTAAAGTGCAAAAAAATAGCTATAGGAACAAAAAAAAATACCAAACTAAAAAAAAATTTAATTTTTCAAAAAAATTATTTTTTTCATAATTTTATGTAACTTTCGGCCGATTGCGCGATCGGACGATGAACTCCAATTTCAAAATTTGTTTTGTTTTCCTTGTTAATACCAATCGCAACTTTTCCGCACTATAGGGACTCTGATTTTCCAACTTAAGTTTTTACGCACCACCCTAATCCCCATCTTGCAGAACCTCGAAACCAGGACCGGAAATGGCAAGTTCCCTTCCAAAATTTAGGAACGCAGGAGTATGCTTTGTGGACTCATGATGAGCGGTGCGCAAGGCAAAACCAATCTGTGGAATATATTTGTCCCAATCACAGTGATTATCATTCACATAAGCTCTTAGCATAGACACGATGTCACGATTCACACGTTCAGCAGGGTTTGCCTGTGGATGTCGGCTGGCATTAAGCATTATCTTACAGTTATAACTCCTTGCTAATTGGGTCACAGGTCTTCCAATATATACCGTTATCGCAAATGATATATTTTGGTATCCCAAACATTAGAAATACATCATTTTCCAGGTGTTGCGCTACAAGTTTGGCTGTAGCTGCTCTAAGAGGACGTAAAATTGTAAATTTTGTAAAGGTGTCCGTAACAACAGAGAGATATTTGAATCCTTTCATGGATCGAGGTAGAGGCCCAATGAGATCAGCAGCCAACATCTTGAAAGGGGCATCCACACCACGGTAACTGCCCATCATGCCAGCTGGCCGTTGTTGGTCATATTTGGTACATTGGCAAACGTGACATTTTGAAATATAGGAAGCAATGTCCTTCCTCGTCTTCGGCCAATAGAAACGTTGTTGCATCCTCTTGAAGGTCTTCAATACGCCTTGGTGTCCACATGTTGGTGGGGCGTGGCAACCTTCAATCGCCATAGATCGCAATTCTTTAGGTAATACCAGTCGCCAAGTATCTTCATCGAGTGATGGGTCAAGCCCTTCAACTTTCTTCCAAAGTTGCTTACCTTCAATACGCCACTGACGATAACTGTCACATTGCTCTTTAACTCTTTTCAACATATTGTTGTACCACCGATCTTTCACCTCATTCGGTATTTCCATAACTGCAAACACAGTAGGCTGTTCAGGGATTTTCTCCTCTTCAGAAATAGGCATGGAGCGGGACAACATATCTGGGACAATATTTTCCTTACCCTTACGATGGACTAGTTGAAAATCATAAGCTTGCAAACGTGTAGCCATCTAGCTAAACGTCCAACGGGATCTTTAAGGTTATTTAACCACAACAAACTATAGTGATCAGTGATCACTGTGAACCGGGTGTCTTCAACGTACGGTCTGAATTTCTCAATGGCCCAAATTACAGCTAGGCACTCGCGCTCAGTAGCAGAGTAGTTCTGCTCTTGTCTTGTTGGAGTTCGGCTGGCATAAGCAACCACCACCTCGCCTTGTTCACTACTCTGGCTAAGGACGGCTCCCAGACCATAGCCTGAAGCATCGCATGAGATAATGAAAGGTTTAGTGAAGTCAGGGCATGTCAAGATTGGAGCAGAGATTAAACAAGCCTTAATGTCCTGAAATGCTTGGTCAGCCTCTTGGGTCCACTCAAATTTTGAACGTTTTCTGAGGAGAGACGTGAGTGGGTACATTCTGCTGGCAAAATCTGGAATAAATCTCCTATACCACGATGCGATTCCACACACTAGGCGGACTTCCTTCTGATTCTTAGGAACTGGAAGGTCCACAATGGCTTTCACCTTCTCTGGGTCGACGTGTAGACCCTCCTTACTAACTACATAGCCCAGGTATTTTAACTCACTTATACAAAATTTACATTTTTCTTGATTCAAGGTAAGTTTAGCTTCACGAACTCGCTTAAATATTTCAGACAATATATCTAAATGCTTCTGAAAAGTGGGCGTGACTACAATTATGTCATCCAAGTAGACAAACACGTATGGCTCTAAGTCCGGACCTAGCACATTGTCCACGAACCTTTGCCATGTAGCGGGTGCACCACAAAGTCCAAATGGCATAGTGACGAAATGAAACAACCCTCTTCCGGGAATGGTAAAGGCTGTTTTTTCCTTGCTGTTCTTTTCAAGCGGAATTTGCCAGTAGGCACTGCGAATGTCCAGACTGGAGATAAATTTGGCATCCCTAAGTCTGTCAAGGATGGAGGTTACGTTTGGCAATGGATAGGCGTCCTTTTTACTTACTGCATTAACCTTGCGAAAATCAACAACAAACCTCTTTGAGCCATCAGGCTTATCGATTAAGAAGATCGGGGAAGACCATTCACTCTTAGATGGCTCTACTACACCCAATTCTAACATTTGAGCCAATTCCTTATCTATAAGCGCTTGTCTGGCTGGTGACACTGGAAAATACCGTTGTTTAATGGCTGGGGAATCTCCCGTGTCGATAACACGCTGAACTCGATTAGTGCGGCCTAATACTTTAGGTTCGTCCTTGAAAAAGCTGTCCACAAGTTCCTTCAACCTAGCCTTTTCGTCTACGGATAGATGCTCTTCCGATCTGATACCATCAACAGAGCTACAAAATTCCTTATGCAGTTTATTTGCAAAATGCCACTCTCTATTGTGAAAATCAGCAACAATATGCATGGCTTTCCAAAAGTCAATGCCTAATATCAAGGACTGATGTAAAGTTGGCACCACCAAAACCTTCAAATTCTCTGTCCTTCCTTTCAACGTGATAGGCAAGACCACGAACCCACTAACCTCATGACGCTGTGCATCCGCAGTTTCTACAAATTTATCATTAGTGAAGTGAAAATGAGCAGGGTAAGTATCAATAATCCACATCCCATCTTTGCCCAAAATAGTATGCGAGGCTCCTGAATCCAACAAAGCAGTAGTCTTTTTGCCAAACACTCGGACAGATAAGTACGGCCTCGGATCATTGATTTGGTTCTTAATCAAATAACTTAATTGGATAGTAGTGGAATGTTTCTGGGAATCAGCTTCATTTACTTCACTGATTCCCTGCTCTGCAAGTTTTTTTGGACGGCAAGAAACACAGTCCTTTTTTAAGGTATCATCTTTTCCACAGCCATAGCAAAATTTCCTCCTGGGTCTATGACAATCTTTGAATCGGTGACCAAGTGTTCCACAATTCCAACAGGTGATGTCAGAATGGCTGCCAGAGAATTTATGTTGCACGCTAGCTACTCTATCTGTGACCACTCTTCTACTCCGATGGGGTTCCCAGTAAGCTAGATCAGGTTCCAATGCAGAATTAATCCTGGGAGAAGGTCTAGGCCTTGAAGTTCACAAGCGACCTGCTTCTGCTCGACGTCCCATAAAACGCAGATCATCTAGACTCTTAATATCAAACAATGCAAGTCTGTCCTGCAGCTGTGGGTGCAAATTATTAAAGATCTGGGCCAGACGAGTCGATTCTGGAATCTGGACAGATAGCCTACCGTACAAGCCTTCCATATCTGCCATGTACAGGTCAATAGATTCTTGTTCTCCTTGGACTCTGTTGAAAATTTCTTGCTGAAGTTGGAAGTCGTAGTCAGGGGGCTGAAATACCTCTCGCAATTCCCTACATAACTGTGTCCATGAGTGAATCCTACTGGTAGAAGCTCTGTACCAAACAAGAGCGGGGCCAGAGAAAAGATCAACAGTTGATTCAAAAAGTTCACTATGAGTAACTCAGCGAGCTCTTCGCAGTTCCTCAACACGTTCCAAAAAGGCAGCAACGCTAGATCCATTATTGTCAAACTTGATTCCCCACTTGTAAACAGGAACATACTTAGGACGGACACCAGGACCAGACGTTTCCCTGAGAGGAATGGGATCCATTACTTCCTCAACATGCGCAGAATTTGAGCTGTTAACTACCGCAGACCCTTTCCTAATTTCAGTAGGTAGGCTAAGCCGCTGTACAGGTAAATTATGTTCCATATTAGCATCTGAACGAAGACTAAGAATACGAAGAGTGGGCAAAACATAGCCACCAGCATTACTATCGCCTTCCTTCCCACAATCAGTTGTGGACGGTGCAGACAGATGTGTTGAAGGAATGAGAACCTTAGCCGTATCCACCTGATCGCCTTTCCCACCTGAAAACTGGGCCTTAAGAGAGTCTATTATTTCCTTAGTTTTAGCTTGTAACTCCGATTTGTCACTCTCTTGGTCGTTGTCAGCATCTGCAGCAACTGGAATCCTTCCAATAGGCAAATAAAGATGAAACAAGCGAGCAACTATACGGTGGTATTCATTGTCATGAAAATTACCCTCATAATCAACAACACAAGTCGATAAGTCGTGAAGCTTTGCCTCACATTCCTTCAGCTCCTGCGAAACATCTAAGGAATTGACCACAGCTTCGCTAATTTCCTCATTATTAGCCATGCTTTGCTGTAATCGCCTTCTAAGTTCATTGGCATTACCATCAGTATTTAAACCTCTGATCTTAAGTTCATATTCTACCTCCTGCTTGCGAAGATGATACACATTCATGTTGATAATTGACACCAAGTTCCAGAGTGAATCAGAAAATTGCATATACTTTTTACAAGACACTTTATGCTTTATAACATATCTGATAATATATCTTAATTCTTCTTTTGTTCACAAAACCTATAACATAGGCGTTTTGTGCGCCATTTGTCACGCCTGTCCGTATAAAACTTTGCTAGCTCAGGGAGAAGGGGGGGGTTCTTCTAAGAGACAGGCCCAGTATAAGGGAAAAGTTTTTAGTAGCTATCACCCAAATAAAAATAAATGTTTCTAAGTTCATCAATAGTAGCTAGGGATTAGGGCGCCACCTTGTTGACCTAAGAATGGCAGGACTCCAACAAGGAAACTTTCCTGCAGGTGTAAGATGTACTGATGATTGTAAAAGTTCCGTTCTAGCACTATATCATGAACTATGTAAATAAATATTTCTCCCTGTGGTTAGCCAGGAGTTTAAATCAAAAAGAAAACTGTTAAACTAAACACAACTACCTAAAAACAAAACAAAATAAATACTTATCCTCGTCACAAAATTTAAAAACACAACATTTTAGTGTAAACAGAAAAACTGAACTCTTTTATTCCCAAAACATAACTTATTGTTGAACAGAAAACAAATGTTAGAAACATACATATAAATAAATTAAGCTAAAATAAATAACAGCTGATCATCTGTTTACAAATCGATCGTTCACACATGATAACTGTTTACCTTAAAGTCTTGACTGTAATATAACTTTATGTACAGCAAAAAATTGAAATTTCACACACTATTAGTTTAATATAATTTTAGAAGTTAAAAATATTATGTTTTTACTATTTTTTTACAACATTTTGTGACTGTCAAATCTGAATAAACTGAATGTGTTCAATGTAAATTGCAAAGAATGTTTAAAACGTTTAGTTAACTGACCACCATTATTGTGTTTAGATAGTGTATAAAAGTTGTATATTATATATTTATAATTTCTCTGTATTTATTCTTACTGTTTTTATTTGTAATTCTATTTTTTTACTTAACATAGAGAGATTAATGTATATGATCTTTATTCTGCTTGTACTTTATTTGTAAAACAGAGTGACTACTTACTAATAAAATCTGTATTATACCTCATTGTTTTGTTTATTAATTGAATCCATTATTCTCTTGTTATTTTCTATTTTATGATGGTGTCCAGTTTGCAATCCTCGATAGTTTTTTGTGTTTAATCACACAATCATCAATTAATGGTTGTTACATCAATAAATATTAATAAAATTAATCTATCAGATTCTACACACATTAATCTATCAGATTCTAAAGTTTATACAGAATCCAAACCATGTATTATAATACATAACCTAAAAACGTCACCAAATATGACTTAGAGATGTTTTAAAATATTCTGTCTATCGGTGATGTAGTAAATTTTAAAATTTAAAATTTACTACCGTTTGAATATGTCCCCTCTTTTTTCAATGTACAAGTAACGCTCAATTATTCCTTAAGTATTGGAAAATAAGTAAAATTAGCTTATTATTAAAAAAAGCTTTCTGACAATGTTGGTTAATCAAACTAAAGTTGTGGTGATTATTAATTAAGGTAGTCTGAAATTTTTGCCATTAAATATTATTGAAGAAACTGGCAGACAAAGAAGTAAAATTCCCTCAATATGCAACAATGTGTTTCATTTGGGAATATTTTTTTTTAAATCAGTTTCTGGAAGGTTATATATTACACCATCACCACTTTCAACACTTCGCCTGACACTCTCTGAAAGGGGAGTATCTTTTACTGGACCTGTTTTTATAACAAACTCCCTGCTGAAATTAAAAGTTTAAAAGGGGCTGGATTCTCTGTCAGGAATTATTTGATCAGCAAGGAATTTTATAGTTTACAGGAATTCCTGTCTACTTAACCCGAAAACAACAGATTTACATTATCTTTGTTACTTTGTCATGTGTATATATTATTTTAACACTAGTTGTTTATTTATTTTAAGTTTATCTGTAATGAGATATACATCTTTTTGTATTTTATTCAGAATAAATAATGTCTAACAAACACACACACACACAATCTTAATAGAAAATATTAACTATGACTGTGTAAGTAAACCACCACCTCTAACCAATTCCACAAGAAACAAACAACAACTTTCCAACTAGATATTCACAGCCACCCATCTCTCTAATTACATCTAGTCCCCATTCACAACCACTCTATGTATTTAAAACAACATTCTCTCTAAACCAAATAACTTTCACTACTATTTAAGTTTCAGTTTGGTTCCAACGAGCTTTTAATTATACCGATGGTGTAATTATACCAACAGAGGGTCACACACACTCATTGCCCACCCTTTACAGTTGTAAAAGTTATTAATTCTTAATTTATTATAAACTTATTTCATTCATATTTAACTCATTAACTATTTTTAAAAGCTACCACACTTATGATGATCATTACACTTATATTATTTGAAATTTGTTCACCTATCCCACAGACTTTATTTTTTAAATAAATATTTTATTTTACATTTAGTAAACATAAGTGGACTAAGGTAGGTTGGACATGTGTGGAGGCGAGAAAATACCTCCATTATTAAATATATTGAACGATTGAACCCCAGAAGATAGAAGACTCCTTGGCAGGCCAAGACTAAAGATGGAGAGATCAGGTCCTCTAAGATATTTACAAATTGGGGACTACACCTGAGGAGGCAAAGAACAGAGCAGAATGAACAGACATTGTTGGCGAGGCCAAAAACCAAGTGGGGTTTCAATGGCCAAGGAGGTAAGGGTAAGATTTTAAATACTGGGTTTATTTTTTGTCATGACATAAGACTAATGATCCAGATAAATCATTTACAATTCGATATATCGATTTTTTTTCCTATAAACATTATCGTTACATAACTGGTTTCTGATGGGTTGGTAATTTGATATATGTGTTACATACCAAATTTATAAATGAACAACTTCTACTCATTGTTATACTGATTATCACATTTATTAAAAAAAATATTAATTAATATAAAAAAAAAAAAAAACGACAGACAACGGTGCTAGCCTAAAGAAATTTTCAACAGACCACAAAAATACCCTCCTACTCACTACTGTTGGTCTGATTTTCAACTAATTGACAAGCCTAATACTCAGTTCTCTCCCCTACACAACATCAGGACACTGATTACCACCCAACATGGACATCCCAGACTTTTCAAGTTGTGTCTATGCTTATGGCAATCAATGAGCAGAAAAAGCAGATGCCATGTCAGTATTAAGAGGACAGAGTATAGAACCTACGATCTCCACAACATTTTGTCCCCAAGTAACTGGGTTACAGCACAGTGCCACCAGTGCAGACGCAATTTCAATGTAATGCTTAGTGGTAAACTAGTTTTTTCTAAATAAAGTTTGCTGAAGGTTGAGGTGTGTAATAAATTTCTACCTGTTGTTGAGATCGCACCAGGATTTTGGTATCTATAATAGAATATTTTTTTGGAAATTTATAATTTTACATGAAAAACAACTATATAACAAAAATGAAAATTAGATATCTTCCTTATATGCAAATTAATTATTTTAGTTATATCTGTTGTTGATTTATAAGCCTGCACTGTTTACTCCTTTTAAATATACAGTATCATTATTTATAGACCTAGAATTTATAAAATTCCTGAATAAATAATTTTTACCTTTCTATTATTTAAAAAAAAATACTAAAACCTATCAGGAAATTGAGGTGTTTGTCAACAATAGGTACTATGCATAGGCCGCTTAGAAAGTGACTTTTATAATGCACTTGTGTGAGTGAAATGCAAAGAGTGGTGCAAGAGAGACGGAGAATTAATCTTCCTCCTCTGTGTAATTACATTAAAAAGTTGTTACGGCAACCATGACGGTTTGTAGGCAGCGTACTGACGGCGCAATAGTAAGCTCTGCCCATTTTATGTCATTAGCAGTAATGACCATTGGTTGGTTTGATTAATACCAATGAATTGAGCTTAGAACGATTAAATTAAATCATTATTTAGTATCCAAATAACAATTAATAATAGCAATAACACAATAAATAATAATGTAAACAATAAATAGCATTTAAACAAACTTGTTTATTATAGTTATTTTTTCAACTAAAAATATTGTGGAAGATCAACACTTGATGGCGGAAGTTATTCATGCCCATGAAGCGAGGTAGCTAAGTGGTGGAAAGATTCCCCTCTGCTACTGGAACCCCTACATGGGCTAAATATAACACGCATGTCACTTTATACCAGGCCCAATTAGAGGCAGCTGGTTGGAAGTAAGATTTAAAAGTGATAAAAGCCCATTTAATTTACTTAGAATATACAACAGGGAACAGTAAAAATTGTTGGGAAAGTTGACATTGAGTGGTAGTGGTTAACCTTAAATATGTGGTTTGTTTCTCATTACAGAAAACAACTGAAAAAACTACTCCGTTTTCCAGTGTTACTACTGTCAGATATAATTGAATTGTTTTAATCTTGCTCTACACTCTAAACTGTCTTAAAGCTATACCTTACAAATTCCTTTATTACAGATAGCTGATAAAGTATTCGGAGCTGCTTTATTTAAAGACGATGATGGACTTCTGAATGAGTGGGTCAACTATCCACCTCATCCGCTGCAGGAGCAGGAACCTCTTGGTGACCGCAAGTGGATTTCCTGCTTTGCTTTCTTGCAGGTACATGTTCATTCTTACAAATTAATGAAATTTTAAAATAACTTTCAACTATACCACGATTGTTTAAGTTTTAGATAATTTGGCGTTGGTTTAAATTATTCACAATCATATAATCATTAGAACAACGGTGAATATTATGTTCATTGTTTTTGTTAGGATTATTACATTTAAATATAATTTATGGAGCACACCAGCACACTTTATGTGCCAACTTTATTACTTACTGTACTCGCTCCCTCATTCCTTGTTTCACTCACCATAGTCAATCCCACCTTAGCCCAATGTCTAGGGCTATCATTTCTGAAGTTGAATCAAATGAACATTGGAGCAAATAAATATGAAGAAGTGATCTGTTTCCTAAACTAAAAATGTACTGGCTAACTAAAATTTTCTCTAACAGTTTCTTAAATTTAATTTTTTCTGTGATATCATTTTGAGATAGATTAAATTAAAAGTAAAGATACTGAAGTTGAAGAACTAAGTCTATGTTAAATGTACATGGTCCAACTATCAGTTTAAAACTGTTTAAAAAATAAGTTTGTTTTCTAGGTACAGTGACGGCTCTGATTCAAAATAGTAGGTACAGCTGAACAATACAATCATTGTATATATAAGGAAGATATTTGAAAATTGAGCAAACAACAATTCAAAAGTGCACAGATATAAATTAAAGCTTATAACAAACTTCTTAAATATTATTTATCTACACGCAGCAAATTGTGTCAATCACATTTTTATGGATTTAACAAAGAGGCTTATTAGTTAGCTTGAGTGGGTAGTTCTTATCTAACTGGATCAGCTAGCTGATGCATTGTTAAATTAAATGGGATTGCAATTTGGGGGGCTACCTCTGTTACAAACCTGAACAGGGTGCTCACTATACAGAAAGCAGCAATAAGTTCCTTAGCTGAATGAGACTGGCAAGAAAGCTGCTGAGAAGCGTTTAGGCAGCTACAAATTAAGACCATCATTATTGTCTACATTCAAGAAGAGGTTCTTTTGGTTGATAAAAATGGTCTTCACAAGTAAACTAGAAACCACTGTTACAACACCAGGAAAACATCAAGAATCCTGCTACCACAACACAGAAGAGTTCTATTGGAATGGTCTTCACAAGTAAACTAGAAACCAATGTTACAACACCAGGAAAACATCAAGAATCCTGCTACCACAACACAGAAGAGTTCTATTTGAATGGTCTTCACAAGTAAACTAGAAACCACTGTTACAACACCAGGAAAACATCAAGAATCCTGCTACCACAACACAGAAGAGTTCTACTTGAATGGTCTTCACAAGTAAACTAGAAACCACTGTTACAACACCAGGAAAACATCAAGAATCCTGCTACCACAACACAGAAGAGTTCTATTTGAATGGTCTTCACAAGTAAACTAGAAACCACTGTTACAACACCAGGAAAACATCAAGAATCCTGCTACCACAACACAGAAGAGTTCTATTTGAAAAAAAACAGCCTATATCAGGGCAAAACTATAACCTTCTACCGAATGACATCAGAGCAGTAACAGGAGTAGCCCTAAAACAAAGACGGGACACCTAGCTAACAGATTGACCCATGTACTATATTCAAGAATGTTACACACTTGACAGAGAATAAACAGAATTATTCTTTTGTTACCTCATTATATTGTATCATAACATTTCAGGTAATTGATGCTATTACTTTTCTTGACAAAAATGTAGAGAATTGATTGATTGATTGAACCTCTTCTTGAATGTAGACAATAATGATGGTCTTAATTTGTAGCTGCCTAAACGCTTCTCAGCAGCTTTCTTGCCAGTCTCATTCAGCTAAGGAACTGATTGCTGCTTTCTGTATAGTGAGCACCCTGTTCAGGTTTGTAACAGAGGTAGCCCCCCCAAATTGCAATCCCATTTAATTTAACAATGCATCAGCTAGCTGATCCAGTTAGATAAGAACTACCCACTCAAGCTAACTAATAAGCCTCTTTGTTAAATCCATAAAAATGTGATTGACACAATTTGCTGCGTGTAGATAAATAATATTTAAGAAGTTATTGATTGATTTGATTGAATGATGTCATATGGTTTTGCTTAAAAACCCTAGAATATACATTCTGATATTATATTCTTACAGGTAATTCCTCTGGGTAGAAATTAATTCCATATACTGTACATGTGAAATAAAACAACTTTTAGCATGTCTTGGGCACTTAGCAAAGTTCTCTTTTCTAAAAATCTTAAAAATTACCTTTTATAACCTATTAATTCATTTCCATTCTTTAAATTCATATTTCTTATTGTAATTAAACAGCCATTATAAATTGGTTTAATCAGTGTATTGTATTATTTTCAGAAACTTACTAAATTTGAGGATTCAATTGGTATACAATTCAACCATATAAGATTGCTTGCAAGAGCTTTTACAGACAGAAGTATCGGATTTACTAACCTGACATTGTAAGTGTTCTATGTTTAATCTTTAACAATCACAAAACTGAACTTAACCTTTTCCTTATCTCACTTTTGTTTGGACTTGGTAGCAAAGTCTCGTCAATATTATCTTTTACAGAACTATCATGCAATAATCTAAAATGATTTATATTTCTTATAAAGAGATTCCTTTATCATTAGCATCACAGAATGTACAAAACTAATTCTCTTATACAGGTTCATTTTACACCAAGCAATGAAATCCCTTATTTAATTATTGTTTTATAGGTGTGAATGTTAATTTGCAAGAACGTTTTTAGATGAATAAGGTTGAGGCGATATTTGCATCTCAAGATGAATAAATTTTAGACATGATCATGTAGGGTATACAACATTTTTAAAAGTTTCACAACTTGATGCAGAAAACTTATATAACTGCTAGAGATGCTTTCATACATAAAGATTATTAAAAACAGATAAAATTATTGCTATACAAGGAAAACTGTATTGTACTACGAGAAATGGTGTATTAATTGAAAACGTTTGCTATGCTGCACTATCACATGCATCCAATGCCTTAACTGAAAATTAAAAGTTCATTGAGGAAGAAAACAATTTTCATTAACAATGAAAAATGTTTTTAATTTTGGCACTCAACAGTACACTATTAGTACACTCTAGCTGCCTTCTAATTTAGTGAGTATGTTTACTTGTGGTGTAATCTGAGGACGGAACTATCCCAAAACTCCTATTGCCTCATACATTTTGCTTTAAGGTTGGCTTACCCAATATGCTAAAATTCTTAGGTTAGCATAACCTTAACCTATTTAAGCTGTGCAACTTGCACCGGGGTACAGGTGAAGACCCAGTAAAAATATGTCTTAGAATCTGTGTAATTCATGGTTGCTTACGAGTGTAAACCATCTTCATATCTTACATCCCTCTGATATAGAAAGATTGCCAGTTCCATTTCCAACTTGTGCAGTTTCTAGAAATGGTCTCTTTGCTGTAACCCACGCTTGCACTAAACTGAGCCCAACCAAGGGGAGGGGGAGACAATATACCAACACAGAGGGGAAGAATAATAAAAAACTTAAATCAGAAAAATATTGTTTATTGCTAATGACAAAGATTTATGAAAGGAGAAAAAACAAATTGTATGAGAAAAACCATTAATAAATTAAACGAAAAAGACTAAACAGGGAAAGACAAAAGCCTGTGATTCGTAACATCCAATGACTAACATGATTAAATATAAAAGTTTTTCTTTAAGCATAAACAAATAAGAATAAGAAATTGCGTAAAAATTCAAACCTACTTTTAACAATAAAGCCGTACAGAAAATATAAGTTCTATACAACAACTACAACTAAACAAATTAAAAGAAAATAGTTGTAAATAACACTAACAAAATACAAAAGATTTAAATAATTAACTACGGAGAAAATATAAATCTAAAGGGCTAACAATATACAAACTTTCAACAAAAGAAAATTTATAAAGTTTAAACAAAAGATATGAGCGGGGCTTCAGAGATCAAATTTAAAGGTTTGATCTGTGTTGAAAAAAACTAAAAAAAATAATATGGCTCAGTTAATAATCACATCGAATCCTATGGCAGAGGCAAGGCATAATGGAAAAGTTATTAAGTTACAGAAAACCCCCGATAACTCCGTTCTTTAAAAAATTTAAAAAAGATAGGTAGATGAGAAAAAGATACATAGGAAAAGAAAATTAAAAGAAGTAAATTACCACCCCCCCTTTCCCAAAAAAGTTAATTATGAATAAGGACCACATTATTTTAGTTAAAATTAAATTAATAACAAGTTCAAGGTTTTGTCCTGCAACATCTTGTGAAGTCAGGCAATTATACAAAAAACCAACTAGGTTCACACAGACATGATAAATTTAAATATTAAAAAAATAAATAAAAGCAGAAAAAAATCATTCAAAACATAATCATAAATAGTTAAGTTACTTTTTAACCCTTTGTACTCCGACGTCTGATATATTGGACATTCGCTAAAAGTGCCAAAACTCCGACATCTGACATTTCGGAAGTACAAAATATGCCTTTTGCTGACTTTATAAACTTTCCAAATGCGCTCAAATTATGATATACTAAACTTCGATAGTTATAGTTTAGCAGTTGTTTTTTATCAGCTGTTTTGTCATGCGAATGACTGATGCTGTCACACGGTGTTTGTGCGGGAGCATCAGTTGTTTATGTAATTCTTCCAATGTTTTGTTTTTGTTTCTAGTCATATGTTATGTGTGATATGTTTTTTATGCTATTTGTGTTTTTTAATTTTTTAAAACATTTCATTTTATCAGCTGTCTAACAATTTTTATTATTTAACGACTTCTGACTTGTGACTTTTACCAATTAAAATGTTATAAATAAATATATACTTGCATTTTTTGATATTTATCATTACTGATTCATCATTTGGAGAAATGAAATAAATTTGACTGGTGCTTCAGAAACAAAGTTGATCAGAGTACATAATGTACTGTATATATGCTAAATTTCTAATTTGTCAAGATTTCAACAGTTGCTTATCATGGTTTTATTTATGAAGTTATGTGCACGAAATTTTGCGTACAAGTTTGTAATTATATAAGGAACATAATAATAAAAATAGTTTATAATAGGCAAATTCAATTTTTTAGAGTTATAAGGGCTCAAAGTTAACTTCTATAAACATTTTCAGATATAAATTTTTAAAGTAAAAAAGAATATATAAATAATTTTATTTTGTTATTTTTATTTACTTGTAGAATATTAAGACAAATAAAATAAAACATAAATCACAGTTCTAAGTTATAAAATAACTAAATTATAATTTTTTTATGAAACCTGACAAAATTGGTAAGCTTGGAGTTTTTCCCTAGTACTTTTCTAACATGGACTGGAGTTTTTGACACCAACTAAGAATTGTTGTCCGGAGTGCAAAAGATTAAGACATAAAAAATATACAGTGTATTAATAGGTCTAGCTTTGTACATGGTTACTAAAACAGTAATTTAAAAAATTTTAAATAGCCTACATTAAATGAAAATTATTTTTTGTGGGTAGGACAAATAGTCTAAAACTAGAAAAAAATTAAATAAAAAGAATGAGTCTAACTAGATACAAAGAAAAAGTGTACAGTGTATTAATAGGTATAGCCTTGTAAATGGTTACTAGAACAATAATTTTTAAATGTTTAAATAGGCTACATTAAATGAAAATTAATATTTTGTAGGTAGGACAAAGAGCCTAAAACTAGAAAAAAATTAAATAAATAGAATGAGTCTAACTAGATAAAAAATGAATTATTAAATGACATTATTTTTTATAAGCCATTTGGCTTGCTCGTAGGTTAGGCCAGCTCAGTCACTGCATCACAGCTAAAACATTTAAATGTCTGTAACTTTCATTTAAAACAAACAAAGTTAAATGCAATTAAGAATATTTTGGAAGACTTTAGATAACAAAAACATTGTACAGTTTTTACTCTTAGAATATTAACTGGCCATTGGAAAGTAGTATCACAAAGGCTAAAACCCAAAGTGATAGACCAAAGCAAAAGGCCAGGCCAAGGCGACGGGAATAAAGAACTGGCTGAGCCAACCCAACGACCAAAGGAACACATACTAAGAAACTATAATCAAGAAGAGGGAAGTGGCGATTCATTAAACGAAAAGTAATAATGTGCCAGGACACACTACTATGATGATTAATAAAGTGCAAGAGTAAAGTTGGTTACTTCATTCAGTTAAAGGTATTTGGTCTGGATTTGAAAAGTGACTACCTACTCACGGCCAATTGAAAACGATACCGCAATCCAAATTTTATTTACCTGATTATTGCATATGTATTTTCATCATTTTAACTGATTTACTATAGCAAAATTAAGGTTAAGTCAACAATATGATAACAACACAAATCTGGTTTTGTGTTAGTCATAATAAAGCAATTTTAATTAAGAAAATACATAGGCGATGACCAATAAAGTAAAATAACAAAATAATTATTAACGTTTAAAGAAAAATACACCAAGACACTATAACCATGAAGAGGGAAGTGCCGATCTGATAACAAAAAGTAAAAATGTGCCGGGACACATTGCTATGACGATTAATAAAGTGCAAGACACTATAACCATGAAGAGGGAAGTGCCGATCTGATAACAAAAAGTAAAAATGTGCCGGGACACATTGCAATGACGATTAATGAAGTGCAAGACACTATAACCATGAAGAGGGAAGTGCCGATCTGATAACAAAAAGTAAAAATGTGCCGGGACACATTGCTATGACGATTAATAAAGTGCAAGACACTATAACCATGAAGAGGGAAGTGCCGATCTGATAACAAAAAGTAAAAATGTGCCGGGACACATTGCTATGACGATTAATAAAGTGCAAGACACTATAACCATGAAGAGGGAAGTGCCGATCTGATAACAAAAAGTAAAAATGTGCCGGGACACATTGCTATGACGATTAATAAAGTGCAAGGTAAAGTTGCTTACTTAATTCAGTTAGAGGCATCTGGTCTGGATTTGAAAAGTGACTACCTCCTTCACACCCAACTGAAAAGGACACCGCAATCAGAATTTTATTTGATTCGTCATCGCCTATGCATTTTCCTCATTATAACTGATATATCAGAGTGAATAAAAACACAAATCTGGTTTTGTTTCTTTCCTTTTATGCTTGGTTCATGTTGTAGTGTAGACCAGAAGGAACTACCAGAAAGTAGTTTACAGAGAGGTTTTTAATACTAATATGTAGTGATTGTCCAACAAAGTTAAGAAAAACTTTATGTAAAAACTCGTTTATGTGAACAAATTTTACATTGTAATAATCATAATTATCTTAATATTTTAATAAAGACATCGTATAAAGAAACAACAGGAAAGCCCATTGCTAAGCTCAGCTATGTTCATTAATTAGTTTATTATGTATAAAAAAGACAAAGTGACTATAACAAAAGTAAAACTGTATTTTTATTTTTTTATTTATTTATTTATTCATAAGACGCCGATCGTCAAGATATGGGCGAATATGGATTTCGAATGTGCAACGATATACCTTAAAAAGTAAAAAATGAAAGTCTTGATACAATTTTGTGATTGTAATGTATAATGTTATCTATACATATATCAGAGTTACCGTTGAAAAACTTGTTAATGAGTAAAGTGAACCCTAAACTAAAATTGTAGTCAGATTTCTAATGCACAGATAAATTTTGCTTGTAAATTGTACTAATTAATAAATTGTATGTGATTATGTTTACAGAGGATCCAATCAAAGGCTAGAATTTTTGGGAGACACAGTACTACAATTGATAGCATCAGAATACCTTTATAAGTTCTTTCCAGAACATCATGAAGGCCATCTTTCAGTAAGTCTAAAAGACTTTCATCACTAGTGTTAATCACATCAAAATAGTCTGATGACATTTTAGGCAGTGTTGCCATACCGTTGCTGACAACCACCCAACTACAGTAACTTGTATTCTAGTTACTGTGCTCTTGTTTCAGATATGACAAGTCAAGTATGCATATGTTCAATACTGTCAATTTGATTGGCATTTTGTCTACATAACAACTGTATGATACTACTTAAAAAACCCTTTTTAAATGTAAAATATTAACTATGGTATGGGTTAATACTGTATTTTTTTCTGTTGATTCATAGTTAATAGTTTTCCAAAAATAAATAAATAATTATTTGTAAATTAATAATTATGAATCATATTCCAAAATATTAATACCTATTTAACACGCGAGCACACGCACCCCTTTTGTAACGTCTCAGCACGTGCGACGGCAAATTGCTCACACAGCATTTAGGTTACCCTAATGTAGGCCTTGGTTTACATATTTATTTTTGTGACAATTTTTTTGAAAAATATTTGGTTCCTTTTGAGTTTCTTAACACGTTCAGTGCGGGTGGACCGTATACGGTCCACCGCCGGCCGGGCGCTGGAAGCGCGTGGACCGGGCCCATACCACTCTACACTGTTGTTGCTATGCAGTCAGTGTGAGCTCAGCTTTTGCGCGAGGTAGACCTTACGTCGGCCGCTATACGAATGTGAACCGTTCTATATTTTTGCGTTTTCCGTTTTTATCTATCGTTTTTTCGAGCGGAGTTTTACAATTATTGATGTAATTTAGTGATTTCTTCATGTAAATAAGTTTGTTCTTTATGTAAATAAGTGAGTTTAGTGTAGTATTTAGTGTAATTTTTATTGTTGAAACTTGGCTGACAACACTGTTGATGACCTTGACTTGAGTGACGACATTATTACAAGTGAAGATTCTGTCACCGAAAGTGACGAAAGTGATGATTATGATGAAGTTTTGAACCTTATTTGGTGTAACAACACTGCTGGACTCAAAAAAATTAACTTTTTGAAGGACAATAAGCTATTGGTGGCCATACCTGGTGATGGCTCACCTATTGATTGGTTTTCCAGCATCCCAAGGGGCTGATGGACCGTATCCAGACCACAACTTATGACGTCATAAACAACTTTTTTCCATGCTACAACCAACTTCGTTTTGCTGTTTTTGGGCTGTCTATACCTTATGAAAAGTAAAATTAAATTTTATAGTACTCAGTTTCCCGGGTCGGTTAGAGTGTTTTTACTATAGCACTGAACGTGTTAAGGTGTAGATTTCATATATATCTATGATATTACTTGAAAGAAAAATTGAATTCAAATCGTTTGCAAATGGCATAACTCAATACCATCATGAGGACACGCACCGTTAGCAAACTGCCGTACTTTGAAAAATCTCAAACATAACGCGGTAGAACGCTCTGTTAGCAAACTGCCGCTTTTATTGGGAAAAGGTTTGCGGGTAAAAAAACTATAATTCAATATTTCACAAGTAAAAAACATTTATTTTACATAAGTATAAAAGTAATACGAAATGTTTTATCATTAGAACGTGAAAGCACGCGCGTTAGCAAATTGCTCACGATTCACTGCACGACACACAAACACTTTGAATTACTCACTCCAATGGTCCGTGACCAACTGACGAACATCAAGGGCGTGTCGAGGGAGGGGCAAGGAGGGATGAGCTGGCCGCATACCCCAAATCGCTCAGTAGCCCCAAAGATCTGCCCGCATTTCTATTGGTGCGGCAATTTGCTAACGGGTGCGTGTGCTCGCGTGTTAACGATTATTCCAAAATTAATGATAGCTAATAAAAACATATTTCTTGGACTAAATATACATAACCAAAAACACTTGCATTTGTTCATAATAACAAATAATGATGTTTGTTTACTGCAGCAGATGTTTAGACATATTATCAATAATTGTCAATGAATTTACAACTGACAACATGGCTGGGCAAGAAGTGAGGAGGGGAGCTTTACATGCAACAGCTATCATCAGACGATTTTAGTTCGGTTTACACTATCTAATAATGAGATTGTAGAATAAGTAGACGGTTAATTTTCAAATTGTTACACGTTATTTTTAACTCCCACGCTAGCATCTACCACGCCGTGCTCGTATGCACGCTTGGACTGCCTAGCGCCGAGTATTTTTCGAATTTCAACCGTATTTTGGGTCCTGTAATATTTATTCTGGACTGACCAGCGCCGAGTATTTTTGCAAACGTTTGGCTTATTTTAGGAGACCGGTAATATATTTATTTTACAACATCTTATATTTATTTTCATCATTTACAATATAATATATGCATATTATAACTGTATATAATTTAAATGTATAAATAACCAAAAACTACTAACCTGGTACATTTCCTTGCAACGGATACAAATTGAATGTTCTTGTAGGCTGACAGAAAACTATATACATTATTTACAAACAAAACTATATACACTGATTAATATTAGAAGTTCTTCAGAGTATGGTACTCTCTGAAGCACGGCACCACACATAAGGCAACGCCACAATATTCACACATATACCGCGACTCACGCCTTGCCCGTTCACGGTGTGTCGAGTGTCGGCAAACATGACATTGATGTGTTGGATAATACTTTTTGTCCGTTGAAGGAATACATGAAGGGAAATGACGTTGTGTCAACAATCTAAGTGGTGGCTCGCCGGGTGATGGCCGCCCTCCTGCTTTTGGATTCTGTGACTGAGGTTCCATATTTTCCTCTACAAGTTGGCGTTTTAGTTCAATATGAAATTCTGAAAGACTTGGTTTTTTGCCAGTTATACAAAGATATAGGGCATGGGAATTTAGAATTGATAGATCTAGAAGATGAAAGAAACATTTTTTATACCACTTTTGAGTACGCCTTATACTTGATACTAAGCATCATGTCTGTTCTATCTACTGTACCCATACTGTTGTTATAGTCTCGGATACATTTAGGTTTCATTATCTTTTCTTTAGTCAAATAATGCACTTTTCCAGAGTCTACCATACTGTCATCATGTTCTGACATAATCATCAAAACCTGTCTCTTATCAATCCACCTAATTACCATGCTAGTTCCATCATTCAGTACCTCCCGTCCCCCAACTTCTAAGTCTTTTTAAAATTCAGGCATACCTAGTCTATCGCCTCTTACTATACCACAAGCATTGGTTTTGTTCAAGTGTAAAAACTTAAAAAGATCAGGGCTACTGTACCAATTATCAAGAAACAAACAATGGCCTTTATTCAAATAAGGGGTTAGAAGGGTAGTGATAATTGCTCCCGATAAAACTAGATTTTCAGTGTTAAATATTTCACTATCTTGCCCAGTGTACACAATCAGATCAAGCACATAACCTGATTCACAATCACACAAAACGTAGGTTTTTATTCCAAATCTGCTTCTCTTAGAAGGAATAAATTGCTTGAACGACTGCCTGCCTTTGAATAAAAGAAGACTCTCGTCGATACATACATTGCGAAAAGGAATAAAGTTTCGTGAAAATGTTTTCCTAAACATGTCAACTAGTTCCTTTATTTTGGTTGATTTACCATATTTATGTGGTTGAGAATTGTCAGAAAAATGCAACATTTGCAATATTGTACAATATCTGTTCCTAGACATTATGTTTGGGATATAATTCTGTTGGAGTTTATCTGTGGACCAATAATTTTCTAAAACATTTTTTTTATTATGTACCATCAACAAGGAGACAGCTAGAAACACTGTCAACTCTTTCACAGTCAAAGGTTGCCATTTTTGAAGCCTTGATTTAGGCGATGGGGCATTGGATGAAATAACAAACTGATAATGCCTGTTTGTTTCAGTTATAATATACTCAAGGGTTTCATTAGGAAACATTTTATCAAAACAATCTATCTATCGACATGGATCGGCATACATATCCCGATAAACTATTCCACTATTAGGGTCATCAAAAGGGTGACATACTGGAATAAAGATGTTTTCATTCCATACATGGGGATTTTTACCCTCTTTCTTTTTAGTCTTAGTTTTGTTATTTTGTTTAGCTTTGGACTTTTTCGGTTGGTATATTTTCTTTTTAGGAAGTTTAGAGGGTTTTCGTACAGTTTTTTTAGCTCGTTTAGATGTACTGGGACCAGGGTCATCTATTACAAAACTATTACTAGTAGTGCTACTATCAGAAACATAATTACTTATTTGAATACTACTTATCTGTGCTATTGAATCTAAATTAGCACGGTCTTCTATTTCAGCATCACTAATCCATCCACCGTCGTCCGAAAATTCGTTCATATACAGGGCCTAATTGTGAAGAGGAAAGGTCTAACAGTGTATAAACTTCGTCATCGTCTATAGGAAGTTCGGCCATAATTTCATAAAACCACAATAGTTACAATTACTCGAAAATAATTACGCACCAGTAATTAGTTCATTCAACGCACAGCTATATCGTCATGTCTTAGACTGAAAGGAAGCACGTGGCAGCTCCATAAAACAAACACGAGATCTATCGGGTGTGGCGGTAATGGTTGGTAGAAAATGGGGTAAGGTCTCTGACAGAAGGAAAACACATTATGTTCAAATAATACCTAAATAATTCACCAGTGAGCAGCACCAACTGGACAGACCTCGAAACGAAACATCTCGGGCGTGGTGGCTGCACACACAGGCAACGCTACACAATGTATCTCGGGTGTGGCGGCTCCATGCTAAGGCAATGCTAAACGAGTTATATCATGTGTGGTGGTATAGGGGTTAAAAAGGATTGACATCCTTTAGTTTTTAATTATTTTGTTACTTTATTTAATTGGTCATCATCGCCTATGTATTTTCCTTTAAAACTACTTTTTGTTATTTAAGCAGTCAGTTAACCCCTAACTTGTCTCCACAGTTTAAATTGCTTTTTGAATATTTCAATGAATTAACATTAATCCTCACTACATTTAGAGTGCTTCAATGTTATTAGGGATCACTTGGAGTCCAAGATCTAGGAGTCAACTTCAAAATGTTAAATGGGAATGTGGTCATTTGATATGTCATTTAACACTGCCATTTCAAGCTGGAAATGATAGGCCAATCAGAATTAAAAAAAGGATGTGTCGTTATTTAGTTATAATTATTTTGTTATTTTACTTCATTGGTTATCGCCTATGTATTTTCTTAATTAAAACTGCTTTGTCATGGCTAAAACAAAACTAAATATGTGTTGTTGTTATATGTTGGCTTAATCTTAATTTCGCGATGATAATCAGTTATAATGAGGAAATACATAGACAATGATGACCAATTAAATAAAATAACAAAATAAAATTCTGATTGCCCCATCATTTTCAGTTTTAAGTTTTAAATTACATATCACACGACCACATTTGCATTTAAAATCTTGAAGTTGACTCTTGGATCTTGGATCGCAAGTAAACCCTAATAGCATTAAAACACTAAATGTATTTTGGGTTAGTATTAATTTAATGGTATATTCAAAAAGCAAATCTTTCATAAACTGTGGAAACAAGTGAGAGGGTAACTGATTTAAATAAAATTCATCCTGTATAATAATTCTTTCCTTGATAATTGTATGTCTAATCTTTGTTTTTCCATTCTTGCGAAGCTCGTCTATCCTAGGTATTTCTTCCTTACCACCCCTAAGGAACATCATAAGTAATCTTTGCTTAAACACACAAAAGAGCACAAAAATATAGCAAAGTGTTTAGATTTTATTCTATTACCTTTAGTTCTTTTTCAAACATACTGTTCTCCCAAGAAAGAAATAAGTGAAACTTCTAATTATATTAACATTTATAAAGTTTAAGGCAGTTTGGAAATGATCTCTATAATGTAAACATCTTGTTTTAGCTGTTACGAAGTTCCCTAGTCAACAACAAAACTCAAGCAGTGGTATGCAATGATCTTGACATGACGGCCTATGCTCTGTACTCAAACCCTAAAGCTGAGCTGAAAACTAAGGACAGAGCTGATTTATTGGAAGCTTTTCTTGGGGCTTTATATATTGACAAGGTAAATTAGATGAAATCTTGTATCTTACATTAGTAGGGATACTAATCAGCGGTGTTAGCTTCAAACGAGTGGTGAATATAATTATTTTTGTAATTTCCTTTTTATTTTTTAATGCTTCATATTACAAATTGTTTTTTTAAAATGGCTTATTTTACTATAGATAGGAAATTGAATTAAGAAGTTATTATTATTATTAAGAAGTTAAGATTATTTTTAGAACAATAATCTTTAACAACAACAATCTTTACAATGATGTATAGTATGTAACATTTTAGTTCGTACAGTACAACCTTGATTATCCGGCTTCGCTTTATCTGGCATTTCATGTCATCCGGTCCGGCAAGTAGATAACAATAAAAATATTTACAAGATAAAATCAGAATTAATCGTAAGCGCCTTTTAGTTTTTAAACGCAAATGTTGTATACAAGTGTTTCGGTTTTGCATTTCGCAAATTGCAGGCACTGTATTGACTAGTCAGCCTCTCTCGACAATCGGTCGCTTGTTACTGCGTAATAATTAATAATGCGCCTGAAGATCCAAGCTGTCAATGTTGTTTACTTTTGTTCAGTCTGGCTGGCTAGAAGAGTCCATTTTGCGAGTGGAGGAAGTGGAACAGTTCATTTTACACACACCCCCACGAGCAGCGTCAAAGTTGGCGATCGTGATAAACATCGTTCGTTTCATGACAATTGCTGCAGAACGTGTTGCATCTCATGCAATTGTAGGTGCTCCGCTTACGAGTGCTGTGTGTTAACAGTTACTAAACGAGTTTCTCCAATAATACCAAGTTATTTATGACTTATGTTTTATCTGGCTTGATCTTCACCACATTAGGCCGGATAACCCAGGTTTACTGTGTTTACTTTTTACGTTAAATAAAAGTTGAAAAGTTTTCTCAGCGGAAAAGCAGTTAGAATTAATACGGTCTGGTAACATCAGGAGTAATTAAAAAGGAAAAGAGTTAGTAAAATGTAGACAATGGAGAAATGTACTCTTGAAAATTAATGCTCTGAGCAAATTTTAAGTGGTCAAACATATTGTGCATCTCTGCAAGATGGTGCCATCTCTTCTTTGTCAACTCTTTGTTACTTTTGTTATATGCAAATGGCCCATTGTATGAAGGAACGTTGCTGTTGGATGAAGGAAAACTTGGATGAAAGTTGTACAACATACAGTAGACTCCCAATTATCCATGATAATGAGTGTCTGACCCTTCGTGGATGTTCAAAAAATAGCCTAAAATTGTCCGGCAATGTCTAAAATCAACTCTGAAACAAAACTGAGCCCTAAATTAGGCCTCACTATGAGTTTAGGTTTAAAAATAAAACAATTAAAATACAGTAGTACAGTACATACTGACATTTAATTAAGTATTTCTTGAATAACATAACATTTTAATGAAAGTAAAACAAACACTTTTATTGTTAGGTTGGAAAGAAGTCTTTTATAGATTTTTGATTCTTAGGGCTAGACTCTTTTCTTACAATGCTTGCACAAATTTTTCGTAGCACCATAATATCACACGCTGTTGTCTTGTTCCCCTTCTATGGATTTTCTGTTTATCCATCTTGTAAATCAGTTGATAAGCACTTCCACACTGCACTGACTACTGTACACAACTGACTCACAGTGGCAGACGGCAGTGAACTCAAAACAATAGAGCTCATCAGTGGCAGGCAAAGTACATTGTAAACAACTACCGTTTCAAAACGTTTGTAAGTACATGTTTCAAAACTAACGTTGAAGAGCGGAAATAATGATTTGATTGATAATAATTTTAAATGTTATGTGTCATATATTACATATCAAGATACATTTCGATCATCTAGTGATCATATCAATCTGTAATTATAAGTTAAATTTTGAATACAAATCAAATTATTATCATTATTTCTATCATAATAATATCGTTGCATAAACTATGTACTATTATGTGCTTTAATTCTTTTTTTTCACGATCGTGGTTGATCTGCAATGTGGTTAATCCACTTGTGGATAATCGCGAGTCTACTGTAATTTTAACTAACCACCTCCAAGTGTTAAATATAGAGGCTACGCAGATAATGTTCTTTTCCATCCTATATATTAAAACAATCGGGTCATTTAGTTCTCCCACTTTATGAACTTGTTACCTGACCGATTATGATGAAATTTTTTTTATTCAAAAGATAATTTTAATTTCTAAGTCGTAACACAATTAGATTTTTTAAATTCTCATAGAGTTTTTTCCTATACAGCGTCAAAGTTACAACGTTATTCTTATGGAGATAAATTTTAATTGACCAGCTGGCGGCATAAACAAATGTTAAATGGTCCAAATAATTTGTTAACATAGAGAGCAGCACAGTAAAATATCAAGTTATTTAATTATAAAAGAGCAAATACATGTCTGTCTGTGTGTATGCTAACATCAGCCATTAAATAAAATGAAAACATTTGATATAGGCTTAGTAATAACATTGGTTGTCTATAATTATTATTCTATAAATAGAGTGCAAATCAAGTGCAGTGAGTGAGCTGCTGTAAGTGAATGTAAATAATATAATTTTACTTAATACAGTTTAATTATTAATATTTGAAGTCAAAAGTTACATGCTGAGGCTGAAGGCTAAGGCGTGACGAGCGCAGCTAGTGATGGGGTTGGTATTCAAAGTGTGCAGGGGTGTCCCCTAGTTTACATAATTTCAAACAACTGTTTCACCTCCTTTTTTTCAAATACATGCGGAGAACATTTTGTTGGTAACTTCATTTTGCTATTGTTTTTCTGAATCACTTTGACGAAGGTATTAAAAGTTAACTAACTGCAATCTGCCAGTGATCCTGGAAATCCTGTTGGATTAGGCGTTTTAGCTTTTATACCAACATCAGATCATTTTGAAACATTTTAAAAATTATTCATGATGGTCTTGTCAAAGTTTTAAAAAACACTTTTGTAAATTATTTTAAAAATTTAAAATTAATGTTTTTTTAGACTTTGACAAAACCATCATGAGTAATTTAAAAATTGTTTCAAGTTAAAGGATCTGATGATGGCATGAAAGTCGAAAAGCGTAATCAAACAGGATTTCCAGGATCACTAGCAGATTGCAGTTAATTAACCTTTTAATACATTTCGCTGGGTATTTATAATGAACTTGATCTCACATGAATTTTTCTTTATTACTATAAATATATTTTTACTTAGTACAACATTCAACATATAAGTTATTTTGTGTTTTCAATTCAGTTGAAAAGTGGATGTGGTGTACTCTAATCAGAGTACACATAATTACAAAAGATCAACCGTTGTGTAGATTAAGCTCATGATAAATCTTGAGCTTTATTTTGAATAATTTCAAAGTTTTAGCACTTTCTAAAAGTCAATATCTCACAATATTCTCCAATCTTCAAATTTTCTTTGCCATAATTTATTAATGAACCTTATTACTTAGTTAGACATTGTCTCTTAAAATATTTTCCTCACAACAACTTTAAAAATATTCTGTGAAATTTTCGTGTGAATTAACAAGGATAGATTGAAACCCATTGCCAGAAAGTTATGATTGTATCAAACACCAATTCTTAAGAATGTTATGCAAGTCAGTTGATTTAGGATTTACATACAATTGCATGTGCGTTTGTCCATGTGTGAGTGTGTATAGGCATATAGGTGTGTATGTATGTATTGGATGAGTGTAAGGGTAAAGTGTTTGAATCAAATGGTTCAATTGATTAACCCTTCGCACACGGAAATTACTATACCCTATTTTAAAGTAACACGAAATTATGTAAAAAAAATAATTTCAATGATATGTGAAGTTAATTTTTTTTCAAGCTTTAGAAATATAAAAAATATATAAATTTATATTTAAAGTTAAAACTGTAACTTTTAACACTATTTTATTCTAGTTGTACAATTACAATGAAAAGTACATATATAAAAAATGTTCAACATTTTAGTTGAAACTTTTAAAAATATCTTTCATTTATGATACAATAATAACTACAACAAAATAATTAAAAACTAGAAAACAGAGGAAAAGAACAATGAGTGTTGAAAACAATGTGCTTAGGTGGAGCCTATTTCTGACAGACGGAGGATATTTTCATTTTACGTCGTCGGTGCAAAGGCAGGAGACGGAGCCGCACCCATGCGCGCTCTAATTGGCTGCTCCGCCCCTTTTCATTCATAGACGATTTACGTTTTTGATAGGCTGAGGGAGTTGGCCAAAGACATGTATAAGTTGATGCTGCACTCTAGTGGAAGTTTTAGGAACTATCATTTACACTATCGACAGAAATATTTCATTTCGGATGTGTTCGTTCACTGTGTTTGAGGCTGGGTATATATTACTTTGCTGCGTGCGAAGGGTTAATAGTTAATATTCTTAACTCTAAAATAATGTTAATTCACCATCAATATTGTAATGCTATATTTTTAATCATTACATCACAATTAAATATATCAATAATTACTTCTAAAATTATCATTGTAATAAAATATATATTCATAGTAAAACAATAATAAATGTATGATTGTATCGTAGTTGCTATGTACACTATCTTGCTGTCAAATTTAACAACTTGTTCTCGCCTTCAGGCAAAGATTGCCTTTGGAAGAATTATATTTCTTACATAAACCGTGTTTGCAGCAATATGTAACAAAATGAAATAAAATTATTTTCTGATTCTGAGTGCATAGTATTCAAACCAAGACTGATTTACTGATGATGAATTGATAGTGCTTGTAAATGCAAAATCTACTTGTCATGATTTGAATGGTTCCAATTACATAAAATTTACAAGAATTACTGGCAGGCTATAAAATATAGCATATTTTGTATTAGAATATAACAGAGTATTTAATACATTGATAAGTTAAGAAATCTTCTAAAAAAATTTGTTTCTTTTGGCATTAAGCACAAATATACTATTACTTACTTATTTCCATGGCCACTGATACCCAATGTGGTATTTGGCCTTGCCAACAATCTGCCTCCACTTCTTACGATCTTCATTCACCTTTAACTTATTCATGTCAATGGCCACTTGAACCTTCCACTTCTTTGGATGTCTAGGAGATCTTCTGACTTTAGGGTTTTCTTTCCACGCTTATTACATTCCAGCCCATCTCAAACCTCGACTCTTGGCTTTGCCTACAATGTCTGGTTCTTTAAAAAGATCTTGTTTCTTTATTATGCTTTACCCTCCTTGCTCCATCTTCTCTTGTAAGTCCAAAAATGTTTCTGTTTTTCAAAAGTGATGAGTTTTCTCTATATTTTTGTTGAGAATCCATGCCTCAGCTTAATATAGAATGAATTATTGATTTGTAAATTTTAATTTTTGTATGGTTAGACAGAAGCGTATTTTGAGCAAAAAAACTTCTATTAGCATAATTTATTCTACTTTGAATTTCAATATAATTACTGTTGTTATCACTGATTATGGTATCAAGGTACTTGAATTCGTTGACTATTTCAAAATTGTGTTCTTCTATCACAAAATTTCTGGAGTTGTCAGGATTTCGGCCAAAATACACAAATGTAGTTTTTTTCATCACTAACTTTGAGAGCAATTTCCTGGGTTTATTTTATTAAAATATCTGTGATGTCTCAGAGGTAATTTTTATTCTTTTCCAACAAAACTAGGTTGTCTGCTAAGGCCAGAACTGATATTTCCCACCCTATATTTATCCCTAAATTACTTCTCTTTATTTCCTTAAGTGCCCCTTACAAAGCGATTTTAAAAAGAATAGAATAGAATAGAAATTTCTTTATTTTGAAAATTAATTATACAATTAATTTACAAAAAAGGCGAAGTTAGGGCCACATGGCCCTTTCTTACACTTAACCTTAAGTAAAACAATAATAAAGTATAATAACTAAATAAAGAAATGAAAATGACATATTAAATAGTTATAAGTCATTTAAAGAAAAAAAAGCTTACTACTTAACTTAGCATGAACAGTTTTAAAAACATACATTTCACATTATTACACTTAACATGAACATACTGTACAACAATAATAATTTTAGTAAAACAGAGCATTGCAAAAATTTTTAAATATGTTTTTCCATTCATACATCCTCTCATTCATACCGCTCGCTACCAACTCCACCCCAGCAGAGCCCAAGCCCTAAGACGAACCGGCCGAAATCATCCGCTCCATGAAATGTTGTTTTAAAGACACCACAAACCGGGAAAGACTAGGGATTGAGGTAATATTTATCGGGAGGGAGTTCCATAAGCGACACGCCGTTATTGTGAAAGATTTGTCGTATGCAGCTGTTCTGTGATGGGGCATGCGCAAAAGTGAAGATCCCGATCTTGATCCACTTGAACTTCTTTCCGCCACGTACTCAAAATCTTTAGAAAAATATTTTGGTGATTTTTTGGTAATGAAAGAATGAGTAAAAGAGAGAATTTTGATAGACCTCTGATCAGATAGTTTCAAAATTTTAGACTGGATATAGTATGGAGTTATATGCTCATCTCTCTGTATGTTAAAAGCGAAACGGAGGCAGTAATTTTGAGTCCTTTGCAGTCTTTCACTAAGTGATACAGTCATGTCATTGAGTACTGAGTTACAGTAAGTAAAATAGGGAAATATGAGTGATTTGACTAGGATCAGTTTGATTTCTGCAGGTAGAAAGTGTTCAAGTCTTTTTAGCGAGTGCATTCCTGCAAATACTCTGTTGCATGTCTCGACAACGGCTTCGTTCCAAGTAAGAGTAGTGTTGATTGTTACCCCAAGACTCTTTACCTTGCTACATATAGGGGAATAGGGGACAGACCATCGCCTTGTCTCACTCCTGTTTTAACTTGAAAGGTATGGTGTAATTTTGATGATTAACTTTTTCTTGCCTAATTTACAAATTTTCTTGGAATTCCATTACCTTCCATTTCATCCCATATCTTTTCTCTATACAAATTGTCATGAGCTATTTTGGCGTCAAGTGGAAGAGAGGACTTAATAAAATCGATGAAAAGTCCAAAAAAAGTGTTTGTTAACTCCCAATGTTTCAGAATGCTTGTTTAAGAATCAATATTTGGTCTCTGGTTGGTATGCCTTTTATGAGTCCTGCTTGGTGTTCTATAATTTCTTTGTATAGACTTCTAGCCTCCTAAGTAGAATTTTGGAAAAGATTTTGTGGGTAGTGTTTAACACGTTGACTGCCATGAGGGCCACCGGTGGCCCACACAACAATTTTAGCTTACGCCATGAGCGACACCGGTGGCCCTCACTAGACTTCAGCCTGGTGCCACAGCTGTTTCTATTGTAAAGTTCAATATTCATTGTTCCGAGTTCTGTGTTCCATGCAAACGGAAATGACCCCCCGAGTACAGAAATAGCCGACATCCGGTCATTTGCCACCATTTTGTGAAGTTATTAATGAGGTACACCGGTGGCCCTCATGGCGTGGTGGCAAAAGTTTACATATGCCATATGATATTATGTTTCAGCTGTTTTGTTGTGATGTTTATATTTTCTTCCCACGCACTGATAAGCTTTTGAGGTTAGGTGTTTAGTAAGTGACATTGATTCTTTTTGTAACAGAAACTAGTCTGTCTATTATTATTGTTATTTGTTTCGTTTTGACTTGAATGCTCTGACAACCTCAAGAGCTGTGCTGGCTGTAGCTTAGCTATTGGTAGCGCCTCCCTTACCAGAAAGGTCTTTGTGAGGTAGGAGCCAGATGAGGAGGAATACCCTGGTCTTCCAGGTTGGGGGTTGGGCGCTGCATGGGCTGACAACCCGCCTTGTAAAACTCCCCACGTCTTGTTACGTATTGCCATCAGAATGCCTCGGAACAGGGCTGTACTTTAAGAAAAAAGACCCGGCTTAGCACAAAAGAACTGAGATTTGGAACATAGAACGTTCCAATGGAACGTTTAGACATACCAAGTGCAATCGAAATTCTGTCAAAGGAGCTAAAAGAAAGAAACATGAATACTCTAACACAACAATAAACTAGATGGCCTTTGGAATGAAAAATCAATACCAAAGACTTTTTAATATATATATTATAGTGGCTGTGATACTATGAAGGTACAGGTTTTGTGGTTAGAAGAAGTGGAGTGAGGCAGTTTTGTCTTTTAACCCTTATAATTGAAGACTTAGAGGGAAATCTTATAAGAATTAGAGGGAAATCTTCAAACATATTGCTGGTAAATGTGTATCCCCCCCCCAGAGGATGTTTAAGAGGATAAAGACAGATTCTATGAGACTCTCGAAGAAGTTACCAAAGATCTTCTACAGTATGACTAAAGAATGATAATAAAAGATGCAAATGCCAAAGTGGGGAAAGAGGAAATGTGAAATGCCATAGGAAAGTCTCATGGAAAGACCCATGGAATCAAACTTATAAGTCTCAGTGAAGCCCGGAATTTCAAAATAATGAGTACAATGTTTCCAAAGAAAAAAAACTCAAGGAAACCTAGTTATTACCAAACATTCTATGGTGGTTCACATTCTACTTGTACAGCCTCTAAGCTCAGAGTGTGGCTTAGAGCATAATTTGGTCTTTGTGAAAGTTTTTCAAAGAATAACAGAGGAGAAGAAAAAATGGACAAAATATACAATTATTTCAAATTATTAAAATAGTCAAGTTATTCCTATCCACCATCCTTACTGACCGAGTTTTAAATTTTTCAGTCAGTGAGGATTAATAAGTTCATTCCCCACGTTACTTAGTCATAATCATATAAAGTGGCCAACAGTAAATTAATTCCAGTCGAATTCTGAATTGATTACAAAAATATTTGTTTTTGTTGATTTTTTATGAAGCCATTAACAAAGGTCAAATTAGTGGGGCTCCCATCAAATGAAACAAATACAACTTATAAAAAAAATGTACTTTGATACTCATTTAATATTTTTCCAATGTGATATTTTTGAGGATGCACGTACAGTAAAAGCCTGTATCCTTTCTGAATCTCTCTGGTGTGAGGAAGTAAATGTGGTTTGCTAAAATCTATCACCATAATTGTTATACTTTCATGGATCTATATTGTAGTAAACTTGACATATATTTTGTTGTAATTTTTAAATGTTAAAGTGCCACTGGTTTTTATCCAAACAATAATTCTGTTTAAAAAGACAAACTCTGAAGGTATAATTACCATGGCCAATAATTTGACTGGGAGAAATGAATGGGCCTGATGAAACTGATGAATGCACATTGCACATCTATAAGACATGAGCAGTCAATATTGAAGTCAGACTACTTTTGTGTAATTTTCAATATTTGAGCGGTCGCTAAGCATGTCGAGCATGTTGTGCGGCAGCATAATGAGACAGCGAATGACAGAGAGGGTAGCACAGCCAACTGGAGAAAGAAGGAAGATTATAAACTGCCATGAGAATGAGATATAAAGTAAAAGTCGTATAGTGGTTTTAGGTTGGGATTGGAGTAAGTGGCAGACAATCTCAGCAGCTGTGGTATCTCTGCGGTAAGATCTGACAATCTCAGCAGTGAATAACGGCAGCTGTGGTATCTCTGCGGTAAGATCTGACAATCTCAGCAGTGAATAACAGCAGCTGTGGTATCTCTGCGGTAAGATCTGACAATCTCAGCAGTGAATAACGGCAGCTGTGGTATCTCTGCGGTAAGATCTGACAATCTCAGCAGTGAATAACGGCAGCTGTGGTATCTCTGCGGTAAGATCTGACAATCTCAGCAGTGAATATCGGCAGCTGTGGTATCTCTGCGGTAAGATCTGACAATCTCAGCAGTGAATAACGGCAGCTGTGGTATCTCTGCGGTAAGATCTGACAATCTCAGCAGTGAATAACGGCAGCTGTGGTATCTCTGCGGTAAGATCTGACAATCTCAGCTGTGAATAACGGCAGCTGTGGTATCTCTGCGGTAAGATCTGACAATCTCAGCTGTGAATAACGGCAGCTGTGGTATCTCTGCGGTAAGATCTGACAATCTCAGCTGTGAATATCGGCAGCTGTGGTATCTCTGTGGTAAGATCTGACAATCTCAGCAGTGAATAACGGCAGCTGTGGTATCTCTGCGGTAAGATCTGACAATCTCAGCAGTGAATAACGGCAGCTGTGGTATCTCTGCGGTAAGATCTGACAATCTCAGCAGTGAATAACGGCAGCTGTGGTATCTCTGCGGTAAGATCTGACAATCTCAGCAGTGAATAACGGCAGCTGTGGTATCTCTGCGGTAAGATCTGACAATCTCAGCTGTGAATATCGGCAGCTGTGGTATCTCTGCGGTAAGATCTGACAATCTCAGCTGTGAATAACGGCAGCTGTGGTATCTCTGCGGTAAGATCTGACAATCTCAGCAGTGAATAACGGCAGCTGTGGTATCTCTGCGGTAAGATCTGACAATCTCAGCAGTGAATAACGGCAGCTGTGGTATCTCTGCGGTAAGATCTGACAATCTCAGCTGTGAATATCGGCAGCTGTGGTATCTCTGCGGTAAGATCTGACAATCTCAGCTGTGAATATCGGCAGCTGTGGTATCTCTGCGGTAAGATCTGACAATCTCAGCAGTGAATATTGGCAGCTGTGGTATCTCTGCGGTAAGATCTGACAATCTCAGCTGTGAATATCGGCAGCTGTGGTATCTCTGCGGTAAGATCTGATAATCTCAGCTGTGAATATCGGCAGCTGTGGTATCTCTGCGGTAAGATCTGACAATCTCAGCTGTGAATATCGGCAGCTGTGGTATCTCTGCGGTAAGATCTGACAATTTCCCTATCTCTTTTTGCTTCTTTTACATGTTTATTCATTGATGAAATAGATATTTAAATAGCATACTCTGCAAATTTGGCTTTGCTAATTAATTCTAATTGATTTGTACAGAGAAAAAAATACTAATGCTTGACCTTGTGAACAATATAAAATTAAACCGTATTTAATTTTATATTCTTTTAATCTTATTATACCTATAATGGCTTGATTCAGAGAAACATTAATTTATTTGACTTTTTAAATTTTGCCTAGAGAAATGCTGATCTGTAATATACAGGCAAAATAATTTTTCTAGACCTTACAAGGTTTTTTGAGTTAATTCTAAAAAAAATGCATTGTCAAATGTATCATAGATGACTATGTTTATAAGGGTTATCCCTACTAACTGAATCATGGTGTTTTATAGGGTTTAAAATACTGTCAGACGTTTTGCGGTGTGTGCTTCTTTCCCCGCTTGCAAGATTTTATCATGAACCAGGACTGGAATGATCCAAAATCAAAACTGCAACAATGCTGCCTGACTTTACGTACAATGGAGGGTGGTGAACCCGAAATTCCTGTTTACAAGTAAGTCTAATACGGAACAAACTGTGTTGTTTTCAAAACAAGGAATAAATAAATAAAACTCTCTTATTGTTTCTTGCTGAATGGTTTCAGTGTTAGTATATTATACAAAGATGACCTGGAATGAGGAAAAATATTAATTTTTGTTAACTCAATAAATATCTCTGTCAGTGTTGCAAATGGATTAATAATAGATTTATTTGATCTGATACAAGTATATTATTAAACTCATTTGGAATAACAATAAACTTTGATGTTTTCTTTATCCATCAGTCTAATCCTTTCTGGTCTCTAGTGGCCTGGTTATATTCACTGAACTCTTACTAGTAAATTATATCATCGTTAATATTAGTAATTAATTTGAACATATTAATTTTTTCATTTAAATATGTTCATTTATTAAGCAAACTATTAACATATTAATTCTTAACTATTCAACTTTTCTTATGCTGCTGCAAAATCAATAATTTGCCATAGTACCATAATATGTGAAAAGTAAATTAAATTTTTCCTTAAAGTTTACATGGTTTTCTATCTCTTGAAAAAATAATCTAAATACAGTTAACTCTAGATAGTCTGACATACTCTAATTGCTAGTCCGTCGTTCTATCAGATGAGACATACTTGTCGAGGCAGATTCTTCCCCCTTCTATCATCTGTTTGACTCACAATTCAATGTGCAATGTACTTCTATTTGTTTTTCTGTTCCTTTGTTGTTGCTGTGATTGAATTCTGCTACTTCCATTTTTAAGTTAGTAGTTGTTTTAAAACACAATTATTGCTAATGAGTAATGAAGCTATTTAGTTGCAAATACCTTGATACGGTAGTAAAAGGAAAGAGAAATTAACCATGGAATAAAATATATTCAAGAAAAAGTCATGATAAACTGTTTAGTAAAAAAAAAACTATTACAGATTTTTAAAAAGAATTCTGTAATATATATTTCATTTTTGTAAAACACATGCCTTGCAATTTATTTTACTGATGTAATGACTTTAAAATAATGTTTAATTAATTTTAATAATAAAAAAACTACATGTATTTCTTTATTTACACTCAGAAGTCTTTATCAGTCTCGTTTTTTCATGGCATGTAGTGCAAAATGTTTGAACACTTTATTCAGTTGCAACTGCAGTACATATAGTTTTTCTTTGAAGTGATAATTCATATACAAATCAACATTTTATAATCTGAATTACCATTTCAGTCCTGTGTAACTGTCATATTATCAAGATACAACTGTATAGTTATTTGCAACTTGTTTCATATTTAATTATCATTGTTACTACTAAAACTGGAGGAATTTTTCGGAATGTTTCCGCATTTTTTTAGTAATGATTAATCATCAAACAAAGTAGAAAGCTCACATGTATTTATACTTATAAGTAAGTAATATGTCAACTTATATTTATTTAATCCAAACCAAACCTATCCTAACAACCCAGAAGGCGCCAATTGATAGTTAAAGTGATTATGCTTATTATTATTTTCTTGTAGGTCAAAACTACATGACCAATATCAGAGGTACATTTTTTGTAAGTTTAGTTCTAGATTAGGTAGACAAACTTTGTCACATGCAGGGACATTCGAAAAATACCCTAACAACATATTATATAGTACTTAGCAGCTGTGTGCGTGATATAAATTTACAAAATCTTAAAACAATTAAAAACTAGAAAATAAAATTTAACAATAGAGGAAACCTATTGAAAAATAAAATAATAGCTGTATAAAACAAACTCAGAATAAAAATAATATAAATGTCTATAACATTATCTGGTCCATAACATGACCATAACACGGCGGATATTTGTGGCTTTGGTTCTGTATACAGTGTGGGAAACAACAATAGATGAATGCAGAAACAAAATTCCACTTCCATCTCCTCGTTTATAATGTAGGTTGGCAAGTTTACTCATCTATCAACTAAAATAGACCATAAACACAACTAACTGTGCTATTAAGGATTTTTCCTGCTATTAATGTGGAATTTATAGTTCATATATATATATTCTTATTTGACTCTTGCAAAAAAGTCTCTGTTGTTGTTTTGTTTACTTACTGTTAAATTTATACACAAGGAAGAATGTTGTAATGTTGTGCTGTTGAAGTTAATTATGCTGGCTATACTGTTGGACACATAAATACCAGCTGTCAATGTATCTATCAATTTATCAGTTTAAACCTTGGGAAACATTTAGTTCCAGCTAAGATGCATCTAAAAAATAAGGCCTCAAAAATCTGAAAAAGCAGCGATGGACTTGGAGAAAAAAATTAGACTAAGTCCATTGCAAAAAGAAAAACAATGGTAGATCATTTTGAAGAAAATGGGGGTCCAGGCAACGCCGCATATTTAGCTGGAAACTACTCTAACTTCATAAATTGTCAAGGTAGGCAAAGACAGTGGTATATTAAACTTTAATTACAATTCCCGGAAAACTATGTTTTTTTAATGTTTCACTTTTCTAAGTAATTATTAGACCCAGATGTGCAGAATTTTAACTGCAGTTTTGTTAGACTAAGTTTGTGTATTGTACAAAGGGTTGGGCATTTCATGTATGTTCGCCTAATACAAATATTTTTTAAATCCAAAATTATACAAATTTATATTACATACAAATTTTTGGAAAAATAACATGCACACTAGTAGGTAAAAAAGAATGTTCTTCATAACAACAAAAGAAGTGTTGCTCTATTTTTTCATTCTTGAGGAAAGTGCCATTGATTTAACATTACCACTTGATTAATGTGTCAATGTTTTGATTAGTTTTAAATATTTATTAGTTGTTAATTGTAAAGAAAGCTTTTAATCACTTAAAACATTTTAAACATTTTCTATATTTGAGATGTATTATTTTTATAGAGTGATTGAATGCATGGGCCCAACAAACACCCGGATTTATACAGTAGCTGTTTATTTCAAACAAATTAGATTGGCAAAAGCATCAGGACATAGTATTCAACAGGCTGAGATGAATGCTGCAAAAAAAGCTCTCAACAATTCTGAAGGTAAAATGTCTATATATTTTTATTTAACCCTATACAGTGGACGGGTAGAAAAAAGGTACGTGGATGGACGGGCGGGGTCTGACAGACCCACAATAAAAAACACTTTTTTTTCAATTTAACATTTATTATTCACACAAACTATATATTTTTTTAATTACAGACAATATTTGAGCAATACTAACTAGTTATTAAATTCATCTGTTACTTATATAAAATAAATAAAATCATATACTTAAGTTTTACACATTTTTACAAAAAATATTTAAAAAACACTTAAAAATACTACTTGAATTAATTTTAGATTTATAGTACGATTTTGAGTATAGATAATAGTCACAAAAAAGAAATGTAATAATACTAAAAATATATTTATTTCAAAGTCTTGAATTTTGTCATTTATGAAATGAAGATCTTACTCTGCACTGCAGTCTTCGCACACCGTATATGCATGTGAAAGGCATAGCCAGACTTTACATTGCTTACAAAAATACTTTCAGTGGCATGATCACTATGTTGCTCAAAGTCTGGATCAGCATCCGAGTCATCAATTTCACTATCAATATCTTCTTGTAAAAGTCTATCGATTTCACTACTGCAATCAACATATTCACGGTTCATAATGCTGAGTCGTTCAAATCAGTTATTTAAAACATTAACTTAGTAATTATTAAAATTCTAAACTCCTAACATGGCACATTACGATTTACAAGCACATAAAACATAAAAAATGCAAATGACCGAAGGCAAAAAACAGGCACATAAACAGACGGGCTGGGTCTACTGGACCCCAACGCATTTCGCTTCACTGCCACAAGTGAACTAACGCTTGGGGCGTAGTGACAGTGAACTCATAGCACTCTGTAGGGAGATTCAGGAAGCTATAGGCCACACCAGCCCGCTCTGCAGACGTGACCTTGAGCACTCATCAAAAATAAAACGTCTGGGTCTCACAGACCCAGCCCGTCCATTCTAGGGTTAATATCTCAATTATTCTTTGTTTACAAGCTGGTTTTTAATTTATTCTCGTATATCAATAAATATTAGAATTTGACAATAAACTATGTAGCTAGGATTTGCAATTTAGAGAAAGCAGTCAATAATACATTTTTATTAATTCTCAAGCATCTTGACATTCAGTCTATCAAAGTAAACGACCATTTTGCAAAATATGTTTGAATAAATATATAATCAACAAAATTGATAATTACAAATTTTAGCACTATACTGTATAAGGTTTCTGCCATTGGTAATTTTAATGGTCAATTTGATGTTATTTTAAACAAGGTGTATTTCAACTGGTTGCTGTCTGCTAAGGTACCTCTGGGACTATTTTCTTGACTCCTTAATATCTAAAACCTCTTAAGTTTTGTGAGAAGTTTCATATAACCTAGACAATCAAATGCTAACTTAAGTCTAGGAACAGGCTCATGACATAACAACCTTACTGTAATTGATAATAATGATATATTATTACAAAAATTAATGTTTTTTGGGAAAAAATCTCATAGAATTGTTTTTGTTTTAGGTCTTTTTCCTCAACTTAATCACCAAAAGCGGATCATTTCCAAATGTATGAATCGTCAGCAACCTGGTAAAACTTCATCGTCGAAAAAAAACAAGATACCATCAACTTCAGATAAAAAGAAATCATCTTCATGTAAAAAAGAAATCTCCGCTATAAAAGCAATTCAGGGACATTCTAGGGTCAAGGGTAGAACTCCTCCCTTAGCTTATCAAAGCAGAAATAAATCAGAATCACCAGAAAAATTATCCACTAAAACCAGTGAATGTAAGTATGATGGAAAAAGAAATGCAGATAAATATGTAGATCAACTTTTAAATGATGAAAACTCTAAATTTAAAAATATCTCTGCTGATAAAGATAAGAAAAATATGTTTGAAGATAATTTGGTTGTGAAAGGAAAAGATATTGAGCTGTCAGATAAGACAAATAGAAATCAGTCCAGTAGTTATCCTGAAATTTGTAAGAGATCAAATATTACAGACAAGAATATTTCAGAATCATATGTGGAAAGAGAAACCAAAACATATTCCAATGGACATTCTAAAATTGTACATCCTGAAATTAATAAGAAAACATTAACTTCAGTAAAGGAAAGTTTAATAATACGAAAAGAAGAAATATCAGTCGAAGGAAGTTCAAAAGAATATTCTTGTGTCAAGTGTAAGAATCTTCCCTTGACTTATGAAAAGGAATATAGAACAGTGTCACCTGAAAAATTGCCCATGAAAAACAGTACATGTAAATACAAACATGATGTAAAAAGAGCTAAACATGATCATATTTTAAAGAATGAAGACTTCAAAATTAAAAACTCGTTTGCAAATGAAATCAACAAAAAATTATTCCAAGGTGATTTCATAGGAAAAGAAAAGAATACAGAGTCATCAAATGAGACACTAAATAGAAGTAAGCCGAGATTATCTTCTCCTAAAATTTATAAGAAGTCACACTCTCCAGACAAGAATGTGTCAACAATGCAGAATGAAGATAATGTAACAAAACATGATGCAGGTGAACATTCTTCTATAGTATCATGTAGATCTTTGAATTACCAAAGCCAAAATAAGCCACAATTGCTTAAAGAACTTCTTTCAATAAATAATTCCTTGGCAGCAAACATTGATTGCATAATTAGCACAGACAAAAATGTAGATAATTTGATAGACAATAAAGACTCGGTAGTTCAAAACTTGTGTTTATATGAAACAAATAACACAAGCTGTCCTGTTGATTTGGTTCAAATAAAATATGAAAAAGAGTTGACAAAAAACCCTTATGAGAGGCAAAAGAAAAGTCCTGAAAATGTATATAAAACTAGAAATAAATCATTAGAAAGAAACAACAAAACTAAAAATGTTCCTTCTGAAAACAGTCAGTCACAGTGCATGTCAGAAAAAAAAGTCAATCTAGAAAATCCTTCAAATTTGGATGAAAACCTTTCAAATCCATCAAATTATACAAAGCAAAAAAATAACTCCTCAGACCAGTTAAGAAGCATTTGTAATAAGAGTAATGAAAGATCAAGAAGTTCTTCATTGCATCGGAATCATAATTTATATAAACAAGAAAACACATTACATCGTAGTAACTCAAAGAGCAAAACCAATTCTTCAAGATCATTTAGTAGGAGTAGATCAAGAAGTTCTCCCAGTCAGAGTAGATCTAGAAGTCGCCTCAGTAGGAATAAGTCAAGAAGTCCTTTCAGTAAGAATAGATCAAGAAGTCGTCTCAGTAGGAATAGGTCAAGAAGATCTCTCAGTAGAAATAGGTCAAGAAGTCCTTTCAGTAAGAATAGATCAAGAAGTCGTCTCAGTAGGAATAGATCAAGAAGATCTCTCTGTAGAAATAGGTCAAGAAGTCCTTTCAGTAAGAATAGATCAAGAAGTCGTCTCAGTAGGAATAAATCAAAAAGTCCTTTCAGTAAAAATAGATCAAGAAGTCCTCTCAGTAGAAGTAAATCAAGAAGTTCTCTTAGTAGGAATAGATCAATAAGTAATCTCAGGAGGAGATCAAGAAGTTATCTCAGGCAGAGTAGATCAAGAAGTCATCTCAGGAGGAGTAGATCAAGAAGTTGTCACAGTCGTAGTTCTAGAAAGCGTAGTCATTCAAGAAGTCATCTCAGGAGGAGTAGATCAAGAAGTTGTCACAGTCGTAGTTCTAGAAAGCGTAGTCATTCAAGAAGTCATCTCAGGAGGAGTAGATCAAGAAGTTGTCACAGTCGTAGTTCTAGAAAGCGTAGTCATTCAAGAAGTCATCTCAGGAGGAGTAGATCAAGAAGTTGTCACAGTCGTAGTTCTAGAAAGCGTAGTCATTCAAGAAGTCCTACCAAGGAGAAATTTATTTCAAGTGTTCCAAGAGATAGAAGCAGATCACGAGAAGAAGCAAGGAAGAGACTTATGGACTTTATGTTGGGAGTACAAGGTTCTTCAGACTGTGCAAATAAAAGTGCAACACCAGATGATTTTAAAAAATTAGGAGCTTCTACGTTACAAAGAAATAATAGTAATTTGCATCAATATAATACTAGTAGCAGTTATAAACACTTCAATTCCATTCATGATTATCCATCAACATTACATGCTTCTAATGAAAATTACTTGACAACAGCTCCTACAACACTGCCCAATTTTAGTGGGAATATTAATAAAATTCAGTTTACTCAAAGTGAATGTAATAAGCGTGACACCCATAACAGTGCAGTTCCAAGATATTCTCATAGTACTAGTTCCCCATGTGACCAGGCACAGTTAAGGCCTACTCCTGTTTATCATAGTCAGCATCACAATTGGAATATCAAATGACATCAATTATTTTGAGATTTATTAGACATATTTTAAGTTTTAACATATTTGTAATGCTTCTCTCAATAAGTTTTTTTCTTTCTGTAATTAACTCTTCCCACACCATCAAAAAATTGCTTAATTTGTCTATAACACCACAATAAAACAACAAATAAACACGTTTTTCAATCATCAGTTTTTTTAATGAAGTGCTTATATCAAAGCGTAGAAGGTTTTCTAAATATAATTATATATACTTTTGTTCAAAATTGCAATTTATAAAATAATGCTCATCAAAAATGTATAAATCACATATACAACAGTAGAAGAAACCCTAAGTAAAGTAATAAAAGCAGAGTTGAAGCAATGGTCTAAAAACAAAAATAATTTAAGTGACTGACAGGATACTTGAAGTAGGGGCTGTTGAAGAGAGTCAATGTTTCAACAAAGGGATCTCATGCTTAGTCAAATGACAACAACTAATTTAGATCATGGTGTATCTACAGAACAGTTTCATGAGCAACATTAGTGGACAAACTCTTAATTTAAAATGTTATTGTACAATCTGCAAAACTATATTTTATTGATTCTTACTATCTCAGCAACTGTACAAATACTTACGACTATACAAATTAACTCCAATTTGTTGTCCATTTTTACATTGGTAGTTAGTAACCTTATATTAAATCATATCCAATCTCCCCTCGTCTCACATAACAACTCAAATGCATCATAGACATTCATCACCTTTAACACTTTTTTTCAAAATATAATGTCTCATCTTTTTGTAATGGGCTGTTTCGCTCCACGAAAAACATGGGTTTCTATTTTTACAATTCAGTCTATAATAATGATTGTAGCGTAGCACTTGAAGTGTCAGTTGATAGGTGAAGAACTGTTCTAGTGGACAATAAGTTGGATTTAGAGGTGGACTAAACAGTTACTTTCGGTTATCCGTTACAACAGTTACAGGTACTCCCTGGTACCCGGTTACAGGTAACCGTTATAGTTACTCACTTACTTTTCATTTCAAAGATACCAATTAACCGACGAATACCTTGTAACTGGTGTCTGGTGGCTAGTTTAAATGGCACATGATTTAACAATGACAGGTTATTGTTACAATTGGAAAATAAATGATAATTTATAAATATAGCCTTTAGATATTGAGCCTATGAAGAAAGTTTTGATTTACTTAAGTTACAAATAGCAATGTATTTACCTTGCAAGCTAAAGAAATCCCACTTTCCACTAGTCTTCCTCCTAACCCCATTCATTTTCACTTTTAAAAACAAAAATCTATCACAAATAAGAAATCTAAAATGATTATAACTAATTTTATTTAAAATTAAAATATACCTACATTCCTTCAATGGCTTATTGTACAATCCTTCGGTCACTAACCAATGTCTCCAACTCAGGTGATTTAGAAGGCCAGTCAAACTATGTACTAACTACAAAGTGGTCAGTTAGTTGTGAACCAGTATAACCGAGTCTATTTAAAGTAACAGGAGCAAAAGTACCGGCAAATGCAAGAGGAACTGTAACAGTTTCTTTGCACCCCTCGGGACAGACAAGTACCGGGCACAAAGTAGCCGTTACAGTTACTTGGACTCATCTCTAGGATTTGTAAAAAATTGAGTATTTTTATAATTTTTTCAAGTTAGATGTGTGAAAATTTACATGACATTCTTGACGATTTTGAATTAAAAAACTCAAAATATACATATGGTCCACTATATTCGATCTTTAATAATCATCATTGTTCACCATAACTCAATATAATAATTTACACAACCATACAGTTGAAATAAAACAGCATGTTTTGGCTCGCTGACAGTAAAATTGTGTTGTGAACTATAGGAATTGTTAACTTCCTAGTGATTACTTAGCGGTTTGGGAAATGGCCACCTTAATAGGATACAAATAGGCAGTCTTACTCAAATGAAAGCCATAGCCTCAGTTAGGAATCAACAGACAACTGGATAGTTGAAATGGAGAGGAAAAAAATGTTATGTGCTGTACAGTGCTTTTTTTGGCTGCAAAATCAGTTTTATATTCATATTTGATTTTTGCTCTGCAGGAACTGAGGGAAAGAATATAATTATGAAAAAAAACAAAGACCTTCACACTTTCTCTTTGTTAATGAAAGTCAGCCAAAATAACTCATCCTGCAATTCCACTAGAATACAAACATAATGTAGCACTTGCTATTTGTTCAAGTAGTTGTAGTTTGGATATATTCCTATTTGGTGTTAAAGACAAAGTCTGTGTGAAAATATATCCATCTTTGGTGTGTGAAGGATTACATTTAATAATTTTCTTTATTCACCTTTCCAATTTATTAACACACTCCAATGTTGTAAGATATGATCTCTCGTATGTTATGCCAAATATAAAACCTAACTGGTAGATTTTGTATTAACATTTTGTATTAAATAAGACTGACTATTTATTAGAAGTGTTAATTTTGATTCCCTTATCATTTTTCGTTAAACTCTCAAAACTTGTTGGAAGCATTATACTTAATGTCATGTAATACTATTTTTTTTATTTTTGAAGATCAGACAATTTTAGGTTGTAATGTGATTGTAATGAGAAATTATTTTATAGCATGTTATACATGAGGAATGAAAAAACATCAATTTTTCTAGTTCTTTGTTAGAAAATTTAATAATGTACAACATTTGTTTTTTTTATTAACCCTTGAACTGTAATTTTTATGTGTTTTATTTTACGTTTGAACATAAATTAAATTTACATCAAAATCATGTTTCAAAATGCAAATCAGGTATATGCCTGTGATTACAAATATTGAGTTAAATGCTTGGTTAGTTATATGTCTGATGTTAGTTCTTTCGTCTGAATCAGTCTACAAATTCTGAAAAAATGTCAAGCTTATATATAGATGTTTGTTTAATACATAAACATTTTATGTGAGAAAATAATAGATTTTAGTAGACAGCAGCAAAAAGTGTTTTGTAAATGTTAGTGCCAAGGAAAATGATACTTTATAATTACATATAATAAAAGCAAAACCGTTATTTTTATGGCATGGCAAAGGGTAATGATAAAAGAACATATAACTAAATTGTTTTTGATTAGTTTTATGATAAAAACCCATTTAAGTTCCCCTTTACTTTAGTTGAAAACCCTACTGTTTGTAAAATATATTGTCTCATAGGGAAGTTAAATTATTAAAAATTTATATTAATGTTTTCAAACATGCAAATAAGGTGCATCCCTTTAAACCACAGATCCATTGTCAAAAACCTGCTTTTACTGGTAAACGTTACTAGTTAGTTACATACTTTTTATGTTAATGTCAATGGATTAAAACGTGTGGTGCTACTTTAACTTTGTCAGCAAAAGAATGGAATAACCATTTGTACTTACCAAATAACACCACTAAATCGGTCCAATTAATTATGATGGCAACAAAGAGTTATTATGAATTTAATAATAATACGCTTAGTTTTAAATTATAAATTAAGTTTTACAATATTTATTTGCTTTATTTATTTGTAGGATATTCTTATATTTATATAATTAGATAATTTTGTGATTATGTTTCCTATTAGTAATATTTGTAGTATTTATTAGCATCTGGATATATGGCATGAAATACTGATTGTAATTGATCATTGTAGACATGCTGTCAACAATTTGTCAGTCAAAAAATTAAAATTATTTTCAATATTGGTTTTTATTATAAAGTTGTGAAATAAAAATGTGTTTACCTTACACGTTTATGAATTTTATTTACTCATAAAAAATAAACTCTTTTCTGTGATATGAAGTTTGAATGAGCTAACAGTTATTATTGCCATACAAGGTATATTTATGTAGTAATGTGCCTAATGACAAATTATTTTTTATTTTAGATAACTGCCTACAGTTGGATTTTAAATGTAATTTTTTAAAAATTTTAGCTTATTTTCCTTTTCTTTTTTTTTTTTTTATATGTGAAATATTTTTATCATTAACAAGAGGCCCAAGATTCACAGTAGTATTAAATTTTCCTACGTATTCATGGCATATGCTTTTTGAATAGATTGATTTTTAATAACTGTTGCTCGTCAATTATCAAAATATTATTCAGAAAACAAATCACTAAATGAAACATTAGTTAGTAACATAGGATTTTGTAGCATACTGCCCATAACCTCACAAAATTAATTTAAATTTAATTGGCTCTAACTTTATCTACTCGACAAAATTTAGACCTCTTCATATAACTGCAGTGTTTTATATATTCTTGAAAATTATTACCTAGAAACAATTTAACCAAACTTAAGTAGACCCTTTATTATAATGAGATTTATTAATGCAAAATGGTGGTTAAGTTCTAGGTTCATACACAAGAAGTTGCCTCATACAAGTATGCATCCGTATGGTGCAGGTAGAGAGGCCTCAGCTGCATTTTCTCTACCTTTACTGCTGTAAACAAAACAAACTGCAACAATGTAAAACATCTGATATTCGTACTCTCAATGACACTTCAGTCTGTGTTGTTTAATTTTGAATATGGTTTTGTTTTCAATTGTGAATCATATGACTATGACTGATTTTATTATTAATATTATTTAGTAGTTACTAATTAAGTATAACTCAGTAACACGTGAAAAATGATAATTTGCTGCTTTAAAATTAATGTTAAAATTCCAGAAATTTAAATAATTCTAAAATAATCTTGAAAACAATACAGTAATGGTTTTTAGTATGAGGTTTTAATTGTTCAGCACGCTGTGTTGGAGACACAGAGTAAGTAATGCACTTACTCTGTGGTTGGAGGTCTCCCTCTGATGTCACAACTCAGCTTATATATATATATATATATGAGTACTTTGTCAATAACTCCTTGCTTTATAATTTTCAATTTGGTTTCAGGCCTGATCACTCCACTGCTAATGCAGTTGAAACAGTTGTAGATTGTATATTAAATGGCTTTGAGAATGAGCAAATTGTGGGTTCTAGCCTAGTAGATCTAAGCAAAGCTTTTGATACCGTTTCTCATGTGACTGTTTGTAAAAAATTGGAATTTTATGGAATTGTAAATAATGAGTTGAATCTAATAGAAAGTTACCTTAACAATAGAAAACAAATGGTCCAGATAAAAAACAATTGTTCAGATTTCTGTGAGGTTCATGCAGGTGTTCCGCAGGGATCGGTTCTAGGTCCTTTTCTGTTTCTTGTTTTTGTTAATGACTTTAGCTGTAATGTTTCTTCGTTTTCTGTATTGTATGCTGATGACACTACGCTGGTCCACTCAGATGTTGATATTTTTAAGGTTAAAGAAAAACTCAATAGATCTTTAGAAGAAGCGGAAACCTGGTATTCAGCCAATAAATTAGTTATAAATAATAGTAAAACTGAGCATCTAATTTTCTCTCTAAAAAATCACTTGAACTTAGATGATGACTTGTTTAAACCTGTTAAGTTGCTTGGTATTTATCTGGATAGTAAACTCTGTTGGGATGTACATGTAAATAATCTATGTAAAAAATTAGCAAGAGTAACCTGTCTTTTAAGAAAATTAAAAAATTGTGTCAGTTTAGATGTGTTAGTTATGACATATTTTGGTTTGTTTCATACTCATTTGATTTATGGTATATGCTTATGGGGCAATTCAGCATCAGCAAAAAAAGCTTTTGTATGGCAAAAAAAGGCGCTTAAGATTATAGCTGGATTATCCTTAACTGCCTCTTGTAGAAATATTTTCCCTCATTTTAACATAATGACACTTACATGTCTGTATATAAATTTTAATCTGATCTTTGTAAAGAAAAATATTGATGTTTTTTCTGATCAATGCTCTGTACATAGTTACAACACTAGACAAAGAGAGAATCTAACTAAACCTAACATTAGACTAGCTAAATATTATAAGAGTCACAAATACCAACGGCTCCTCTTATTCAATAAGTTACCACTATCTGTAAGAGTATTACCTTTTAAGAGGTTTAGCATAGTTGTATCAGGCTGGCTCAAGAAAAAAGCATTTTATACTTTGGAAGAATACTTAACCTGTGATATGGGCCTTATGGACATTTTAAATTAGGTTAATAATATTGGCATGACTGACGATGCCTATTGTAAACCTATTGTTTATTTAATGGCTAATAAATATTCTTGATTCTTGAAACTTTGAATGAAGAATGTTTGAATTGAATTGAAAAAAAAAAAAAAAAGCCCTGGCTGTTGGGCTGTTGATAAATTGCCCTTTCTGAGGAACGGTCGAACTCAGATAGTAACCAGACTACACTCATCCACACTCATCCTACACTCATATAACCATTCATATTCGCCTTAAAATACCAACAACGTTGGTCGGCGTCTCATATATAAGAATAAGAAGAATATATATATAGGGTGTCTTAAAAGTCCCACTCCCCCTATTAACTTTCTTATGAATACAGATAAAGTGATTTACTTCTGGGAATGTTTATATGACCAACTAAGGAGTTTTTTTATGTATGCAAATTTTTTACACCCCCTCTCAAAAGGGGGTAGTTTGGGGGTAAGTCAACATTTTTAAATAGAAACCCCTATCAAATGACACATCATTTTAAAGGTAATATTAAAAGAAAAAGAATGGCGGAAACTAGAGGTCTCTAACATTAGTCTATCAAATTTGGTGGCAGTTTAAAGTTGGAATTATTACATAAAACCCCCTAAGTAATTTTAGAACGGGAAAAATGGTCAAAATGCTGAACTCTCACCTCAATTTCACTCAGATGAGATGCTCGAAATGGCTGCCATGAACTTCTTGACAGTAAAAAAGCCTGGATTGAAAACCACGTCTCACATTTTGTAAGATTTCAGGCGTGATAAGGTGGCAGGCCTCTTCGATTCTTGTCCTTAATTCATCGAGGTGTGCGGGCTTTGTGTCGTAAACTTTACTTTTGAGGAAACCCCAAAAGAAAAAATCCAGAGGTGAAAGGTCAGGTGAACGTGCCGGCCACTCTACCAAAGTGCCACGTCGACCTATCCATCTATCGGGAAACGTTTGGTCTAGGAATGTCCGGACAAGCATATTGTAATGTGGAGGAGCACCATCATGCTGAAATACAGGCTCATAAGTAACTTGTACTACCTCATTTATTGCTGGGACAATGCCGTTCCGTAACATGTCCAAGTATTTAACGCCAGTTAAATTACCATCAATAAAGAATGGCCCAATAACAGAGTTTCCCAAAATTCCAGCCCATACATTTAATTTTTGTGGCTGTTGCGTATGGGCTTCAACCATCCAGTAGGGGTTACTGTTTGCCCAATAACGGCAGTTGTGCCGATTGACTGTTCCACGCAAAGAGAATGATGCATCATCACTAAAACATATCTGTGATATTAAATTATTATTCTCTTCAATCTTCTGCAACATTTGCTCACAAAACTGAAGTCTTCGGTCAGGGTCGTCTTCATTTAATTCTTGATTTAACTGTACTTTGTACGGGTGGAACTTGTGACGCTTTAACACTTTGTGAACAGTATCTTTTGAAATTCCAACATCAAGGGCAGTGGACCGCAGAGATTCATGTGGGTTTGCAGCATAATTTGCTAAAACTTGAATTTGGATCTCTTCTGTCGCAATGGCAGGGCGCCCTGATCGTGGTGCATCTTTGACACTAAAGTTTGTTGAGAATTTGTTTACTAAACGTCTAATGTATGCCCTGTCTACTGGTCTATCCGGATAGGCAGCATTAAATAAACGAACTGCTTCATGAACATTTCTCCTAGCTTCCCCATAGAACAATATCATCTCTACTTTATCTTCATTTGACCGAGCCATTTTTATTAAATACGAATAAAAAGAAATTTAACACAGTAACTGAACTGAAAGTGTTACACGTACTAACTAGTAACCTAATAAGAGAAAAGGAAGGAGCCACTGGTATTCCCAGGTTGCCCTACTGGACTTTGGTCAGACAAACCAAAACCAAATAAATGCTATGTTATTTGTGGTTTTTGGTGTTTGTTGATTCTTGTAATAACTTGTTTTACGATTAGGTGTCATCAGTTTTCAAAACTAACTGGTGGGTGAATGTTTTGTCTGCCTTACAACAATTTTAAATGTAACATAAGCTGCGGGGGTTTTATGAAATAATTCCAACTTTAAACTGCCACCAAATTTGATAGACTAATGTTAGAGACCTCTAGTTTCCGCCATTCTTTTTCTTTTAATATTACCTTTAAAATGATGTGTCATTTGATAGGGGTTTCTATTTAAAAATTTTGACTTACCCCCAAACTACCCCCTTTTGAGAGGGGGTGTAAAAAATTTGCATACATAAAAAACTCCTTAGTTGGTCATATAAATATTCCCAGAAGTAAATCACTTTATCTGTATTCATAAGAAAGTTAATAGGGGGGGGTGGGACTATAGACACCCTGTATATATAGACCATATGAGAATGAGGCAACCTGTTGTATAAAAACTTTGGGTTAAGTTGGCCTATTAAAATTAAAAATGGCGGCCATTTAAAATATGTAGATTAGAATAACTCTAGAAGTAATAATTTTATGATAAAAGTTACTTAAGTCACTTTAGTGACTTTTTAATTAAATCATTGCATTCCTGAGTTTCTCCAGAATGAGATGTCAGGTCAGCAATGGATCAAATGACAACAAACAAATTATTTGAAATGTGTTTATTTATTTACACTTAATCTATTAAAATTAAATTTGATCCATTACTGGGCTGTTGACTCATTCTGGAGAATCTTGGTCCGTCTAATTTTGCAATAATTCAGTTGTTATTCAAATAAAAACTTAATATACCATTGAATTTGTTTTAAAATAGTCTTAAAAAGTCATTTTAGTAACATTTTATAAAATTAATACTTTTTGAGTTATTCTAATTTAAATATTTTAAATGACCGTAATTTTGAAATTTATTAGGCAAACTTAACCACACTTTTTTCAGTTTACATACCTTATTATAATAAAGGTCTACTTAAGTGTGGTTGAATATTTTGAAAATTTGATTTTTAAAATAAAAAACACGTACAGACAGATATATTATTTAAAATCAACAAATATTCATAAATGGTATTAAATAATAAGGAAGAAGGGACTGACGTTTGGTTTATTGTAAATTTTGAACTAATAATTTGACTTAGTTAGCTTTGTTGAAAAGTATGAGTTTCTACTCAAGTACAATTGCTACTTATATTTAACTTTAGTTTGAGGCTTGTGGCATGTCATATAAAAGAGCGTAACCAGCTGAACAACTTTTACATTTGAACATTAGGTATATCTTGAATTGTAACAAAATGATGGTTAAAAAAACCTTTAAAATTGTTGTTTTGTTAAGAAATTATAGCCTTAAAGGCCTCTAAAATGGTATTCTTTGTTTAGTCTAGAATCATAATTAATTATTACGCAATTGAAACATGGTACTCGAAACATACTCCGCCTAATGTAAATAAAAAAAGCCTGCATTTTCTACCTGGATGAAAAAAATTAAAAATGGAAATATTGTAGTATGTATATCTAGCAGCTTTATAATGTTGTTTGAAAGTTATTTGTTAGCATTGGATTGTTCATGATATGTAGATAATATTTGGAGATTTCTAATGCTTCAGTATTTAGGAAGCAAAAACAACATTTTGACAGATATAACAAACTCCTGTCAACAAATCATGTAGTGTTAAGTCTTTTCTTGAATTAGTATGGGTTAAGGAAGAAAAATAGTTTATCTAAAGTTAAAACATTATTTATATTGTGCTACTTATTTGTCAAGTAAACACAAGAGTCATGGTATTGAAGAAAGCTATTATTTAGAATAGAATATCTTTATTTTCTTCACAACAAATATATATATATATATATGTGTACAGCACAGAACAAAATAACAGAAATGAACTTTAACAAGCTGACCTCTATAGACTTTTACATATAGTCTAATTCTTAAGAACACTGAACTTGACATACTTATTACTTAATTTTTCTGAAAAAAAACTATGTGAAGAAAAATAGGGCCTTTTAGTGTGTTCTGGAGTTTCATCTCTATAAAAATTACTTTATAGAGTTTTATCTACATACTAATTAAAACTGAAATGACCTGTTACGAACATATAATAAAAATGATTGCTCATGCAACATTTTTCCGAATAATATTGATATATGAATAGTTTGTTATTAGATAAATTAATGTTCTTCATGTTAAGGGCAAATAACAGTATTACTGGTCGATTCAGTTTGCACATTTTGTTACAAGTAATGTAGTTTTTATCAGTTCCCGCTTTTAATTACATAAAGAGACAAACATCACTAAATCAAAACCCGATAACTCATCAGTCAACGGCCAACAGGTTGCAAGTCTAGGTGTCTTTAGATAATGTCTATTTTGGCTTTAATGAATAGACGAGGCTTTAGATCTGTGTCAAAGATTATAGAGGACTGTCTGGTCCTAACCTTGCCTTAAAAATAAAGTTGTTTTTCACTTCAAATACATTGAATGAAAATTAGATTATTTGTAACAACAAGGATCATCTGAAATTGATATTTTATTCTTACAGCGACTCCTTAACAAAGCAGTCAAGTGTAAAATTAAGAAAAACAATTTTTTCAGCACATTTAGCTGTACTGTAATTGTTGTATATTAAAAATTTCTTTGCAGATATTATTCTATATACATGAAAGTATTGAATTTATGACGTAACTCAACTCTAACATCTTTTCATTTACTAAGACCCATTGAACTTTTTAATGTTCTGGATAATATGACAAACTCTGGGTTCACAAAGTGTTCTATTTAGCGAGTTTTTACTGTACTGTAATATAAACATATTTCATAAATATATACATTTATCAACTAATGTTTTTAATTGAATCTAACTATAAAATAATCATTTTAAAAAATTTTTTATTAAAAAAAAAAACTTCACTCACCAGTTTTCATGGGCTTGCAAGCCTGTGCATGAAATTTATTCAACGAGTGAAGTACTGACCGTTGGTTCAGTGAGTATACGAACCTTGGACCTTTCCCTCCGCAATCCGAAGCCTCAACCACTGAGCCAGCATGCCGGCAAACAATTGTAAACACATATATAACTATACATATACACACGCTCACACATCCATCCTCACATACACGCCCATACACAAATAAAAAATAGCAAAAGTTCTAAACCTCAATTTCAATTTGCTTTCACAATCAATTACTGGTGACAACTATAAAATTAAATGAATGTGGAAATAAAGTTTTCTTATTTATGATACGACATAATTTAACAAGTTTGTAAATAAATACGAGAGGAGTGGTAACATTTTAAGTTTACAAAACCTGATGGGAGGGATCAAATTTCTCTTTTCAGAGAAATTTTTACAAACAATTTTTGTAACACAGTTGTTGAATGTAAATTTGTTTGAAAAGGATCTCCTCAGCATATAATTCCATACTCAAAAATACTATTAAAACATATTATTGGACAATATGTAGTATTTTTCCTAAGACTAAACTTAATATATTTATTTTTTCTGCAATTAAAACCAATATATCCACAGAAAAAGACCATTTTATTTTTTAAAGGTCTCAATGAAGTAAGGGGTTGCTGCACAGTCTTCCAGTCGTCCATTCAGTAATTCAACGCTGTGATATCAGCAAATGCGTCCAGTCAGCTTACTCTATAACGTAGCTTCACACAAATAATTTATATATATATATACACGGTTGTCTAAGCTTTCTGGAAAAACCCAAACATTGTCTTTACTAATCGAAATAGAAATTCAAAACTTTTACTTTTACAATCTCGCTAAGTATTGGGTGCCTATATTTTGGAATAATGTTTAGACTTTTTACATTAACGGGGGATGTTCTGTTGACGGTATCGTCGATATTCTTTATGGAAGCCTATACCTTGTGATACATCACTTTCAAGTTTATAGGTAACTGAATTGAATACCACTAAGGGATCACTCTATCAGAAAACAGATCAGTTTGAGTGTTGAAAATTTGCAGATGTTCAACAATTTCACTATATCTTCATCATTATCAAACTGAAGAAGGGAGACAGTTTAAACATTTATTTTAACGCCAAATTATCCTAAAAGGTTAGTGTTAACAGTACATTCTAACATCATAAATATTTTTTTATCTTTATAAGAAATCAATAAAATAATTCATTATTTACATATTTTTATTGCAATAAAATTGTGTCCAAATTTTACTAACAAAACCACCTTAAAAATGAACATTTTTTATATTAAAAATGTTTTTAAATATTAGGACATTTACTCCAACACATTACTGTGACATGAACCAAGTTAAAATGAAATTGTTGAACATCATCAAAATTTCATTACTCAAAGTGCTCTATGTTCTGATAGTCATTCCTTAGAGATGCGGTTATCTCTTGATTGTATTGATGAATGGATTCAATTGGCTCTTTCATAGGAATGTTCAATAAATCATTGATAAAAATTAAAAATAACGATGCTGATAACATGGAACCATGAGGTACATCTTTTCAAATCAATTGAGATTAACTTCCATTGTTTTTTATTTTTCATCTTTTTGTGTATTAATTCAACCATTGCAAATATTTTCCTCTCACCCCTATGAGGATTTTTTTGAAGCAACACACCAAGGTCTACAAAGTCAAAATCTTTAAAAAATAGACAAGAGTTCTTTCTTTTTTTTTACTGTTACTGAATTTTTATAAATTCTCTGTAACATTTAATATCATATTTTTACCTTTCTTAAAACAATATCCCTGAAAGTTGAAAAAATTGTTATATATTTGAAATATACCTATTTTTTATGGCTTTCTCAATTATCTTACATAATGTAGCTCTGAAAGTAGCAGGATAGTTTGTAATTTTGTACCAGAATATTCTCCTTAAAAAAAACATTATTAATTATTATAGAAATTTGCGGGGATAAAATAAGATTGATAGTATGAAATGGAATATTGGCTATAAAATGTAATAATAACTTTAATTTAACATAGCTTTAATTTAAATGACAGTGTCTGGTCCTTTAGAGTTTCTTGTAATTAAAATGTTTAGAGACTTCTAAATTCAAGCACAAATTACTCTTTGAAACTGTGTTATAATAATATAGAATTTTATATAGATGTTAAAGTTAGTTTCAAATCTTAACAGTAAGACAACTTTGAGAACGGCATGCATGTAAACTTGTTGTAATGGAAATAAAGTAAGTAACTTATTATATTTTCAAAATAATGTAAAATTCTATCAAAGCATTCCATCATACTCATCTATTAGGAGAATGATAGTCCAGCAATGAGCTTAAGTGGAGTGTAAATTTATTTACTTATAATTGTGCTACAATTTGTGGATCCTCTACATTATTGTCTTGATTTTTTTCTGCGTATACTAGTTCATTCACAATATATAATTTCATATAAAATATAACTATAGTGGTAAGCAGAATAATATAGTTGACTATGATGCAGAGGTCCACAAAAGCCTCATAGTTCTAAAAGGGATGCCTTACAATCTTTCTGATATATTAGTGAAGAATCTGACATCAATATGAATTACTATTTTCAACATAATTGTTTCTTATATTAGATCAAATTTAAATACTGAACAGCTCATATAACACTCACTGACATTATGTTCCTCTTTGTTTGAAATTGTTAAATTGTTTCCTCTTTAAAAAAGTGTTAAAATAATGAAAAAAACCACTATTAATATTATCACAGTGAGTGCAGGACACTCAGATGCAAGGGGCGTAACTCCAACACACAGCGTGTTACTAGCAAATGAATGCTAATATTACAGTTTTTAATTTTTTTAAATTAGAGATTACATTAATGTATAAATAATACTATTGTAAACAGCATTACAGACTTTGCACTTAATAACTTAAGATCTTGACCCTTAAAAGGAAAGAACTTACTTTCTTCTTCTGGTTAGAGACTGCCATCTTTAAAAGTTGGAACACAACCTGAAAGAAATATGTTTTTCTTAGTATTCAAAAGTTATAGAATCATTTAGTGACTGAATTTACTTGTAAATGTAAACGTTTTGATTAAATGAAAGTTTTCATAATAACATCATTTTTCTATATTTATAAGTTAATGACTATAACTATATTTATAACTCAAATGATGAAATTGTTGATTATTAGCTAACTGCAGTTGACAGTTAAGGTTAGGTGGTAGAGGACTGTTTAGTCCTGACCTTGCTTTATAAAACAAAGCCAGTACACATTTAATTTCACAGTAAATAAATATTATCTGATCCAATGTCAAAATGATCTCCAAAATGAAGTGGAGGTCTTTCTATACCAAGCAATGTTAGGACTAAGAATCTCTCTCTAACACTTAACCTGAGGACCAATACCTTTAGGTGACTTCCAATCATTACCAGTAACAGGGCAGGAGGACTCAGAACATGAACAGAATCACTCAGAGGTCACCCATCCAAGGAAAACCATGATTAATATTGCTTGGAACAAGTTTTAAAAAGTTGCAGCTGAGCGTTTTTTAACCAGGCAAAAGTAAGGGCTAAGAAGTCTTCTCTAACACTTATCCTGGGGACCAACAGCTTAAAGGTGATTTTTGTACCACCACCAGTGACTGGGCAGGTGGGGAGTATGCAAGAATGGGATTGCTCACGGGTCACCTATTCAAGGAACAGCCACGTTCAATGTTGATTCACGCTGTTAACTTGTGATAACGTTCGAACCCTTCCATACTCACTAGCACCCCCTTAATAAATTGAGGAGTTCCCTGGAAAAAGGGCAATATTTTGCAGACCTAGTTTTGAGAAAAACGCGTTTGAAGTTTTCCATTGAGTGTGAAGATTAGTATGAACTGTTTAAAGAGCTGACGGTACTTTAAAACTATTGTGTGTGTTATTAGGTAGCATTATATCTAATTCTACCCAATATTTTATGCTAAACTACTGAGTAATAAGCAAAAAATCAAACTAAGAAAATTGCCCTTTTTCCATAGAATGGGAAAAAATAAAACAACATTGATTTAATTTCACTTTTATTTATTATTAAAACATGATTACATTTCACTCAAAGGATTATCCTTACCCTTTTAGATGATACTTGTATCATTTTCATAAAAAAACTGCAACAGCAGTCATATCGAAATCCATTAATATTAACCTGGTATTTCCAACTAGCAATTCTGTCCTTGTACTTTATTTGGTCCAGGGGTTTAACTTTTTTGGGTGCCATTTGTACCAAAGAACTCACAATAATGTTGTCTTGAATGTTTTTATCACCACATTCATAAAACGATTTAAAAAACTCAATTTGTTGAGCTGCAGGTATGTTGTTGTGGCATGACTTAGTGCAGCATTCAGCTACTTGATTGAAAACGTTTTTATCTATGTTGACTCCCTTACCTCCATAAGTTTTGTAATCAAGTCCTTTGTCCTTCTTAGATTTTTCAGCATTCTTCTAACATAAACTATCAAATGACTTTTTCTTCCTTCCCATATTGGCCTCTTTCAACCCTTTAACTTTCTCTGAATCACTCAAAACCTCAGAACTATCACTTTCAACATCTTCCACTTGTAACATTTCATGGCCTTCCATTATTAAAACAAACTATTTTTTATGTAAAACTAATATTAAATGCTTAAAAACTCTCTAAACAGTTTGATGTAATACATAACCTCACTTCTCACTTGAAAAGATTGTTAAAAACTGAATGAAAACAAAACAAAACAAGCAAGCCATACTGTCTCTGCAAAAAGGGCAAAAAAGCACATTCACTAAATCAGCTGTATCTCAGCCAGGGAAAGAGGTAAAAAAAAAAAAAAAACAAAATTACTCCCAGAAAGTAGATGAAATTTGCTGCAAAATGAAGTGTTCTCCGCAAAAAGGGCAATAGTTGCTTTTTGCCCTTTTTCCAGGGAGCTCCTCAATTATGAGAGGCCTTGAATTAATGAGTTACTTGACAATGTTCTCTTGCAATAAGGTTTGCAAGAGTAGTATAGGTACGATTATAATAACTACTTCTATACCTTCTCTTTTCTTAGCCACAAACAATACAAGTCTAAGTTTCTAGCCAGGATGATAAACTAAACTAGTGACCAATATCACTACCATGTCAGGGAGTAACGTAGGACATTTTCTGATATCAATAAACAGTGATTGAAATAAATGAAAAGACTTTGTTAAAACTATATTGACAAACAAAATACTGAATACCCATTAGAAAGTGTTATTTCAAAAACATACGGACAATTTTATTCCATTATCCTTCTATTGATATGATTGATGTTGGTGATGTTTATTGGCTACTAAATACTAGAGTCAAGAAGTTCCCGGAATCAATGTCCAGAGACACAAAGCGTCATTGCCGGTGGGAATTTTGCTATGTAGCAGTTGGTACTACTCCTGGAGAAAGGATAAAGATAGCGCCAGTATCACTCAGCCGCCATTGTTCCTCTAAGAAAAGGGCTTTTCATGTATTAGTTTGTTCACATCGTCGCATTTTGAAAATGTCATTTAATGAACAACAAGCAAACATAAAATTTTGTGTTTTGCTTCTTAAGTCACCTTCTGAGATACTTCAAATGTTAAATCAAGCTTACGGTGATGATTCAATGAAGAAAAGCCAAGTTTACCAATGGCACAAACGTTTTCGTGAAGGTCGCATAAACATTGAAGATGACTCGCGTAGTGCATCTGTAGTTGCCCTTTGACTGCAACTACAGATGACAAGATTGAGCGAGTTCGGCATATTGTCCGTGAACACAGAAGAATAACGATTGACGAAATTGCATCTGAGGTAAATTTATCACATAGCAGTGTCACCATTTTCACACCATTCTTCATGACCATTTGAACATGCATCAAATTTGTTTGCGAGTGGTTCCAAAAATGCTGACTTCAGACCATAAAGAACAATGGATGACAATGGCTGGTGAGTTTATTGATTTGGCCAATGCAGATCCTGATTTTTTGAAAAAAATTTACTGGTGACGAATATGGTGTTTTCTGTATGACCCTCAAACAGTTTGGCAGTCCTCTGAATGGAAAACAACAACATTACCAAGGAGGGAAATATTTTGTTTGGACAAAAGTAAGGGAAAGGTTATCCTGGAGGTTTTCTTTTACTACAAAGGTTTAATTCACTTTGAATTCATACCCGAAAGCAAAACAGTGAACAAGGAACTTTACAAAGAAATTCTAAGGTGGTTACAAGATGTCATTAGGAGGTAACGGCCTGAAAAATGGGCAGAAAAAAATTTGGATTTTGCTGCATGTCAACGCCCCTGCACATCGTTTTCTATTAATACAAAACTACCTAGCCAAGCATAAGGTTACCATCCTAGAACATCCTCCCTACTCACCTGACCTCGCCCCAGCCGATTTCTTCCTGTTTACACGACTAAAAACGTCAATGAAAGGAGAGCGATTTATGGATGCTAAAGCTGTCAGAGAAAATGCGATAAAAGCATTGAAAGACATTTCAGAAAATGAGTTTCAAAAGTGTTTTAACAACTGTATGATCGCTGGGGAAAGTGTGTTGTTGCAGGAGGAGAGTATTTTGATGCAAAATAGGTTTTTAAGTTTTCAATTTTGTTCAATAAATGTATTTAACCAATTTCAGGAAATTTTTGACTATACCTCGTATATGTTCTAGTTATATTCATTCATTAACACGTTGACTGCCAGCGTAGATAATTTATTGTGTCATTCTGAGGCCGCCGTAGTAAAACTGTATGTCCGCCTGACGCCATGTGGCCCACCGGTTGCCCCCACGTCTTTTATAAATCAAACACAAATTGTAGCGCCATTTTTAGTATTACGTAATTTTTAATGATATATTCTGAAAGCTCATAAAATGTGATAGAAAACAGTCCTCTGGTTTTTAAATAAAGCAACCCTAAATACGTTTTTATGTATTTGAACTAGTTTTTAAACATTTAGACAGACTAGTTTCTGTCACAAAAAGAATCAATGTCACTTACTAAACACCTAACCTCAAAAGCTGATCAGTGTGCGGGAAGAAAATATAAAAATCACAACAAAACAGCTGAAACATAATATCATATGGCATATGTAAAGTTTTGCCCCCACGCCATGAGGGCCACTGGTGTACCTCATCAATAACTTCACAAAATGGGGGCAAAAGACCGGATGTCGGCTATTTCTGTACTCGGGGGGGTCATTTCCGGTTGCATGGAACACAGAACCCGGAACAATGAATATTGAATTTTTACCGCAGAAACAGCTGTGGCGCCAGGCTGAAATCTAGTGAGGGCCACCGGTGGCCCTCATGGCGTGAGCTAAAATTGTTGTGTGGGCCACCGGTGGCCCTCATAGCAGTCAACGTGTTAAAAAGAGTTTTTGATTACAATTCAATTTTTGTGGGTGACTATTTTACTAAGAGTGCCAAAGTCATTGGTCAAAACATAAACGGGCTTGTGAACCAAATCAAATCAAATCAAAATATCTTTATTACAATTTCTTCAAGAAATGTACGTTCGTCAAGAGATACAAGTTTATATACAAAGAAAATGTTTTTTTAAGTTTCGTCTTGCTTTACAATGTCAGTCATCTTGTTTCAAAATATTCCTTCATTGAATAAAATGGTCGCTCCATTAGCCAGTCTTGTAGATGGCGTTTCAGTTGTTGGCCGTTGAGGATTTTCAGATTTGTTGGAAGTGAGTTGAAAACTTTCCGTCCGATATATGATGGTTTTCTGCTGTATTGTGTGGTGTGGTGTGCTGGAAGATGATAGTCTGCTGCTCTCCGTGTGTTGTAGGAGTGAATGTTTTCTCCTCTGGTAAGCCCTGTCTGGTCTGTGTAGGCAACTACTGAGTAAATGTAAAGGGCAATGACAGTCATAATCCTCAGTGATTTGAAGGCCTCTCTACAACTCTCTGTTGGAGTGAGGTTGGCGAGTGCTCTTATAGCTTTTTTCTGTTGCACCAGTATTCTGTCAAGGTTCTGTTGTGAAGTTCCTCCCCATATGGACAGGCCATATCTTATGTGTGATTCTACCAGCGCGTGGTATGCTGCTTTTGCAGCCTCTTGTCCAGCTATCCACTTTATTCTTCTCACAACGAAAATTCCAGATCCAAGTTTTTTGCTCAATGTATCAACATGTTCAGTCCAAGAAAGATTGGTGTCTATTGTCATGCCCAGTAATTTAGAATGATTTTCTACCAAGATGTTGGGGACTTCTGGGATCTGTTCATGTCTTCTACTGAAATTAAGCTGAGTGGTTTTTGACGGATTGATAGCTAAGTCATTTTGTAGACAGTATTGTAAAGCTTTTCCAGTTGATGTAGTGATTGTTGAATGTAGTCCCTGCGCTGTGTCATGTTGAAGAAGAAGTGTAGTGTCGTCTGCGTACATAATGGGGAGGATGTTGTTGTGGTTAATGAAGTCATTAAAGTCATTGGTAAACAGCACAAATAAGAAAGGACCCAGGACTGAACCCTGGGGCACTCCTCTAGTTATTGGCTGAGTTTGGGACCTAAAAGTGCACAATTTATTATTTACGGTTCTATGGATTTCTACAATCTGGCTGCGATCTGCTAGATAGCTTGCCACCCAATGCCTTGATTTGCCTTGGAAGCCTAGAATTGATAGTTTCTTCATAATCAAATCATGTCCCAAGCAATCGAATGCTTTGCTGTAGTCTAAAAGGATGGCTGAGACAAATTTACTATCTTCTAGCTGGTCTGTGATATGTTCTACTAAGCTTGTCATTGCAGTGATGGTGGATCTTCCCTTCAAGAATCCATGTTGGCAATTTGATAGCAGTTCTTGTTCTTGCAAGTGTTGTACCATCCTTTTTAGAGCAATTTTTTCTATAATTTTTGAGAAAGGAGAGATTAAAGAGATTGGTCGATAATTTTCAAGTTTGGTTTTTGATCCCTTCTTGTGCTTTGGGTAGACTTTTGAGAGTTTTAGTTTTGAAGGGAATTGACCGTTATCAAAGGATTTGTTAATTATTGTGACGAGTGGAGCTGCTAATTGGTGTGCACAATGCTTGACTGCCTTTGATGGGACTTCATCAATGCCACATGACAGTTTAGGTTTTAATGTCTGTTTTACAGACAGTACTTCACTATATGTGGTGGGGGCCATAGTTAGTTGTGGGTTCTGTTGGATATTTGCAGTGGGCTGTGGTGGAACAGTATTAATTTGGAGAGCACTGCGATTTTGATTAAGAGTGATATCTGCTACCCGGCAGAAATAGCTGTTTAAGTGCTCTGCAATTGCCATCGGGCTGTCTTCTATTTTTCCATCAATTTCTAGCTGTCTAAGTGTGTCATCAGACTTTTTTTGCTGTTTTTCTCCACTGATGATGTTCCAGAGTGCCTTAGATTTATTGTCAGAGCTTGCTATGTGCTCATTTGCAGCTGCTCGCCTGAGTTCTCTTAGTTTTAGGTCATAAGTTTTCTTTTTTTGTTTCATTGTGTCCTTATCAAGTTCGTTTCCTGTCAGTTCATATCTGTGCAAGCACTTGAGGAAATCTTCTTTAAGTGTGTTTACTTCAGGGTCATATTGGAACTTGAGTTTTGGCTTCCCTCTAGGCCTTGATTTTGAGAGGGGACATGCAATGTATAATGCTCTCCTTACAATGGCATGGAATGAGTTATATGCTTCTTCAGCATCTTGGGCATTGTGTACACTGTCCCAGCTTTCTGTGATAAGTTCCATTTTTAGATTATCTAGGTTTCGTTTGCTGAAGTTCCTCTTGAAGGAGTTTTCTTGTTTTTTAACTTTATTCCCTTCATACTGCACCTTGCAAAGTTGGCCAGTGTGGTCAGATAATCCGCTTTGAATGATACTGAAGCTAATATTGTCCTCAGGTACATTTGTGCAGATGCAGTCAATTGATGTCGCAGAGGTACTGGTCGTTCTTGTTGCTGGGAGTGGTAGACGCTTGATCCCAAATGTTGATAGTTCTTCTTCAAACAAGTCGTTATCTTGGTTTGCTGTCAATCTATTAAAATTAACGTCACCCATTACAATGATTTGTCTTGCATCTGCCCGAAATGTTGAAAGAATTGCTGACATGACCTCTATAGCTTGTTTGGTGTTTCCTCCTGGAGGTCGATAGAGGCCAAGTAGATGGAAGGAGCATTGTTTAGTGCCAATTTTTACCATGGCTGCCTCACAGAGGAGTTCTATGGAGTGGTTTTTTATGTCTAGCATTTCTACACAGACATCTGCGGTTTCGTCAATGTAGATGGCAACCCCTCCTAATTTGTGTTGTTCTCTGCAAAAGTCTGCTATTAATTTGTAGCCATTGACTTTTGTTAAGAGCAGGGTTTCTGGGCTTAACCCGTGTTCAGTCAGAATTATAATTGTAGGCTGGAGGGTTCTTAAGAAATGATTTAGTCTTTCTATTTTGTTGGTTAGGCCTCTCACATTTTGGTGTAGTACACTTATTGTTGAGGTTTCACTTGAGATTTTAGTGCTGTATTTGGTTGAAAAGCCTGATTTGTTGTGCGTAGAAAAATTCTGGTTCTGTAACGTTGTTTTTTGTATTGAGCCTGCTGTAAAAAATTATTAGAGGTTGTCATGGCTGTACTATTATCTGGAACATTATCTGATTTTTCGTCTATTTCTGGAGTCGTATTTTTATTTTCTGGGACAATTTTGGGAGCTCCTTTATGGTCGTCCATAGTCTTCTTGAAGTTGGAAAAGTTCTTTACGAAGAATTCTTCAAGAGTCTCACCTTCTCCTAGTTTGTGGGCTGTTTCAGGGGCCGGTCGATTGAAAATAATTTTTGTTGTGTCATTTGCCTCTTGGTTGTCCTTATTTTTGTCAGTTTGAGAATTGCACATAGGTTCTTGACTCTCGCTTTGGATCAGGTTAGTGCATTTCGCTTTGGGGGTAGTCCTTTTTTTGTATTTAGCTGCTTGCAGGGAGATACTAAATACATTCCTCTTCATCCCAGTACCTACTTTCCTTCTTGGGGATGGAATATGCTGTACTGAGGGGGTCAGTGTCACTTTAGGGGAGATATTATTTTTTGTTGCAATTTCAGATTGTGGGGTTTTGATTGCTAACTCTAACTGACTTAGTTTTGTTTTTATTTCCGCTAGTTCAATCAATATAAATGGTGAACTTTGCGTGTTTTTTGTTAAGTCATTTACTGGAGGTGTAGTTTGCACACAGGAGTCTTTGTAAGTTTTATTTATCCCTTCATGTCCATCAATTTTCTTTTGCAACCTGAAAATAGTCTTTTCTTGCTGGTCAAGCTTTCTTAGATGACTGTCAATAAGTTGATTCAATTTATGATCATGCTCTTCAAAAATGGCTTGAGATTCTAGACGAAGTTGTTTTTCCTTATTTAGTTGGTCTTGTGATGCGGCATTCTGTTGTAATAAGATTTCAATTCTGTCTATGTGCTTTTTTTCCTCAATTTCCAATTCTTCCAATTTCCCTTCCACTATTGTTAATCTGGTTTCTAACTTAGATTTTTCTTCTTTGAGTATTTTATTTTCTTCTAGTAAAGCCGAGCCTATTTTGGCAGCCATCTGCATTTTGTGATCATCGTTATTTGACTCTTCTAATAAATTATTTTCAATTAGGCTGCATTCAAGTTCTTTAATGGAGCTATTTAATACCTCTAAACTATTCATGCGTATTTGGGCGTGGCAGTTATTAATTTTTGTTCGTACTCAACATGTAGTACCTACATTCATTTTTTTACGTTATATATACCTAATGTTGTTCACTCATAGCATATTTTTAGAATTTGGTTGATTTTCCCTGCAGGAAAAGTGTTTTGATCAGAGTGTTACTACCAGTGGTAATATTTTTATGTACGAATTATGATCTAACTTAGTAAAAAAGGAGAGTAGGGCATGTATCTGATAAAATGGCGATCAGGGGACAGACATATAAAACATAAAGAACAATTAGTTGGTAAAATGATTCAAGGCCCTTTATCAGTCACAAGGTCACTGATCGATATATCTAAAAACTATCTTAAAAAAACAGGTTTCAAAGTTATCGTTGATTTAATATTTTTAACAGCCACTATTTTGGAAATTGTGTCTGTATCATATTTTGTATAGAATAGAACTTATGTTGGAAACATTTTTTTAGTCTACCTTTTTTAAATAGAATATTTTTAATGGAAATTCAAAATTACTGCTTGCTGGTTAACAACAGGTTTTTATGAACCCTTAAATGTCTTTAAACATGACAAATAAATAGCCAGTGCCTATCAGCTGATCCCTTTCAGAATTTGTTATCACTCTGATTGGGATCAAACTGAGAACATTTAGGTTTTGAATTTGGGCTTTAACCAACTAAGCTACTGACCGTTAATTTTGTTATAATGATTAAAATTTGCATTCAATAGTGACAATGCCTATTTCACATGTAATGTGGTCTATGGCAATGAAGTATTTGTATTTGAAAATCAGCAAAACAATGTATAGACAATCACAGTTCCATCAAATTAAATAAACAATAGATTATTTGAGTTTAGAACATGTAGGCTATCATATTCTATATTATGGCATTTATAAAATAGTTTATATTGAACTATTTTCCATAATTTTCTTTGAATGTTTATGAGCTATTTTAAAACAGTTTTACTAATTCAAAAGAATCACACAATTCAGGCCTGATAAGTTTATTTAAATAAAATACAATCTTGGCCTTGGACTTTTACTAAATAAAATAAATATTGTGCAAACAAAATTAAATATAAATTAATATGGGCTTATCAATTGAAGACTTACCAGGGTGCTCCTTTTGAAAGTGCAGTATCAGCTGATCCTTGGTGGGGCAATGGCTCAAGCAGAGGTCACAAAGGAACAGATGGTCAGCGTCCATATTCTCTTCTCCAAGGGGGTCTGATGGTTCCTCATCTGATGCTTCTTCCTTTACCTGGTAAAAGTGTAAATGTTTTTGCATCAAAATCTATGTGAGGCATGAAGGTTTAGAAAGGATACCAGACGAACCTGCACAAAAAACTGTTGATTACTAATTTCAAATTTGTCTCATTCTTATTAACCAGAGGACTAAAACAATTTCTACATAAAAACAGCCAATTTCAATTGCAAAGGTAATATTTCTGAATGCAAGTATTGACAGTGTAATCTGAATCTTTTTGTACGAGTAGTAAAAATATTTTAAAAATTAAGTCAAAATATGTAATCAGGATAAAATATTTGCTAAATTTAAAGTTTTTCCTTTTGACCTACGAGAATTATTGGATTCTAAACAGAACTGAATATCTTAAAAATTGAGTTGAGTGTTTTTTTTCATGCAGTGAATACTGTCAAGACAACTGTTAGTTGCTCCTACCTTGAAAAATAAAATAAATATGGGATTATAAAAACAGGTAATAATGACAATAATAAATTTGATCGTGTCCTAAAAAACGATGATTTGAATTCTGATCAAACAGTAAAAAAAGAAACTGTTGATAGTAACTTGTGGAAACTTTATCTCTGGTTCCTGAAGTTGGAAATGCCGCCCCCTCTCCCCCCCCCCACTTTTGCTAAATTACTACTACTGCAAGAAATAAATGTGTTCAACATCTATAACTCAAATCTGACAACAGGAACCTAACCTAAAACCCAATATAACAAATTTGTTGTTTAACCCTAGCTGTACCGTCTGGTTTTACCTGCAATACACACCAGATTTGTGTCACTTTGTAAGTCTTGGGATTATTTTTTTTTCACCTACTAATAAATATCAAACTATATGTTGTTATATATAATTATTTTCAGAATTTAACGAGAAATAAAAATAAAATAACATAAAATTTCTTTAACTTTTCAAAAATTTAAAAAAAATTAAAAAGACAAAAATTGCAAAATGTTTGAATTTTTTTTTTCTTTTTACCCCTGAAATGTGATAATAAACAAATGTTTCCATGGTAACCGATATGTTTTTTCTATAGAACAGTTTATCTACTTCAAAAACACGTATAATATGATATACTTTACTAAATGAATATTCTCAAAATATTGCAAAACGACTTGCAAGCAGTAAACACAAACAATAACACAAATCAGCTGACGAAAAATACTGTTGATGTTGTAGCTAAGAAAAAAAATAGCTGCTTCACTCAAATTCTTATCATAGAGTACCAAATTAAAGTATGCTTCTTTCTGCACATTTTGAGTACTATAAAAACCGTTTCATACCAATAGATGACTCAATAACGGCAAATTACGAAAGGCATGCACATCGATGTCAGAGGCGTCGACGGTATTGGCAAGCAGATGCCGATCGACGCCTGAGACGTCGTTGGTACTGGTAGGGTTAAAAAGAAAAATTTATAAAACAACACTGAATCAGAGGAAAAATTTGAATGTAGTTAAAAAGTGATGAGATCCTTATTATAAAAGAAAAACAATGTTTTTTCAGTCTATATTTATTTTAATAAAAATAAACGGAGAAGTTAAAGTCAAAGAATGTATTCATTATAACAGCAGAAAGGGGTAAAAATAATGTTATTGGGATAAGAACAAAGATATCAAATTAGAACCAATTTAAAAACAAATAAGAAATCAACTTTTTAGATGAGTAAATTTTTGACAGTAAAAATAATTACCGCTTGTATGAACAGAGGCTGAAGGCTGGAGTTCGTATATAGAAAAGGTAATTTGAAGCAATAACAATAGAAACAAAAAGTAAGGAAGAGTTAAGAAGGGAAAGGAGTATGGTATGTTGGGGTAGACTCATTTAATTAGAGCTACATCAATGAGTGACCGGGCAATATTTTTTTAATCATAGGCTAATAAAAGTCATTAGAAAATAAATCCTTATTAAGTTTGTATATGGATTTTTTAATTTTCATATTTTACAAAGAACATTTCCAGAATTAGTATTGCATCCAGCCAAATTCAAGCAAGCTTTTTATTTCTAAAGTTTATGTCCAAATCACAAGGTAAACAATCATGTTAAATGTAACAGTTATTGAAAATAATATCGAATTCAAATATGGTTATATTAAAATTATATAAATTGTAATATATTGAATAGAAAAAGTTACCATGACATTACTAAGGTGTACATCCATCAATTCTTCGTCATATTTCATCTCAGCAAGCTCTCTACCGTCCTGAAATAAATTTGAATTTAAATACTTTTTTTTAACATACATGTGAAGTTTGGTGTCTATATTTGAGAATGTTTCTCTCGTCTGAAAGAAGTTATGAAAAATTCAATTGCTAAAACAACTGAACAAAAACAAACTTAACTAGAAAAGTTTTTTATAAAGCAGTAGTGTTGGGTGGAGCAAAACGAATGTTCGCCATTGAAATAAGTAGAACTTCTATAATTTTCAGTGTAATTTTTATTTAATTACATTTAAATAATCTACAGTTAACTTGATTAAAGAAAATCAGTTGAAGCAAAGTTCATCACATCCTTTCATTTACAAAAAATAGCATCTGGAAGATGGTGTCCTCCTTTATCAATGCACATCAAGTCTTTCCTCAAAATTCTCCATCACCTTCACTACAGTTTCTCATTCAATAGCTGCTAATTCTGAATGGACGGTAGCCTTTAGCTAATCTATAAGACATATCAGGTCATCAAGCTGGCCAGTGCACAACACCCAAGCCTGTTTCACAATGTTCATTGAGGCTGTGGCACCATCCTGCGAAAGCCACATTTGATTCCTATTGTGCTTTACCTTATCCTTTGAAGTTAAGTGGTCTTAAAAATTGCAAAATATATTAACATAGCACACTTAGTTTGTGGTTACAATGGCACTATTCTCATAAGCAAAATAGAGACCAACAATGCCCAATTTCACACTAAACTGACATCTTGACACTGTGAAGAGGCTTCTGGTAATTCTCTAGAATTTTCCACTGCCCAGTATCTGCTATTTTCCTTGTTGACGCAATCGACCAAATGAAAATGAGTGTTATCTGATACAGTACAAGTAAACGTCACACAACACAAATTTATTACATTACAAGCACAAAATTGACAAATATATTACAATACAAGTACAAAATGCAATCAATTCTTTTGTGATTCTTTTGTGAATCCCTCTGGTCTGAGGAATGTGAGTGTGGTTCACCGAAATCGATCACCATAATATTTGTGCATTTTGTACTTGTATTGTAATATATTTGTGCATTTTGTGCTTATATTGTAATAAATTTGTGTTGTATGACTTTTACTTGTACTGTAAATGTACCAACACGTATTATGCTAATTAAAAAACTATTTGTTATCTGATATCATGAATACACCATTTTCAAAGAAGAACACATCCAGTGTTGTTTCACAAATGTGTTTTTGGTGCTCATAATCATATTCATAAAGCTTCTGAGTGATCATTATTTTATCACTTCAACTTACTGTGTAGTGAGTGAAGTGATCACCCACTTCATGCGCTTTAGTGAGTGATGGCTAACACCCAACGTTGCAGCACACCACCTAGTGGACTGATAAGGATTCTGACGCAGCAATTCTGATTTACCATTTTCTATTTTTCCTGGAGTAACTGCTGGAGATTTGATATTCATTACAGATCCTGTTGTGCAAAATTCTGTCACCAACGTTCTATTAAAATGCAACCAGATATCAGTCCATCATGTCCACATTAAAACATCGCCGAAACAGCTGTTGCATAGTAATAACAAATTCATTGTTTTTAAAGAAATTCTCCACAGCAAATATGCGATGTTCAACTTTCCACTGCACTACCTCAAGCAAACTAGGCATTACTGCAAACTACCTGATGGCCAACAACCTGCATCACTGCTACGCTGTTCAAATCCGAACATTATTTACTATCTTATATTTTTGTATAACCCTAGAAGTGTGATATGCTCATGAATTATCAAACTTGAATCAATCCCAATGTTATATTTAATCATGTCCTGTAATGTAAACACACTTTTGAACATTTCTAAGTGGTTTTAATAAAATTTGATGTTTATTTAAACTGATCATATAGCTGTGTCCAAGTCATTTTCAATAAAGTAAATAGTTCTACAACCACACAATCAAAGCAACCACATAATCAAAGCTAATTAAATATGTTAATTAGGTTTGGTTTTATCAGCACTTACATTAACAAATATTACACACACACAGACACACTGGATCTCAGAGGACACATTTAGACAAACACTTGCCGAGCTGGTGGCAAAATCGTGATGTCCAACTGGGCTGGCCATCTGAGAGAAAAGGGTTAAAGAAACCAGCTTAAATGAGTTATATTCAAGATTAACCAGTTTAAAATATCTTGAAAAATGGTGGGCCTTAAATATTTATGAACGTTTACAATTTTTAAATGTTTGCTGGGCACCATCATCTGGGACATTTTTGTATAGATAAAATAAATGAATTTTATTTTCATTTCAGTTTAACAAAGAGCTTAGCACATAAACTCACCTGATAAAATAAATACAACAATTTATTATTGTTTGGTGGGTTAAAATATTTTGTCATATTTTATGTTAGAAAAATTATACAATACAAAAGTTAATACAATCCTTAAGTTTCACTTTAATACATTACCTTAAGTGGCTCTCAAATGGTTACATTTCTGGTAAAATACATGTAGACAGATAGATGGAAAACTAAAAGTTTTAGGATGTAACATTTTTGCTAATTTTTATGTATGTGTGTGTGTGTGTGTAAGTATAGAGTATTATAAATTATTTCATAAAAAATAAAAACATACAGGGTGTTCGTAAAATTATTTTAAAAATTTAGGATGTAATTAATTGAACACATAAATAAATTAAAATCATAGTGCTTTTAAACAGATCGATGCAGTGAATTATACAAAATTTGCCGCATCATCTATTCTTACATTTGTCATATACTGTGACTGGATGTCTTTGGTACTGGAGGCATTAGTTAAAACTAGTAGTAACAGGTTAAAGGTTACTATTTTAGTTTTTGAAATAAAAATAATTAATTACTAAATAAATAACAGAATGAATAATTTCAATAATTCTTTTAAAATATTAAACAACATTCTTACCTCAATATCACATTCAGTCTCAGTTCCGTCTTCTTTGATCCTAGAAAACAAACGATTTCAGTACCAATGAAAAGTCAAGCCTTCTTGTAACCTATTTTATTTGTATTTGACTTATTTTATCAGATAATTTTGCTTTTAACTTGAGACTAGTGTTAAATTTACGTTACTCCCTGGTCTAGTTCTCTTTAATCTAAATTAAAATAATTTTACAAATAAAAAATTACAGATGTTTCATAATGGGTAGTTTATACATTTATTTTTCATTTATATATATCTTACGGTTTGTCATCAGCTACCATTTATTAATTTTAAAAAGCTGTGGTATTTAAATCAAGATCCAAAAGTCATATAAGTATATTAATAAGAATAAAAAATGTAAAGTGATCTTCTGTCACAAAGCTAAGTCCATCCAATCCATTAAGCCATTTAAGACCTGCCTCACTGATCCTGTTTATGTTGGCTATTCCCTCCATAAAAAAGTGCAGGTGACACTTTGTAACTATGTGATCCATTGTTTGGATAGACTCCCAGCAAACACATGGCTGATCTAGTGTCAATCCCTATTTATACTTCCAATATTTACATCTGCCCATGCCAGTTTGGAACCGATTCAGCAGTGTCCACTCCCTACGAGGGAGGTTCATCCCACCTACAGGTATTAACGGATTGTTGATAAGGAACTAATTTTGTCCATAAAAACTGTTCTACGCAATGGCCCAGCTGGTATTGGCGGAGAAATTTGATCTGCTCAACTGGAAATCATTATGTAGTGGTGGGTTTCGAGATTTTAAGCTAGAGTTCTGACATGTGAGATTCTGTGTAATGGGGGATGAGGGGCATTCAAGATCTTTAAGTAGTGCCTCCTGGTCTTATCTCTGAAGGAGCTATATTGCACTGCACTGGGAGCTCATGAAGTGGAGTTGCCATGACAGTGCCACTAATAGCTCTCATGACCCTATTAAGTTGGACATCGATCGCTTAGAAGGTGTGATGTTGTTTCAGGTTCACAGCAATCTTTAAAGTAACCCAACTTCTTGGGGACAAAGTGTTTGGAACTTCTAGGCGATAGGTTATATGTACGATCCTCTTAATACCAACATGGCGTTCGCTCAATGGTTGCCATCGACGTGGACACTAATAGAGAAGTCTGGGGAGTCCATATTGGATGGTAGTCAAGGTTCAGATGTTGAGTAGAGAAGAGAACTGAGTGTCAGACTTGTCAGCTGAAAATCAGACCAACACTACGTGGTTCGGATTCAACGTAAAGCTGTAGGTTCCATAATTGCCCTGGCTACTGGGCTATTAATAAATAGTCCTTTCTGAGCTAAGTTGAACTCAGATAGTAACAATGATAACACTCGTTCATCTACACTCATTCGAAATCCATATTCGCCCAATATCTTGACGATCGGCGTCTTAAGAATAAATAAATAAAAACTGTATGGTACTACTGGGTAGTTCTAAACGAGCAATAAATCTGGTAGCTAGACTGTCACGATTATGTTAGTGGACTTGTAACACTAACTACTAAACATTAATAGTAAAAAAACACTTTCTATATACAACTCAAATACTATAACACAGTGATAAGACCACAATGCCTCAATGGAGCTGAGAAATCAGTATTAAACAAAAAAAGGTCGACATTGAACAAAATTTTAAAAAGAGAGAAAGAACCATTATCAGAAAATTAGTAAGTACTTTATACTTATTTATAAATATAGGATACATTCCATTATCTACACTCATCACACTCATTCGAAATCCATATTCGCCCATATCTTGACGATCGGCATCTTATGAATAAATAAAAAAAGATTCTGATGTAGCAAGGAAATTGAAAAATACACTAATACATGACAAAACTAAAACTAAAATTTGTGGGCAAATATGAAGAGTGGAATCCATTACCTATCAAAACAAATTGTAGAATTTTATGAAAATTGAAGAAGGGCTAAAAAAGACAAAATTAAGTGGGTTGCAACAATAAAAGAAGGCCTTAAAGCAGGAAGTACCCTTCCTCAATATTGATGTTGAGAAGGTTATCATTTTATGTATTATTTTTTTTTTCTTTTTTTTTATTCATAAGAGGCCGATCGTCAAGATAGACAATAGACAACATTTCTTTATGAATATAACAGTAAGAACATTGAGAGATCTAAAACTTTCTCTGCAACTGTCTCTGGGGCCAATTCCAGCAAGAGCCCTGATGGCTTTTTTTGGAGGATCAGGATTTTGCTGAGATTCGCTTCTGATGATCCACCCCAGGAAATATTTGATAATAACAGTAATTGCGTCATAAATACAACTAAAACTAATACTAAAGTAAGTAATTTGTACACACAACAATATCAGACATTTTAAAAATTAAGTTTAAAATACATAATGTTGAAGTATTTAAAAATTTTTGATTTAAATAAAAACTGTTGTACTTTAGGAGACAGTAAACACATATAAAAGAAGTCAAGATATGACAATTAAGATTTATCAATATTTATAGAAGTACAAAAAACAAACAAAACAGTAGTTACAAGGATAAAGCAAAACATCCTGATGCAGTATAAAAGCATGGTTTTATAGAATTAAAACAAAGAATAACAGAAACTTACATTTTGTCAAGAGTGTACATAAGAAGTTGAGACTAGAATTTCTCTCTTAAGAGAATTTTTTGCTCAGGGTTTCTGTTATAACAGGTCAAAAAACTCATTTAAGGAGTAGGCAAGTCGTTCAATCAGCCAGGCCTGGAAGTGCTTTTTAAAGTTAAATCCAGTCATATTGTAAAGTTTTTGTGGCAGTTTATTGAGGATTTTGCAACCAATGTAAGAAGGTTTTTTACTGAAGAGTGCTGTATGATGAATTGGGAGGATGTAGTCAGTTGCTCTCCTTGTATTATAAGAATGGAAATCCTCATTTCTGAGGAGGTCAAGCTGGAGGGTATAATTAATGACAACTGAGTGTATATAAAGGGCAATGACAGTAAGAATGTTGAGAGATCTAAAACTTTCTCTGTAACTGTTTCTGGGGCCAATTCCAGCAAGAGCCCTGATGGTTTTTTTCTGGAGGAACAGGATTTTGCTGAGATTCGCTTCTGATGTTCAAGCTCAGGAAATTAACCCATAACTAATGTGGGATTCAACTAAGGCAAAGTATGTTGTCTTGGCAGTTAATACACCTATCCATTTCATTATTTTCACTGCATATATCCCAGCTGACAGTTTCTTGGTCAGAATTTGAACATGGTCTGACCAGGTGAGATCTGCATCTATTATCATGCCTAGTAGCTTTGAGTTGCTTTCTATGGAAATGTTAGGAATATGTTCGTATCTTCTACTAAAAACTATTTGTGTGGCTTTAGAAGGGTTTAAAGCTAAGTTGTTTTGTAGGCAATATAGAAGTACTTTTTCTGTAGGTGCTAGGATATCTGAGTGTAGTTCGTTAGCTGCATTATTTGTGAATAGAAGGGTCGTATCATCTGCATACATTATGGTGTCAACGTGATTGTTATTTATGTAACTAGGAACGTAATTAATAAACAAAATGAACAGGAATGGCCCTAGTATTGATCCCTGGAGCACTCCTCTACTTATTGTAAGTTGACTGAATCTGTACACATGTTTTGTGCCTTTTATGTTATGTTGGATTTCAACAATTTGAATGCACCCTTTTAGATACCTGTCCACCCAGTCCTTTGCCAGGCTATCTATTCTAAGTGGCGGTAGTTTTTTTAGGATGAGATCATGACCTAGACAATCAAACGCCTTGCTATAGTCCAGGAACACAGCTGAAACGTGATTGCGGCCTTCTAGTTGATCGGTGATTTTTTCAATCAAGTATGTAATGCTGTAGTGGTGGACCTGCCTTTAAGAAATCCATACTGGATTTTAGCAAGTAGATCATATTTTTCCAGATGATTAAGCATTCTTAACAGTGCAATCTTCTCTATTATTTTTGAAATAGTTGAAATAAGTGAAATAGGGCCTTATACGAACTTTTAACTTTCCATGCTTTGTTACACTTACTTTTTTACTGGAACATATGACATCTAACAATACTCTGAATGTTTTTTGGAATACGTCGCAGGCTTCTTCCACATCAGGTGCATTATGCACATCTCCCCAGTTCTCTTTAGAACATTTTTCTTTCAGGCTACCAAGATTTTTTTTCTGAAGAAGATTCTTATTTTTGTTGTTTCTTGCTTTCTAGCCTCCTTATTCACTGTAAGAGAACAAGTTTGACCTTTGTGGTCCGCAATTGCCAGTATGTAGAACTTTAAGCTCACAGTCTCTTTGCTGACATTTACAGATACAGTCAATAGATGTTTTAGAGTGACTGGTTATCCTCGTTGCTGGAAGAGATAGCCGTCTGGATCCAAAAGTTAAAAGTTTTTCTTCAACTAATCTTTCTTATATTTTGGAACTAGTCGGTCTATATTGATATCTCCCATAACAATAAAGTGTTTGGTCTCACATTGATATTCCATTAGTATGTCTGTAATTGTGGAGAATAAAAAAGAACAGAGAGCTTAGACAACTGTACAAGAGACCTGATATTGTGGCGGTGGTTAGAAGCAGAAGAATAAGATGGCTTGGTCATGTGAGGAGAAGGGAAGAAGAAAAAATGATAAGAAGGGTATGGATGGGGAACCAGCAGGAAGGCGACCTCTAGGACGACCAAGAATAAGATGGGATGACCAAGTGGAACAGGATGTGAGAAGTCTTGGTGGAGACATCAAAATGGCAGAGGATAGAGGATTGTGGAGGCAACTTGTTGGCGAGGCCAAAAATCACCTTGGATTTGAGTGGCCACAGGAGTAAGTAAGTAAGTATGTCTGTGATTATCTTAACGGCTGGCTTGACTCGTCCACCTGGAGGCCAGTTATGGGTGAATATGGATTTTGAATGAGTGTAGATGAGCGAACAAACTAAGGCTGACTATTCCTTAGAAAGTGTCATTAATTAATCCCAATAACAAATGAACAGCCAGTGGTCAACAGCTGATCCCTCTCAAAATGTATTATGACTATTCAAATTCAAATTCAAATTCCATTTATCGTCATAAAACTACATAGCATTGACAACGTCACAATACAAGCACATAAATGCTAAGTCAAAGATTCTTAACACTACTATTATAGCACATTAGCATTGACCTTGTGTACCTACTCTCCCTACTGGGTGAGAGAGAGCCAGTAGCACTGTACGTGTTTGAATGGGTGGCTTGAAGGTAACATGCTTCAAACCCACCCTCACACGTAAGGTGGGATTGATAAACAAGACTTTTTGGTTGGAAAGTTGATCAAAAAGTAACGTGAAAAGGTATTTACACAACCTGGACTTTATTACAGAAAGAGAGCTCATTCTGAAAGACTGAAACAAGTGCGGGTACCAAGAAAGGCAATCACACCAAAACAGCTTTGATTGTACTTTGTGTGATCTTACTGAAACCGTATGAGAACAATAATAATAATGTTAAAAATTATGTGAATTTTCTTAATGTTCTATATTAGTACAAGACTAGATTATTGGAAAGTAGAGATAGAATAACACTGTTAAGGATGCTGGTATCGTAAATGAGCAGTGGTTACATTCTGATGAACATTTATAAAGTAACGAGTTGGGAGAACTATGCACCAATTTTAAGAGCTTACTAAATAAAATTTGCAAACCATCTCTTATGGTTGAATCCGTATAAACTTTTTTAAATTATGGTTAAATTATCTCTAAACAGTAATGCAATATTTTACGCTGTTGTGCTTTTGGTGTTTTTATTGTAGATCTTATTGATGTTTTTATCTTTTATATAACGGTTACATATTCTGCAATACAAAAACTAAAAAAGTGAGGGTTTTTATTACTGTTTGGTTGATAATAAAATAGCCTAAATCTAGCTCACTCTTTAATTGTAGAGAAAAAATATAACTGTTGATATAAAGGAATATAACCCTACTATTTGTTAAATCAACTCTCCAAGACCGCCAAGCAAAATTCAGTTTTATTAACATGGTCTTCAGAACAACATATTCTTGTAATTGTATCACCTGGGCTGTACTTCTTGCTCAAACAATCAAAGACTTTTGATAGATCCTAAGATTAGAAAAACTAGTTTTTATTTTTTTTTAAATTAGCAGGTCTTATTTATAATCACTTTTAAAATCCCCTGTCTCAACTGACGAGATTATATTAGAGTTTCAAAACTACTATTTTGTTATTGAATATTTTCTAATTATTTGTAAATTTACAATTGTTTCAGTTTTCAACAGTCTCAGATCTACTTACATTGTGTTGAATTCAGAGCTGGATTCGTTTGTCGCCGCTGTTGAGGTGTCAGCAACTGGGAACGGAGACACTGTAGTAGTTCTGTAACAAGAGCGATTTGTCTCATTTGTACTCATAAATATTGTAACCATACAAATTTGAACCAGTATATTAACAAGTAATTATTATCTTTAAACATTTTTAAAGTAATTATTAAAAATAATTATTAACAAGTAAACTGCTAAAGAGCTTTATATGGCTAGTTGGCAAATATGTTGGTATGTATAAAAATTAACTAATCAAGATCTGACAAAATCTATATTTGGCACATTCTATTGACCAACCAAATAGGCAAGCCTGTGGCCGAGGGGTCCAAGGTATCCGGACTTTGAGGTTAGAGATAAAACATGTTCGAGTCCAGCCTGGACTGGAAGAAAATATCAGTAATGTTCATCTTGTGTACTGTACTGGTTCAAATGTCTGTTCCCCACACAGATCATTAGTTTAGGGGAAATGGGCAAAGTAAGGTTAAGAAGAAGGTCTGCCTCTTTTCATAAAAAACTGCTCCGTAGGATTAATTTCAGACAACGCCATGAATAAGTACACATTTTCGTTTTACAAACAGTGTATGTTATGTTAAAGAAATTGTAGTGACACGCATGCATTGTTTTATTTCTTATACCAACCTTTTTGTAATACATTGTTCAGAACCTTGTTTCCTTTTCCGGCCTCTACTACTATAGCTTGCTGAGAGTACAGGTGGGCTACTGGATCTATCAGCACCCACTGCAGATCCTCTGACAAACACAATAAGACTTTAAAAGTGACATTTGTATATGTCATTATGACTTACACCACAAAATCTACTCTAGCAACAATTTAAAAAGTATTATTCTGATTACTATTAGTCACAATTTTAGTTGTTGTGTAAGGGAGTCAAAGACTGGTACAACATTATTAGTTATCTTCATTCATTTTTCTCTATTATTTAATGTCCAGGAGTTTTTTAACTATTCTATTAATACAATATAAATTCAATGTATTGTTCAAAATTTCTCATATACATTTATATGCTTCATAGGAAATATCTTATTATCTAAAAGAAGCCACGTCCGGACGAAATTTTTTTCACTCCAAGGATTTTAAAATTTATATGGGGGTTTTCGACCATGAGAAAACGATTGGCACCGGTCTCAACACTGGTAAAATTCTTATTTCTGCCCCAGAGGCTCCTAAACTTCCTGTGGATCACGACGAGGGGTTTAGACTGTGATGGAGTAGACTGTAACGTCAAATAGGTGAAATCAGCTGATTTTGTTTATTCTATTAAATAGTGGTAACTAAATCTACCATAGAACGTTGAGATTATTCTCCGTCATCCACTCTAATGGAACTGTATGTCAATGATTGCTTCAAGAAAATGAAGACAATTATATGACATCAACTCAGTTCGCTGTAGTGTAATGGTGAGTAAGAAAACTCTCACCTATTTACACCTGATGAGACGAAACAACGTCGAAACAGCACACATGGAGACCATCTGGTCCACGTACCAACATCCTTTCGGTGTGGCCAATGCATAGCGACCAACTGTTGTCAGAAGGTGCCTTAGCAAGCACTACTTGGAGCGCTATTACTTTTGTTAACGCAGAGTAACCCGTACAGCGAACTGAGTTGATGTCATATAATTGTCTTCATTTTCTTGAAGCAATCATTGACATACAGTTCCATTAGAGTGGATGACGGAGAATAATCTCAACGTTCTATAAACTTACTCCACTACTAAGATCTTCGGACTAACAACTAGTCCATCTCGATTTAAATCTACCAATTACACAGAATCATTCAGCTAGACAGTAGTAAGCATGTTACGTATCACTTATTAGCTGGAATCACGGGAATTAGAACAGTATTTTTTTATTAATTTTTGCCATTTAGCACATGTGACATCATGGGAGATGCACGTGATACCTACCGCCTTCTTTTTTAGGTACCGTAGTTTTTGTGTATGTTGCTATAGTTATTTAGCAGTGTAATGTTATTTATTTTGCATTTTGTAGAATAAGGTTAACAAAACCCCAAAATTAAGTAATGTTAAACTAATACACCTAAGTGGGGTATCAAAATAAAGGTATTATTCTCCTACTTACTAAGATTTCATCAGATTTTAGAAAAGAATATGTTTATGAGCTCCACTGCCCCAAAAACTAAAATTCATGGTCATACCGCTTAAGTATCCTCACGAGGCGACATGCCGAGATCCATGTCGCCAAGCAGAGTGTCTTGGCGAGGCTATAGGCCGAGCTCCCCCACGAGGCCGCAAGCCGAGTTCCACAAAGAGGCTAAAGATAAACGCGGAAGACTTCTAAAACGAAATCTTATTAATAACCTGTTAAGGAGAGCAAAATTCAGCTGAACGAAACTCAGTCTCCTGGTTTAGCGGTTTAGAATATTAAAATGTTAATATAAATGATCATTAACTTTTTTACATATTAGTTATTACGTAATTGTCTACATTTTCAAACTATTAAATAGGACTTTAAACAATTGTTTTTAAATATATTGTGAATAAAAGTATGTTCTTTTAAGAAGAATATTAGTGATAATTAATTTTAAATGTTGAGATATATTAGATACATGTACATGCAGTATCTCATAAGTAACTAAACAGAAAATGAAGTTTACTTCAGTTGTGAAATAACTATAGTTGAGCTAAATGAAGGCCTAAGTTTAAAATCATAATGTAGCAATCTCCAAGAACACTATCCAAAATAAGAATTTTCTTTAGATGTTTATCTCTGACACTTGAGGAACAACTGTCAAGTGTTAATACCCATACTATAAATGTACATTTATAGTATCAGATGTATGTAACATTTTTGTGTCAACTTAGATATGCTGTCAACCTTATTCTCTAAAACAGGCCACGTCCGGACAAAATTTTGTTTGGCTCCAAGGATTTTTAATTTTTAAAATTTTCTGGGGGTTTTCGACCATGATAAATCAATTGACACCGGTCTCAACCCTGGGAAAATTCTTATTTCTGCCCCAGAGGCACCTAGATGTCCCGTGTGGGAATTATTTAACAGTTTATTGTTTAGAAGATCATGTGTGTTTTGTTTACTTACTTGTCCATATGTGGTGGAATTAGTCAATATTTTATTATTTTTTTGAACATGTGTTTGTGTATAATTCCAACTTATATACTATGTCAGATTGTTTTTTCACTATCGCTGTTTTTATTTTTAACTCTTTATTAATTGGGTAATGTTAAACTAACACACTCAAGTGGGGTGTAAAATTAAATATATTCTTCTTTTAATTACTAATATACCATCAGATTTTAGAAAAGACTATGTTTATGGGCTCCACTGCCCCAAAAACTAATATTCATGGTTATACTACTTAGAATTCTGGCGAGGCCGTAGTTCGTTCTTCCTCACGAGGCGACATGCTGAGATCCACAAATTGGACTGTAGCAGAGTGCATTGGTGAGGTCGTAGGCCAAACTTTCCACCGTGAGGCCATAGGTCAAGTTCCACAAAGAAGCTTGTTGCAGAGCATTTTGGCGAGGCCGTAGGCCGAGCTCTCCCATGAGGCCGCAGGCCGAGTTTTACAAAGAGCCCAAAGGTAAACGCGAAAGACTTCCGAAACAAAATTGTATTAATAACCTACGAGGAAGAGCAACAGCAATCGATCCTCAGAATCCTGTGGGAGATTTGGATGCTACCTCTTAAGTTTGCAAAATTCAACTGAGCAAAGCTCGGTCTCCTGGTACTGTGAATTAAAATTACGTTCAATTTAAAAATGACAAGTTGTTCATGTAAGATTGAACTGATTGTAGATTAAGGTTAACCATTCTCATATGCCATTAGAATCCATCATATTAGCATTATGATACATCCATCATATTAAAATTACCAAAACCCTGAAAATGGATATATCATTAATAATAGATTGCTGAATTGTAATTCAATAAAGTGCATGAGATTGTTCTATGGATACTTCAGATCAGTATCCGTGTCAACAGCTTTACCTGTATATTAGTAAAGGTCAGAGAAGGAACAGAGAGTGGTGTGTCAAGCATGTTTCACTGGCTGCAACTATCATGTATAATGTCTCCCAGTTTATGATGGATAGCTGCATATTGTGCAATGTTACTGTCAGAGTGAACTGTAAGAATAACACTGTACCACTATAATTAAAAGCGGGATATCTCAAAGAAGCCAGTACTTAGACCTGGAAGCTTTAATCCTAACAATTTCCAGGCAAGAAGGTACATTAGTTATTTACAAGATCCATCAGATATCTATGATTGCCAAATGTCTCCTTGCGAATATAAGCAATAACCAGCATGATGTAATTTCGATTCAAGGTAGTAATTGATTTTGTTAGTGTATGGTTGGGTCCCATCACCAGAGATTTTTCATAGGTTTGGTCATGAAACTGCTGCCTGCTGCTTTTGTGACAATTTCTCGCCAAGATAAATATATCAGTTTTGGCAGAGATAAATCCAACGCCACATACTGGCTAGGGCCATACTTATGAAGTAATTGCTTCCTTTTTTAGATAGAAGGTCAGCCTCCTTGTTGCATATGAGACTACTTGTTGCCTTTGTGCCTCAACAACCCTTCTCACTTGAACATTGTTGAGACAGACTGAGGCACACAGGGTTTGAAAGCATTTCCAAATGAGTCTTGGCGTTTATTGGTAGGGGTCAAGTGCTTTTAGAGTAGCTTGGGCATCTGAAATAATACAGATTTGTACCCCTAATTTTTTTGCTTGCCTTAGTTGGGCACATACAAGGATAGGGAACATCTAATCTTGGTTGATCGTACAGTACTTCACTAGACTGCCTGATAGGCGAGTCCCAGTTGAGGGACCATAGACCTCATAACCAGCAACACCCTCAATTACAGAACCATCTGTGTACCAGACAATTCCTGTAAGTGGCGAGATTGTTGTTTTCCTTAATCTCCAATCCTCCTTAGATTCGATACTAACTATATTTGGTCTAGAGAATGCCATTTTGACGCCTATGACAGCTGGTACCATGTCCAATGTTCTACTGTGCAGTAAAGTAAAGTGAAGGGCCAGATTTATATTTGCTCCTGTTGAGTTTACCTATACTGTTCAGCTTGAAGGCTGCGTTCCTAGCCTGTATTGTGAGGTGGAGTTTGAGTGGTAGCAAATTAAACAGCACTTTGAGTGCTACCACAGGTGTGTTTGCAAACGCAACCTTTACACTAGTCTCTGAATATATGCAAGCTTAAAACTCATTGAGCTTTGACATGCCTTGTTCCACAACACAATAGATAGGCCCATAGGTGATCTGTGGGGGAACGACTACCTCGTAGAGCCAGTTAGCCAAATGCGGCCTCACCCCACACATTAAACCAACAGTGCTTCTGGACGCTAAAAACACCCAATTTTGCTCTGTTGGTAATAGTAAAAAGATGATGGTTCCAAGTGAACTAACAATCCAAAGTTACTCCTAGATATTTAGTGTTCTCAAATTTCCAGTAGAATTCCACTGAGTTCTAAACCTCTAAGAGTTAAAGGTCCCGTTTCTTTGTTAATAGCAAGACGATGATTTTCTTGGGATTGACTGAAAGTACTTCCCTAGTGCACCATCTACTAATCTGTTTCAAACTGTTATTCATGATACCAGTAACAGTATTATAAAGCTTTCCAGTGAACACTAAGGCTATATCCCTGTATGAAAACAGATTCAATTATTAGAGACTCAAAAGGTCATCAACCAATATATGAGGATTGTAGTGTTGGTGTTAAAAAATGGTGGAGTATAGTTTTTGTGATGTGACAATTGATTCCAAGATATAAATAAATAGTTATCTTTTAAACTTACCCCAGATATTGGATAATTTCTTAAACTAATGGTGGCAGTTATACTATATAATTTTTACTTGAAAGTGGTATTGACCCACCCACCCATCCATACACATACAGTGATATTGACCCTCCCATACACATACAGTGGTATTGACACACCCACCCACCCATACAGATACAGAGGTATTGAGAGTTTTTTTTATATGCTACACACAAGAGCTAGGTCTGGATCTAGCATTTTAGAACACTGTTGTTGAAGCCTATGGAGTACATACAGGCCTTTTTAAAATAAAACTAGGTCAAAAGTGATAAAACCAGTTTCTAAATAATCAATTAGAAGCACTATGTGACTCAAAGAAGTGAAATAAGATGGCATACTGAAACACCTGAGCAATCCTGTAAGTATCTATTACAAGTAGTAAACGTCACAGTTTAACAGCTGAAGTAATATTTTGTCTTAGTTGACCTTTGCTCTTTCATTCATTGCTGCCTGTATTGTTATACTTCTATCTTAAGTACAGTAATATTGGCAATTCCCTTTCTTCACTACAGTAACAATACAAATGGGTCTGTGATTTTATTTATGGACATTATTTAAATAAGGAACATTTATCACCTTTCCTTGTTTACTATTAAACAAAAATATTAAGAAAAAAACGTTAAATACTTGTCAAAGTACTTTTTAATAAACTAAAATTATCACAGAACTTGTCTTATCTGTAATAAATTATAAAAAAGTTTCCTAAAAAAATGTCTATAGTAAATAGAACATCTAGACCTAATTCTGATGAGACAATTAGACAGTATTTTGATTTTTCGTATGGAGACTTCCACGGTCGATATATAAGCTAGTTACACAATTGTAATCCGGGTTGGACCGTGTCTGGCTTTTATGTACACTAATATAATAAACAAATTACCTAAATGTAAGAATAGTTTTAAATCAGTTGGGAAGACAACATATGGCATAACCTCAATTCAACCGGACACAAACAATGACCTTTGCGTACCTAAACCTGCCTCCCAGCTAGAAACATCGAAGACAGGAATGCCCGTGGTTACAATTTGAGACCCCGACTATATAGCAGAGTGTGTCGCCCTGAAGATGAGTACTGCAATGTGCTCGAAACGTCGGCAATTTGTACATAGTGTACATAAAAGCCAGACACGGTCCAACCCGGATTACAATTGTGTAACTAGTATTTTGATTTATTAAGTGATAAGTTTTTGAAAAATAAACTGTGCATGATACTTAACCCTACTATAAGTCATGCTATTAATTGTGTTAATAACTATACTCACTTCCTTGATCCACTTGACATAGATAAAAATGAAGTCTTAATTATACCGATAAATGACTCAGAACAGCTATATATATTAGGAAGTATTGGTTCACACTGGAGTGTTCTCATTTATACCAAGAGCTTAAACAAATTTTATCATTTTGATTCCATGAGAAATCACACTATGGTTGACGCTGGTTTGCTATATAACTCCTGAATTATAATAAAAGAAGGGAAAATAATAATAAACCTAACATTATCCACTTGTAAAGCCCCCAACAACAGAATGTGTATGATTGTGGTATTTTTGTGGTTTACACAGTTAAATTCTTTCTAACAAAAATAATAAAGGAGGGAATTAAGAGGTCAAACATTTATGAATTTAAACATATTACTATATTAGAGAAGAAATTAATATAAAAGAGGTCCCTTTTAGCATATATCCTCTATAAAAAGTATGACATATCTAGGAGGTATTGCACACATTGATGCTGGATGATCATTGCACATTGAGAGGACATAACAACATGCACTCTTGTATGACTTTGAGTGTTGGTACGCAGGAACCTACTCAAGCATCAAATATTTATTCTAATATATATGGTAGCCAATGGGAAAAAGTGTCTCTCAGATAAAATAGACGCAATAAACTCAAGTTAATTCAATCTCATAATTATGTTGATAATAACATTTACTCAAGCTTGGAAGAGGAGAATACAGATACTCAGTCATCAGAACCAGAGTTCTAGCAGCCACAAAAGAATAAACGTGGAATACATAAGTCCAGAGTGTTAATTATTGCGGATAGTCATGGTCGTAAGTGTCAGCAAATATTACAAGATGAACTCCAGATTGACTTCAAAGTAATGACAATATTTAAACCAAATGCAAGATTTCAAGATGTAACGAAAGGGGTAAATAAACTGATCTCATCGTTTACAAAAAAGGACTATGTAGTGGTAATAGGTGGCTCTAATGACATTCCAGATATGGTAAATAATTCGAACAAACAAAACTTCGATGTAAATATTATCAAACATATAACTAAAAAAACAAATGTCATCTTTCCTGGCGTTTTATTGTCCTTTTATTGTCCTACTATTGTAGGAAGATTTGATAAACCATCCTACAATAGTACAATACAGAGAATCAATAGAATAATGAACAAGAAGATAATTGATTTAGCTGTTAACACCCCCAACATGTTAATCATGAATAATATACGTATGACAAGGGATGACCACACAAGTCATGGTTTGCATTTAAGACTGAAAGGGAAGAGAAAACTGTGTCAAGCAATCTCTAAAACTATCATGAACAATCATAATCGTATGAGCAAGGAGAATGGACATCTTGGCAGCCCTTGCATAGCCAACTCGACTGAGTACTTCACTACTGACACTCAGGATTTTGAATGTGACCCAATCTCAAACTATACAGTTAACTGAGTTTCATGGTTTCACTGAAAAATATAGTGTACACTCGCAGTTTCTCCAAAGCCTAAAAGTGAACAATGCAGCCTTCATAAATAAACATGATCCAGGGGCTACCAGTCTTTCCCACTGACTAGTTCGATCTGTGACACCCAGCAGGTGCTTTCAGGAGGAAGAAGCAAAACTGTATTCAAGCCAGCCAGAAGCATCCACAATTATCAGAGATCCTTCTCACCTACACAGCACTCCACAACCATCTATATCTGACTCTTTTTTTGTTCAGGATTACTCTGGAAATGGCCCTCCTTTAAAATGTAACAACCAAGATAGCATTCAAAATAAAATTCTAATCATGCATCAAAATGTGCAACATTTACGCTAAAGACTGGAAATTTTAAAAATTAATCTAGAAGAAATAAATCCTGATATCATGGCAATTTCGGAGCACAAAATGAATGAAAAGGAAATAGAAATATTACATTTTCTTAACTATAAAATAATTTCCTTTTATGCTAAATCCTCTTCAATGGGCGGTGGAGTAATGATCTTATAAAAAAAAAACATCTTCATACTAAAAATGTAGTTATACCATCTGTTCAAAATTTGTTGATTGATAAACTATTTGAATGCTGTCTGGTTGAAATGTCAGTAGAAAACTTCAAATGTGTAATATGCTGTATTTACAGATTCCCAATATCAGGGGGTTTCTATGATTTTCTGTCTAATTTTGAAATGTTATGTGATATTTTAACTAAGAAATATACAAATTTAATTTTAACAGGAGACTTGAATATTAATGTTTTAAAAAAGACAAGCATCATAATGACTTTGTGAGTGTACTGAAATATAAGGTTGACTAACCTACAATATAAGGTTGACTTTCCGACAAGAGTAACATTAGAATCTGATAAAGCTATTGATAATGTAATTAGCAACATTAAAGAATATGAAAATAAAGTAATAGGGCTAATAACTCATATTTCTGACCATGATGCTCAATTATTTGAGATTTATAACTTGAATTAAAATAAAAAAATTCAAAAAAATACTGTAGAACTTTTTCTTTAAATAATATAGAAAGTTTTAATAAATGCTTACTACAGCAGTCTTTTTTGGAAGTACAGTAGAAACCCTATTTTCTGTCAGGGGTCGGGACCGCGGCTGTGATGGATTGGATGGTAGACCGTTTATAGAGAATTCACCCACTCGCACTTATATCGCTAAAAACTTATTATTAGTACTTACGCACATTAAATTTTAATTCTGTTTAGTACATAATGATTAACGAAATGAGAATGAGAAAAGACATGTTACAGAATGTATATACTGCAGGTCACAATTACGCTTTTATTACAGTAGGCTTAGTTTTAATGTAAAACATAAGCTTGTCCATTATATAATGAGCACACAAATGAATTATCAACATTCTTAAAATTAAACTGCAGTACATTTTAATATATTAAAGCCCAGTTCCCACGGCCAGTGTTTTCGCAGACATCAGACGGCCCGAAGTCGAATCACGGATAGCGTGTCGCCTGTGTATCATCAGACATGACCGTTCCAACGGACATGACCTGTGTAGGCGTCGCAGCTTAAAACTTCATCTCCGACCACAGGCTTTTGTAGTACCATCTCTTTCCCCATGTTGTACAGGATCTGTTCAGGCAGCCTCGTATGGCCTGTCCGTACGTCAGGTGTACACAGGCGAGCTGTTTCAACGACCTGTTATCTGGTAGACAGCAGACAAGGCCTTACAGATGACAGAACGTTGGAACTAGGCTTACGAGATCTAGACGGCTAGAGGGGGAAATTGTCGTCTTCCAGACGGATAAGTCATACGGCAACTATCATATCGTGGCGCGACGAACCCAGATACTGATGGATAACAGAACCTGGCGGAAAATAGGGTAACGGACAGTCGGGTTTTCACTGTATATCAATCGTCAGTTAACAAGAAGTATGACACTTTTTTCTATGTATTCACGTATTGTTTTAGTAATAGTTTTCCAAAAACTTTGGTAAATATAAAAGACAAAAAAGTTTAATCAATGGATCACAGATGAAATTAAATGTAAGAAAAATCAAATTATTGAATTTGAAAAAGAATTTCAACAAAAGAAAACATACCAAACTATTAATTAAGAACTTAAACAAGAACTAAAACATTGTATCAATATAAATAAAAAATGGTTTTTTTTTATAATAAGATAAGTAACTCTAAAAATAAATCAAAGATGACATGGAATCTTATAAAAACTGAGATAAATAAGGAATCAATTTGAAACTCTAATATTGTTGTTGAACAGGGTGGGGTTTTAGTTACTGATCCTATTCAAGTTGCAAATGTTTTTAATGATTTCATTGTATCCGTGGTTGAAAGTTCTGTTTTGCCTAACATTCCTCAAAAGAATCAGAATTCACAGTTAGAGGGCAACCCTCCAGCACAAGCTAGGTTTAAGTTTAAATTTAGAACAATAACAGAAGAGGTTTTAGAAAAAATAATCAAATCTTTTGAAAATAAGTTTTCTGCTGGTAGTGATGAAATTTCCATAGTTGTAGTTAAAAAAGTACTTCCCATAATATTGAAACCCTTATTGCATGTGGTCAACTTGTCTAATATTTCTGGCATATTCCCCGACTCTTTGAAACTTGCCAGAGTGATTCCTATTTTTAAAAAAGGAATTCCCACTGATGTGTCATGTTACCGACCTGTTTCGGTGCTACCTATTTTTTCAAAAATAATTGAGAGAGTTGTTTATATTCAGTTAGTAGATTATTAAGTCAACCACAAACTCTTAGATAAAGAACAACATGAGTTTCAATCAGAAAGATCAACAATTACTGCCACAATAGAATTCGTCCAATCAATAATTAACTCTATTGATAAAGGGAAAAAGGTGTTAGGCATCTTTCTAGACCTGACAAGAGCTTTTGACAGTGTGTCCCATATAGAACTTATGAAAACATTAGTAAAATTAGGAATTATTGTAAAAGAGCCAAAGTGGTTTGAATCTTATCACCAGAATAGACAGCAGTTTGTTGATATTGAACATATAATAACAGATAGTTCTAATAAATATAATTATATTGGGAAATTTAATTCACAAATAAAAATAATCAAGCATCGCGTGCTGCAAGGGTCGGTCCTGGGCCCACTCTTGTTTCTTTGTTAGTTGAAGGGCTTACCGGATATTATCCCTGCTGGTAGCAACATTTGTCCATTTGTTAGCAATCATTTATTGCTCCAGGACTATATACACTATTCACTAAACGATTACGACACTAAATACTTATTTACAAAACTAAAAAATTAACGTTCAGTCAATGCCACTGTAGGTGTATGGGTGGGCGGGTGGGTCAGTACCACTGTATGTGTATGGGTGAGCGGGTGGGTCAGTACCACTGTAGGGGTGTGGGTGAGCGGGTGGGTCAGTACCACTGTAGGTGTATGGGTGGGCTGGTGGGTCAGTACCACTGTATGTGTGTGGGTGGCGGGTGGGTCAATACCACCGTACGTGTGTGGGTGGGTGGGTGGGTCAATACCACGGTACGTGTATGGGTGGGTCAATGGTTTTTAGATGAACGAGTCAGAGGTATTTGCCTTTTACAAGTCAAGAAGATTAAAGGAAGCACTTCAAGTTCAAGAGAGAGAGAGAGAGGGGAGAGAGAGAGAGAAAGTTATTTTGCAAGAGAGGTTTTGCGAAAAATCTAAATACACAAATCCTGATGTATGACACACTATTCTGCGGTAGAATATTACACTGAATCAGGAAATAGACTGATCCAATTATTTCACCTTCTCGACGTCACATGGGCCGTTCTGACGCATTTACTTGACCAGCTAGGCCTACTAAAAAGGAACGTATAGTTAAGATCTCATTTTGAAAATTTCAGTTTTCTTTTTAAAAAAATTGGCAAAGGGACTCCAATTCCCTTGGATTTATTTTGCCACAATTGTATTGACCCACCCACCCTCCCATACATATGCAATGGTATTGACCCTACCACCCACCCTCCCATACACATACAATGGTATTGACTCACCCACCTTCCCATACATATACAGTAGTAATGAACCTCCCACCTCCTATACATATACAATGGTATTGACTCACTCACCCTCCCATACATATATAATGGTATTAAAAATACACCTGTATAAAGTATGGTAAACCTCGTTTTATCCGGATTCCGGTTTATACATATCAGCTGACTGATCTGTACCACCAACCATGTCTACAGTTAAAGAATTCTTAAATAGCAAAAATCTTCTTCTCAACTTGAGTAAATCCAATTTTATCTCCTATTGTACAAAACAAACAAAAAACAAAATAAACCCAGAACTAGAATTAAATGATAAAATAATAGAACAAGTTGCAGTTACAAAATATTTAGGTCTTCTTATTGATGAAAACCTAAGATGGGATAAGCATACTGATCATGTAATGGGTAAAATGTCAACAGGCTTATATGCGTTGAGACAAATGGCAAAGTGCTGTATTCTACACAATTTAAAAATAATATATTTTGCCTTAGTTCATGCACATCTAACTTACGGAATAAGTATATATGGAGCTACAAAAAAGAGAAACTTAGATAAAATTTTAGTCCAACAAAAAAAGCTTTAAGAATTATGTGCAAGTTAAAAAGAGAGGACTCAGTTAAACATGTCTTTGCTGAATTGGGAATACTGACAGTATAATATGGTCTTTTTATACTAGAAACTGTAGTTTATGTAAAACAGAACTTTTTTCCAATGTCAAATAACCATATTTATAACACGTTGAAACACCTAAATTGGAATTTTAAAAAAATACTAAGTTTATAGGAACAAAGTTTTTGCACAAATTACCAAAGCATATCACTATAGAAAGTAACTTTCATAAATTTAAAGCTAGAGCCAAAGAACATTTGATAAAGGTAGCCTTGTATTCTATAGATGAATACTTACAAAGTTAGAGGTAGTCCCCTACTGTAATAAAGAATTAAGGAGGGCCAATGATTTTATGTTATTAGTTTTTAGAACAAATTTTGATAACATATAAAATGACGCTATTTGTTGTACCTGTGTACATTTACATAAATAAAGAAATTTTGAATTGAATTGAATATTCCGCAGGAGTGGAGAATCACAGAAACCTGGACTGGAGCCTAAATTCCATCCATTTGCATAGTGTGGACAAGATTCCTCGCTCCTGACTATATTGGCTATTGTTACACACATATCTTTACAATGTTGAATTATCAAAGGCTACGTAAAGAAAAGTACAGAGAACAATCTAATGCATCCTCTGCTCTGCACTCCAGTTTTTTAGGGTGGTTATGCACAATTTACCAGCTTGATAGGGAAGTTGGTTCTGGTGGAGAGGTTGTCAATGCAGGACCCCATCCTGAACGTATCTTTCTACCAGTCTTTCCAGCGTTTTGAACATAAACAAGGAAAGACTGATTGGTATTAATGCCTTTGCTTGTCTATAATTCATCATATATTGCTTGTTTAACCATTATCTATACATGTCCTTCAACTCAAAGAGACAACACTGACAAAAGAGCTGTTAACTTTAATGAAAAGAGATGAACTTATTTTATTGAACATTCAGTTATGTGCTTATGAAATAGTATTACAATATTTCATTAATTGAATAATTATTTTTGTTTGTCTATTTGTTTTGTTACTCATTCACTTTTTTGTTTCTAAATATTTGTTATTTGAATATAATTATTGTAATTTGAACTATATTTTTAGGCTTTTCTTTTATTTTGTTTTAATAATTTATAAAATTCAAAGAATTATAAAATAGTAATGAATTTTTATTTTTTGCTCAGATTGATCAGCGTTATTATATAATTTTAGTGCATCAGATTGTTAGTGTATTAGATAATTTTATTTGTTTATTTATTTTTCTATTATTTAGAGGCCTTTGATTGTCAAGATATGGCTAAATATATAATTTTGAATGAGTGTCTGAGAGAGTGTTATCTTTTTTGCAATCTAAGAACAATTGCTTAGAAAGTGTAATTAATTGACAGTCCAATGACAAATGAATAGCCTGGGGCTATCAACTAATTGACAGTCCAATGACAAATGAATAGCCTGGGGCTATCAACTAATTGACAGTCCAATGACAAATGAATAGCCTGGGGCTATCAACTAATTGACAGTCCAAAGACAAATGAATAGCCTGGGGCTATCAACTAATTGACAGTCCAATGACAAATGAATAGCCTGGGGCTATCAACTAATTGACAGTCCAATGACAAATGAATAGCCTGGGGCTATCAACTAATTGACAGTCCAATGACAAATGAATAGCCTGGGGCTATCAATTAATTGACAGTCCAATGACAAATGAATAGCCTGGGGCTATTAACTAATTGACAGTCCAATGACAAATGAATAGCCTGGGGCTATCAACTAATTGACAGTCCAATGACAAATGAATAGCCTGGGGCTATCAACTAATTGACAGTCCAATGACAAATGAATAGCCTGGGGCTATCAACTAATTGACAGTCCAATGACAAATGAATAGCCTGGGGCTATCAACTAATTGGCAGTCCAATGACAAATGAATAGCCTGGGGCTATCAATTAATTGACAGTCCAATGACAAATGAATAGCCTGGGGCTATTAACTAATTGACAGTCCAATGACAAATGAATAGCCTGGGGCTATCAACTAATTGACAGTCCAATGACAAATGAATAGCCTGGGGCTATCAACTAATTGACAGTCCAATGACAAATGAATAGCCTGGGGCTATCAACTAATTGACAGTCCAATGACAAATGAATAGCCTGGGGCTATCAACTAATATTTTTTTTAAATTTGTTTTACTCTTATCGAGTCCTTTTTATGAAGCTGGGCTTCAAATAATTATGCTATTGACTCTTCAACAACAAAATGTATCGATAATAACTATAGTCGTCCAACTATGGATACCATGAATTTTCAGTAAAGTGGAAAGAGTTAATCTCCTAGTACTGTAGTTGTTAAAAATGTATTCATTTATCAGGTATTTGGCAACATTAACTAAGAATAGGCTATGAAGAGTTATAGTTGGAGAGGAGTAAAATGGGTTGAGCAGAAGGGTTACTACTAATCACTCCTTAAATCTGTATTCTCAAAATGCAAAAGTTAAACTCCTTCCTTTGTATACTATAAGTTTCCAAGTAAATATATACAAAAAATTAATAATTTGACAAAACATTTCTCCTAAATTCATGTTAAATTTCGTATATGATTTTTTTCACAGTTATTAAGACAACAGAGTTAAGATAATATTGTACAAATGTAGGAAATTATATAATACCTCAGTCAGACCTTTAATTATGTAACATAACGGTTTTAATATATGGTTTAGTACAAAAATACTAATTTTTCTCAGGAATTTGATATTTTTAGAAATATGAATGATCTTACCCTCTTAAACAAAATATTTTGTAAAGCTTTACATATTTTTTACAAGGCCTGTATTCAGATGCAATATCAATTCCACAGTAAATTTAGTCATCATTTCTCGGTGACACTTACCTGGAAGGAAGAGTCACAGCCACCAAAGTCCCGTTGGCTGTAGAACTGAGTGTTCTTATTGACTCACACTCTGTGAAGGTTACAGGAGTGGAGATGGCAGGATGATGAACAACTGGGACATTCGTACTGGCACAAGAGGTAATGTTGATGGACTGATAAAGTGGTTGCTGGAAGGGAGAAAGGGAACTAGGTTGTTTGGATATTGAATCTGGTATCGAGTCCACTTCAGTGGATTCTTTAGGATTACTGGAAACACTGGGCTGGACTTGCCTTGCACTGTTAAACTTAACCATGTTTTTGCTGAAAAATACTTTATTAAAACTTCTTTTTGGGGTTGTTTCCGATGATGGCGGATCTGGATCGCCTCTTTCATGAGCTAACCACACTTCAATAATATCATTTACCAATTTTTTCTTCAAATTTAGAGCTTTTTTCCGCGGCAAACCTCTTAACAGAGAAGAAATGTACTTTGAAAACTCATCATAACTGTCACAAAGCGAGGATGCAGCAAGTTTATCAGATACTGACTGTAAATGTTGAACAATTGACTTTAAGTTGTGGCAGACACAAACATTTTCGTCATACTCATTTTGCACTACTCTGTTTGTATTCCCTATATCTTTATTTTTGGTTGCCTTTTTAGACACTTTTTTCCTCAATCTTGGCATTTCTTCCTCATAAATTGAAGATGAACTATCTTCAACATTTTGGTATCCTAGCCCCTCCATTTCGTTTCCAGATGAAATATCATTATCTTTATCTTTCTCAGGAATAATTGACAAATCATCTTCATCTTCCAAATGTGGGGGAGGAAATTCACTCCTAGAGTCGTCATTTGCATCTAAAGTTTCTCCATCCAAGTTCTGAAACAATAAGCAATTACTAGTTTTTTATTGCATATCCATTTTATAATATTTTAATGGTTATGTTTAGAGATTTAGCCTTATATTATTTTACATATTTTCTATAATATAAAAAGAACATGCTACTTAGTAATTAGTACACTGTTTTTCTATTTCAAATATTTGATAGTATGAAATGAAATAACAATAATTCTATTTTATTAGATACAATCTCAAGAACTTTAAGTGTATAGTTAAAAATATGTGTGCATTAGACTGAATTAGAACAATCATCATCGTCATTATTGTAAGAACTTCTACAATCTACTAAAAACTATGCAAGTAATACATTTTTGTCACCAGAATTGTTAGGAATAGTTCATTATCCAAACTTCTGAGAATCTCATTAAAACCAAAGTTAAAAGCCTTTGGAAGAGTCATAGAATATATCTTTCGTAAAAATAAACGTACATTTAATTTGGTTATTAATCATATAAGGTTCCGCACACAACCAATCCCAGCGATTGGTCTATTTCACATATTTTATGAGATCATTTTGGTTAAACCATGTAAACCAACTAGCCTCTGATCATAAATTTGCATATATTTTGATCAGTAGATCAGGGAACGGGTATTTTGAGAATCTTGTAACTTTCTAAAAATGTAAATCCTGTTTTAAAAGCTTAAGAGTATGCAAAGGCTATCAGCCATGTTGGTTTTAATCCCATACGAACAATGGTATTTTTAAACTGGACATACGATGACACGTATCCAAACTAAACAGTTATTTTTAAACAGATCTTTTCCAAACAAATTGCATTTGATCAAGAATGAAATTGCACTTTGAAATTATTTTGCAAATTTCTAATTAGTTTTATAGAAAAATATATAACAAATATTTAGTTTGAAATTTTTTCGCCTATTTTTCAAAACTAGACAATTTTATTCAAAATATCAAAAGCAAATTCCATGCGCAATATTGTAACGTTTAAAATGACCCCTGACATACAACTTTTGGTCAATTAATAACGGTCAAATATGGAATCGCAAATAACATTGTTCTTATGGGATTAAAACCAAAATGGCCGACAGCCTCTCCATAGCAAACCATGATTATTACTTTAATTTATTTAAATGTGAATCTCATGCAACAATGTATTATCCTTTTGATTAATAAACTGATATAAACTTTGTATTGTTTGACATTTTTAGCTATTTGATTGCTTAATATTTATATATATATATAAAAAGAACTACACTTAGCAATTACAATTACAATTAAAAAATCAAGAAAAGATTGCTAAGTGTAGTTTTTTTTATATATATATGATATAAACTGTTACAGTTATTAAATAAAATATAAAATTAAGTGAATAAATAACTTGAATAAAAAGTGAGAAGTAGGAAATCAATAAATTACTAAATGAGAAGCAGCAATATTATGCTAATGAGTGTGCCAGTCATTGCGTTTAGTGTGTTCAGGTTGAATGTTCCATAGTCGGCAAGCGGATACTGTAAAAGATTCGTTGAATACTGGAGATCTATGAGTAGCAATCGACAACAATGAAGATCCGTGCTGACCGAATGTTCCTTGCACTAATTCTTGAAGTATTAGAGAAACGCTCAGGCAGATAAGCAGGAGAGTCATTAAGAAGAACTGAACGAAAAGTGGAAAGTATATTGAACTGACGAGATTGATTCAATTTTAAAATAGATAAGACGTTAAAAGGGCATTACATGATCTATTTGCCTAAGATTGAAAATAAAATTAACACGATAGTTTTGTGCACATTGCAATCTGTCTGAGAGCTCAACTTCATGTCATAGACAACATCCACAGTAATTAAAGGTAAAATCGGTGTCTTTACGAGAATTGCTTTCATGTCCAGAGGCAAATAAATAGCAAATCTTTTAAGACCATGAATGCCCCCCAGCAAATACTCTGTTACAAGTTTCTATTGTACAATCAGACCATTCTAAATGTTTAGTCAGTGTCATTAAAAGACTCTTGACCTTAATATTAAACAGAAGATGGTGATTATTAAGTAGAAGTCTGGGGGCATTTTCAAAGTCAACATTTCTCAGCAGTCTAGGATTTGAAGTCAATGTGGATTGAGTTCTGTTTTCACTAAGTTTAAGACCACGTTTGAAGGACCAAGTAGGAATAGCACCAATATCAATATTCATATTAGTTATAGTTTCAGCCAAGTCAGTAGCAGTGCAATAAGTGTATATTTGAAGATAGTCAGCATAAAAATGAACGAACATTACAGTATTTAATAAAAGTTGTTATGTCATTAATGTAAATAGAAAATAAAAGGAGCCAAGGCCAGAACCCTGAGGCACACTTCAAGTGACAGATTTCCAGTAGGAATGTTTGTCGCTGGATACAATCCACTGACACCAATCAGACAAGCAGGACCTCATACTGTACAGTCAATGCATCCAATAGAAAACCCCATCCAAAAAAGTTTTTAAGAGGATGGTAGACACAATCAAATGTCTTAGAAAAATCAAAAATGGTTCAAATTGAAACTTGTGTGTTATACATCGGATAACGAATACCATCAGTAATTTTTAAAAGGGCACTTGTAATACTATGATTTGAACGAAATCCTCTGGGAACTGTAAGTTAGATAGCAATCTATTAGTATCAAGATAAGAAGAAATCTGTTGATAAACTACTCTCTCAAAACATTTGGATAGGAGGAATAAAATGCTTATAGGTTTAAAGTTAGATGGGTTCTTAGGAGACAATATTTTTGGAGGGGGTTACATGAGGCATATTTCCAACCATTGAAAATTTATTTGATGAAAGTGATTTGTTAAAAATGGCTGTAATCAAAGGAATTACTATGGGAAGCATATATATAATAATTTTCAGAAGAATTTTATCATCCCCATCCACGCTACTGGATATCCTCAATAACCCACCAATTATGTCAGCCTCAGTCACATACGTAAATGAAAACTGACTCTGAGCTGGAACCAAAGGATCACTTCTCATCTCATGAGCGCCAGATATATCAATAGGGATATCAACAAAATAGTTGATAAGATTCAAATCCATAGTAATTGGCTTAACTTCTATTTTTCCGAATATATGTTGTATGGTTTGTTGTCAGCTACCATTTGTTAATTTCAAAAAGCTGCGATGTATATTTGGATAAAGATCCAAAAATCATAATGGCATATTCATTGAATATAAATTTTAAGTGATCTCCTGTCACAAAGCTAAGTTCCAATCCATCGAGACATTTGAAATCTGCCTCACTGATTCTGTTTAAGCTGGCTAATCCCTCCGTAAAAGAGCGCAGGGGAGCCAACCCTAACAGCGCACATATCACATATGTAACAATGTGATCCATTGTTTGGATAGACTCTCCACAATCACATGACTGATTTAGTGTCAATCCTCATTTATACTTCCAGTAATTGTATCTGCCAACTCCAGTTCGGAACTGATTCAACAGTGTCCACTCCCTAGGAGGGAGGTTTATCCCATGTACTGGTATTGACGGATCGTTAATAAGAAGTTATTTCGTCCAAAAACTATTCCACACTACGGCCCAGCTAGTATTGGGCGAGAAATTTGATTTACTCAACTGGAAAGCAGGTGAGTGGGTAGAGGTGGGTTTCGAGATTTTAAGCGAACGTTCTGAAGTGGGAGATCCTGTGTAATTGGGAGGTGAGTGGTTACTGAAAGAATTCAAAAGATCTTATTGAATTCTTTCAGTAGTGCCTCCAGACGTCTTATCTCTGGAGAAGCTATATTGCACATGACCAAGAGCCAAGGAAGTGGAGTTAACATGAGAGTGCCACTAATAGCTCTCATGAACCTATTAACTTGGACATCAATCATCTTAGCATGAACACTATTTAGCCATATGGGAGCACTATATTCAGCAGCTGAATAGACCAGTGACAAAGCAGTTGTACGCAGGACGTATGCGTTGGCTTCCCAGATTATTCTGGCAATATGGTGTAATACATTTGCCCTGATTTTGATGTTAGCTGCTGTTTATTGAAGATGGCTTTTAAAGGTCAGCAATCTATCCAACGTACTCTCAGGTACTGTAGATGATCATTATGATGGAGTTTTACACCATTTAGAAAGATCACAACCGAGATAAACTTGTATTAGCCGTGCATTAAGCATTGACTCCAAAAGTTGTAAAAGAAAGAAACAGGGAAGTAAACTGTAGAACCTTAACAATAAACCTTTGCTCAATAATGAACCATAAGCTGCTGTTAGATCAATAAAAGCTGCAGATGTTTTGAACTTCTTTGCAATCACGTTTTCGATAAATGATGTCAGAGTTAGGATCTTGTCGCTACAACTTCGGCCAAGGTGAATACCAGCCTACTCAACTGGAACATCAGAATCAAGAATGGGTGATATTCTATAGTATAACAGCCTTTCTAGCAACTTATAACAAACACTAAGAAGAGATAATGGGCGATAACTTTCCACTTATTCAGGATCTTCCTAAACTTCAGAATAGCTACTACTTTAGATCGCTTGAATGGCAAATTGCCTGTAGTTAGATAGATAGGGCGATTTCCACTATACCAGCAGGGAAATCGGTCAGTCTTGACTGTATCTTTCCAGAATTTCTATTACATGTTGGTACCAAAGTGAAACAATTGTTTCACACCGTCTACAATAAGATACTAGTATCTCTTCCTCTGTGAAATATCTGGAGTCTTCTAGGGGTGCCTTCTTACTCTGAACGGGGTACGTACACCCTGGGTAGTTCTATACGAGCAACAAATCTGGTAGCTGGATTGTCACAATTTTATGATGTACCAGTGATGGCAGCTATCACAAAACATAAAAAAGGCCCTTTTGGGACCAAGCTAATTTTAAATTAATAGGTTCTGTTTAAAACTTAATATATTTTAACGCTGAGATCTTAAGAAAGGAGAATGAAAACAATGTTGATATCCTTGCACTCAATTAGGAGGAAAGTTCTTGATGCTTTTCCCCACTCTCAACATAGGCCAGTACTGGTTTCATTGGGGATCCAAATTCCCATAATTCGATATTTTCCCCGGCCTAGATGGAATTTTAATAAAGTACACTGTGAGGCCTTTACCACTAGGGTTGACGATAGCATCAGGTTCATTCCTCCTACAATAAGATGTTACGATCGTTTTACAAATCTCGTTTCGTCCATTGCTAAATTTTTCATAACACGAGGATTTAGAAAGGAGTGTATACCAGGATGGAGTAAGGGATCATATGACCTCTACAAAGAGTTTAATACTACTGAAAACTTAAACACGGCTAATCTGCTGCTGCACTGTCTTGACAGTACCAGAAGAGAAAAATTGGTTAAAACTGTTGAAGATATAAACTTTACCCACTGCAGTAGAAAAGCGTGGTCACTTTTAAGAAAACTCTCTATTGGTAAATCTATATCAAAAAGAAGTGCTCCACCCGAAGGCCTGTAATATAGATAAATGGATAATCAGCTTATTAAAGTCAACCCGCCATCCTTCTGAAAAACATGTACTTTACAAGCTGAATGAAATAAAAAAAGTGTTTACCGATGCAAAGCTACGTAACTATTGACCATAAAGATTTAGTTGATTGCTGAACTGAGAAATGTCTATAATAAAACCTAATTTTAGAATTACGCAGTTCTTGCTCTGTTCTATTTGTTAAATATTTGTATTGAACCTAGTCATTAGCACTGTGTACGCTTAGCTTTATGAAATGCAGAATCTCTTTGCCTCTGCAGTTGACAAATAAAACCTTTAATCCAAGATAGAGGCTGTCTGGTGACTCGCTATGACACTAACGAGGCTTCATGGTCACAAAGAGAAGAAACTAACAAGTTAAACTTGTTGACCATAATATCAGCATCGTTTGACACTAACGAGGCTTCGTGGTCACAAAGAGAAGAAACCAACAAGTTAAACTTGTTGACCATAATATCAGGACCATCATATTTGGGAGTATACAGCCTGTACACACAGAAGATCAAATCATGCTTGGAAAGACCAGGAGCAGGGTGTGCACATCCGTGATGCACATCGTGGAAAAGGTCAGCGACAGACATCACATCCAGCCATGTGTCGGTACTAAGAGTATGGTGAGTCGCAGTCAAATGCAGTATAACAAGGTTACATGAGTCAAATAATTTAGTCAAGTAGATTTTGTAATAGGTATCAGGTCCTAATGGATTGCAGTTAAACTCCCCTATGACAATGACGTGCCGATAAAGAGCCATATTATTGATAAGGCATTGCTTGAATTCCACAAAAAGAAGCCCCACAGTAGGTGCCCTGTAGCAAATTGATACTAAAAAATGTGTACCAACAGAAATAATAATAACGCAAGAATAAATAACAGGTACATGAAGAAGGGATTAAACATAAATGGTGACTCCCCTTTCACCTCTAGACCTACGATCATTTCCACAAATATTACATTCATGCAGTTCAACGATCTTGTCACTAATACGAAGCTTAAACCAGGTTTCAGAGACTAATACTAGTTGGTGTTTGAATACGGTATAAGAAGTTTATAGTAGACATCTATCCATAAAAAAGATATTTTATTCAGTGAACGAATTGAATGATACAGTCTTCTCACTGAATTTGTCTCTAAATAAGACTAAAGAACTGACCCCAACCTGATCTAAAATTCCCAAAAGACTCATCAATAACCTATGAAGGTTCATCAGTATTGTCTTTGCAATCACTTACAAATTTATCATTATCTTCTATATTTTCTTCAACAAAGTCAGATAAATTAGAGGAAGTAACTGCACAAGTAATCATTTCAAACACTAATAAATAAACAAGCAACCTAATAACAATAATTGCAAACGACAATGCTGAACAACGAGGAAAAAATTGTACAAACAAGTTTAGTACAAAAATAACACTTCAAATGCACAGAGGGGTCTGCAACACCCCATTTGAATAAAACTAATAAAATACTGTATTAAAATATCAGATAAAATCAAACCAATTGTGCACAGTTAATCATTACCTCACTATAAGAATACATACATCATCATGGGAATACGGTGAAACTAGAGTCTTTGGTAGATAGTTTAAGAACCCCCACTGTGTTCCCGGGTTAAATTTATTTATAGGTAAGGGAACTAATGTTTTCACGTATGTGCTAGGCTAGTGGTACGAAGTGGTCACCTGAGCTGACCGAGATGTTATAGACCCATCTGAACAGTTTAAACACAGGCATCATTGCTATATAGGAATTGGGCCAACATCCTCTTACTAGTCTTTGGGAAGGACTGGAGTGAAGGATTGGGTTGAGTGGCGGTATATAAGACAGACAGAAAAGACTGCGAGTGAGAGGGGAAGTGGAATATGCACAGCATAGCCTTTGTCCCTCAACTCTAATTCTAGACCTCACCTGAACTCTGAACTACCCTTATGATCAGAATTATCACCTGTGTGAAATAAAATTCATTTTATCACTTTCCCGCTGACAAAACTAACCTGTATGGAAAAAATCTCAACAAACTAACTTTTTAAGGCTACTTTTCGAACGATTTTGAACGTTACTTCAATTTAAAGACTCATATTTTATGTATAATTTTTTTTAACGTCAGAAGTAGGCAATCAACTCTTATAATATTTCGTAAAATTTTACTTATTCAACTGAACTTTAATGTATTTTAGTTTTAGCTTGTTTGTGCTCTGTAAAATTCTACTACTGCATGTCTGGAATTTCATTCCTTTGTCGACAGCAAGATGATGGAAATTATGACGTTTTCAGTAGCATTTAAATGGGCTTAAACACTCTATATTATTATGCTCACTGAATTTACCGAAATAAAACACCGTATTTGTACATTCTTGTACAAATACAGGGTTTCCGAAAAAGAATGCCCTGATTTTGAATGGGTGTAATTTAAAAACTATTCAAGATATTTAAACGATTAAAACGTCAAATTGAAGAGAAAAGAACAAAGTTTTTTCTCATACCTTAATATGTTTCGATGTGTGCTCCGTTTGTTCCTCTGCAGATATCAAATCGGTATTCGATTTCTCGCCATGTGTTGTGCACTCAGGTGTAACAGTAGCGATCGCTGCCGAAATTCGCGCACGCAGATGTGGCAAGTCCCGAATCTTTTTGGCATAAACAATGTTCTTTACGTAGCCCCACAGAAAAAAGGCCAAAGGGGTCAAATCAGGACTCCTGGGAGGCCAGGGAATGGGCGCACCCCTGCCTATCCAACCATTTGGAAACTTGTTGTTCAGTGTATCGCGCACTAATTGAAGGTAATGAGGCGGCGCGCCGTCTTGCATTAAAATTACTCGTTCACCGCCTTGTGCTTCAATATAGTCAATTTGGGGAAACAAAAATTGTTCTAGCATATCTAGATAAATGATGCCATTAATTGTTTTTTCGGCGAAAAAGAAAGGGCCTATAACTTTGTCATACAGCAACCCACACCACACGTTCACTTTTGGGGAATCGCGTACATGTTCCTGCACAATGTTAGGCTGTTGGGAACCCCAAATACGACAATTATGACGATTTACAACACCACTTGTGTGAAATGTTGCTTCGTCTGAAAACAGCACTCTTTTCAGAAAATTAGGATTGTCATCAATTTCATTCAGCATAAAAGTAGCAAAGTCTGTTCGCTTGGGGCGATCGGCGGGTTTAATCTCATGTCTTAACTGAATTTTATAGGCATGGAGCCTCAATCTCTTACGAATAACATCGTGGAGTGTCGATTTAGGTATGTTTAACTGAAGACTTCGTCGAACAGTCGATTTTTTCGGGCTTCTAATGCAAGATTGTCGGATTTCTTCGACTTTGTCATCACTTGTTTTTGGCCGGCCAGGTGAATGTCCTTTCAACACACTCCCGGTTTCACGAAACTGGTTAAACCAGCGACGAATTGCTTTGTCATCGGGCGGATTTAGGCCTCGATACGTCACTCGAAACCGACGCTTCACACTAACAAACTATTTCAATTCTCCGTACCACAGAACACACTGTGCCTTCTGTTGCGTGGTGAACATTGCACTGATGACTGGCGGGCGTGTTGTGGCAATGACAGCCTGGCACTGCGCAGCAATTCTGCGCATGCCAAGGTCAACGCTCACTCCCATGCCACACGGAAAACAAAACTTTGATCTTTCCTCTTCAATTTGACGTTTCAATCGTTTAAATATCTTGAATAGTTTTTAAATTACACCCATTCAAAATCAGGGCATTCTTTTTCGGAAACCCTAGTATCGTATTAAATTTGCGTGAGGTTAAACAGTCTACAAACTTACAACAGACCATACGTAGACCGCTTACCTACGTATAGGCCTACTACCTTCTCAACGCACTGGTGCGAGATATACACTTTGTGGCGCAAGTGAGACAGAGAACTACCTTTCCCTCATTGTGTAATTCTACTGAAAAAGTGCCATAGCAACCACAATGACGGAAGGCCGCTACAGGCGGTGCAATAGCAAGCTCCGCCCATTATTCATTAGCAGCAGTGACCATTAGTTGGTTTAAGTAACATCAACGAATCAAGCTTGTAACGGTTAAATTAAATCATTATCTAGTATTCATATATCAATTAATAACGGCTATAACACAACGAATAATAATGTGAAGAATAAATATCAGTTAAAAGAAAACTTGTAATTATTTTTTTTTAACTAAACACTGTTCCGGAAGTTACACATTTGAAGGCGGAAGTTAGTCACGCCTTCAAGTAAGGAAGCTTGGAGGTGGAAAGATTCCATTCTGCCACTACAACCCCTACACGTGTTAAATATAACATACAGATCGCTTACTATCAGGTCCAATTTGAATTTACAATTCATTGTAAAGTAGGCCAAGTTAGTAGCATCCGAAAAGAAAAACTTATTATTATTCAATTCAAAATATTTTACTAACGAAACTTAAATTTATTGAAGTCATTTCGTTACTTATTTTATTAACGAAACTGCGCATCTGTGTAGACTTCTAGTTTCTGGCAGACCCGCTAAAATTATATTTATTATTAGATAGTTTACCTAATTCTAGCGGAAGGATTATTTATTAAAGTATACGGTCTATCAAAAATACAGTGCTACTTTTAGATCAACTGTACAATCCAACGTTCGACTGAAAAAGTTATTATTATTCAAATTTGTTAAATTGTAAGATACCATTCTTTAAGGGAACTTACAACATTGTTATGTTAATTGAACTCATGATGAACACTTTAAAACTAAAATGAGTTTTAATTTGTCATTTTCGCAATCAATTATGGAAGTGGATGTAAATAAATTGGGCGTTTCGTTGTGGCCACAGTTCAAATTCGCTAGTAGTCGTTCATACAGTATTACTGGGACATACCCAGAACTCAATTTCGGGGGGTATCCAATCATGGGGTCTGAGCAGGGTTAGCAACCGGAGGGGGGAGGCAAACCCAGGGCTACTGAAAACAAGGGCTGAGTCGTTTTTTTTATATAGTGGCGTTGTGTCTTCTGCTGCAGACGAAGGTGGAGGGCACGTGAGTGACGTCATTGGTACTATTCGCCATTATCAGGAATGCCACAACTATTAATAAACCATAGTATATAACATCTATAAATATTGCTAAGTGTTATATGGCCTTTAAAGTATTTTTTATTGCTATTACCATAGCATACCTACCATGGGGGGACGGCCCACAGAGGAAGTCATACAAATCTTAAATGTAAGCATAGGTCAATGTGCATGCCATTTTAAAAGCCTTAATTAGTAGAACATCATGCCGCAAATTAGACCTCAAAAGGTGAATCCTAAACAAAATGGTGGCACTCGAAAGTTTCAATACTGATCTTATGTGCCAGTTCAATAATGGCCACCATTTTATAACGGACAAAGCTTATGAAGTGCGGTTTGCTGCATTCTTCTTATGCTTACAATGAAATTTTTCTACTGACTCCTCATGGATCATTCATTTAGAGGAATAGCATGACACTGAATACATCTTAATGTAGGTTTATGTGTATATGGTGTATATAAAAGTTTTGTGGCTTCATCTGATATGGTTACAATAAAATTAAGCCATTCTTGAAGGTGTAATAGAAGGTCTATGTTAGTAGTTCCGTGGACTGTCTGAAAACGTGTGTGTCAGGCTAATAACGTCACAGCTCACGTATGTGACTCACAGATGCGCGCTCAAAAAAAAGGTTGAAAGTTTCGGAGGGTGTCCGGAGACCCAGGACAACCCCACTCCTCGGGTACGTCCCTGCAGTTTATTATTTGTTCCTCTATTATATTATAAATAATCTACTGTAAAATAAATGTTGAAAAAGATTTATAAGCTATTATTATTGAAACACCACCTTTTTACAAATAATTCACACATAATGGTACGTAAATAAATGATATAACATAAATAGTATGGTTTTCTAATGGATCATACTATTACATATATATACCTGCTGATTTAAGAGATCCGTTCTTGTCCAGACGCAATCCAATGAGTCTCCGACAGGGCGAATACCATATCGGTCTTTAAATCTACATAGCCAGCCGGATGAGCCATCGAAAGAGCCTTCCAATCCCAAAGTGACAAATAGTTCCTTCGCTCGTTGGACAATCATGGGCCCCGATATCGGGTGACCGAGGGTACGCTCATGATTGAACCATTGTAAAACTGCCTTGTGTAGGATCGCGAATGGTGACTCCTTCATTGTATGTCTTTGATCGATTCCTACTAACGAGGTTGCCATTGACGACGAAAACTTCAGCAGCTTTTCTTTATTTTTCTTGATATCATGCACGGTACTGCTACCAATATTATATTCAGCTGCAATTTTTTTTGATTTTTCACCTTGCTCTAGCTTTTCTATAATATCTAATTTCTGTTGAATTGTTACAGATACGCGTTTACGTTTTTGTTGCGACATTGTACAAATTAGATGATATTGATTAATTAATTATAAAGATTCCGTATCTAACAATTTAATATTTCAAGGAGTTTACTAATTATTTTATAAAATTTTGATTTTTGTATAGTATGTTGACAAATTTATTGCCTATGACTCTGTCCCAATATAAAATATACTAAATGATCAGCTGATTTATACTGTATGACAGATCGTCATATCTAGCTGACGATAAAAATTACTAACAAAACAGGCTAATAATAAATACACCTTACTAGAATGAAATATTAATATTTAGTAAGTTTCGTATTGTTTTTAACTATTAAGTATAACAATAACATTCACTTCACGACTTAAAAACCAACACTGAACAAAACTGATTACAAATTAAGTACTGAAATGGAATTCAGCAACTCGATAAGTGAGATCACGTACTGACAACTCACGAACGACAACAACTGACTACTGAAAACAAAAGCTTAAAATAGCACAATCGTTGCAAGTGGAGTGTCAGCGGATAACCCCTTCTCTTCCGTCTTATTCGGTAAACCAAAGCAAAGCTGTTGCAGTGTTGCCGTATCAGGTGAAGCAATGTTGCCAAACTAACGTTCATGAAGTGATTATATTTTGTTTTAATTATGTATATTGACAAGAAAATAATTATAGGTTATATTTGAGTAATTTTAGTTATGCACCATGCAATATGACTCTTTTGAAGGAAATATAAGTTTTATAGTTACGTCACAGTACTTGTGAATTACATTCACTTACACGATTTTTATCTTTCTCTTCCAATCATCAGGCCTAGGGATATATGGTCAACTTAAATATTATTATTTCAAACAGGATCCATCGGAATGTGAATAAACGTTATTATTGGTGATTGTGGGTAAGAATCTGAATCTTGTCAACAATTGTCAATTACCATTTTAATACCAGAGATCAAGTAATAATGTTTAGAGTGTGATAATACCAACAAAGTTACTAAATGCCTCTCTAGGTTATGTTTCCATGGAAATGATCACAAATATATTGTAAGATAATTGTAACTCAAGCTAAATATTGAAGCCATGAGCATCCAAGGTTGAATGTGAGTGAATGAAATGATAAATTAAGTTTTCTCTGTGAGATGAGAACTTTGTCTGTATTGTTTGTTTATTCCTGACTGGCAGTGACATTGATGTCATGTTTTGTGCACCGAAATATGGGTGATATCTCATTATGCCAATACAAATATATTTTGACATAATGTATCTTTATCTTTTTAAATAATTACTATTAAACATTTAAGAGTAATTATTAATTACGAAGACAAGGTCATTCCTAACAAATTTTTAGTTAAGTTGAATTGAGTACAACAGTATTTTATGCCCTCTAAGCAGAAACTCATTAAAACATTCAGCATTCATTTGTTTTTAATGTTGTTGATTGTATCTTTGTTTTGTAGAAAACCAAAAGCTATAAAATGTGGTATAACCTATTTTGTTTATTTTTTCTACAAAATATATGTAAATGCAAATCTTTCGATTTTTTGTTGCCATGTACACATGTACCCTTTGGTAATAATTGGAAAGAGTATATTATGGGTTTGTCCAAAATACTCACAAAATGGGCTAATTTTGAAAGTAGGCCTATGCCTACTGAAAACATTACCTGGGGGAAAGCATTTTTATTTTGCAAAAAGTTTAATTATCTAAGAGGATAAACTAAAAAATATTTGGTAAACCTAAGTTGTGTAGAATTTTTTCCCGACCGAGAATATTTAGTTTTGAAATAGGAACATTATTAATTAACCCTTCGCATGTAGAAATTATTTTACATTATTTTAACCCTAGATCATGAGCATCAGGTAAACCAATGTGTGCTCCCTACTGAGCACTAGGTCCTTCTTACGGCGCTGTGCAAGCTTTTTTTGTAAAAATCAAAAAATAGTAAATATGCTCCAAATGTAAAAGTTATCATATCTTTTTTCTTCTCAAGAACTGTACTTTCACATACTACCATCAACACTTACAACAAGAATTAGTAAATAATTACTGTAATGAAAAGATTGATAAAAACTTAAAATTTTGTAAGTAAATTATAACTTATACTACTCCATAGGAGTACTAAAAAATTGTTATAAATAATTCCAAGACAGCCAAGTTTTAAATTATTTAGTGCACTATAGTAATTTGTTACATTTTATATTAACTGATAGGTTATTTTTTGGAAGTGTTTGTTTATATAAAACGCAAAAATGAAAAAATGTGCAAAGATACAGTATGATAACTGTAGGTAATCAAATAGTACATGTAAAAATTAAAAAGAATCACCATTGAACAGACAAGAAAAAGTTGTTTAGGAAAAATAGTCATATTTTTCCTAACATTTTTTGTTTGTTTGTTTTTTTCCTAACATTGTGCCCATACACAAATTTTTAGTTTATTGAGAAAAATAAAAATTTTACCACGGAAATGAAAAAATTAAATGAAAAATTACATAACAATCTAAAAATAAGAGGTATGTATAATTTTTATAATTTTTGCTACATGTACTGTATTAGTACAATCTATTAGTTACAAGAAAATGTAAAATATATGAAAATAAAATATTCCAAAGAGTATAAAACTTATAACACCATAAGTCAGTGTGTGCAAATTATGTAAATGACACTAGAAAAATAGTATATATTGTAAACAGTATAAAAAATATAAAATAATTTATGGAATTTTTAGGATTGTAACACTTGATAGAACACATATTTCTGAATAGAAATATAAAAAATGTATTACATTAGTGCCATAAATAAGGTTTTCACGCTATATAATTACATACTACGTCATATTGTTTTCACGTAAATAAAATAAACAATCTATTTAGATTGCATAGAAATAATACATACTTTTTTATTTTTTCTAAGATTATTATAAGTAGGCTACACTAATACGCTATCCGTACACACGTTGTTTGCTGAAATTGGATTTTAAAAAAAAAATACCTACATATAAGTATCAATTTCTGATTATTTTAGACACTAAAACCACTATAACACATTGTACTATGACTACACTAAACAAAACATATAATTTTATTTATTCAAATAGTAATTTATAATAGTTACAGCGAATAAAACACTCAAAGAAAATCAGACACGCAACAAGTAAGATTGGCTATGTCTACTCAGGCCATGTCGTTGACGGGCTCTGCGGCTCTGCTTCTTCCAGTAAAGTGAAAACTTGTCACATGACTATTGCCAATCTACTTCACAAAATTTGCTCGAAGCGGCAATGATCAACTCAACTACTCTGTCTATCTAGCTAATTTTTTTAGTGTATATCTCAATAAATAAATTATTAGCTAAACTTTGATCAACAGCATAAATTATGCTGTACCTCGCTTTTGGGAAATGATGTAAGCAAGGGTATACAAAAACATTTTTTGTAAAATACCCAATGCAGCTAAGAGAATGAAATTTGTTTTGTTGGATAGAGTATTTCATTCTCTACAGACTGACATTTGGTACATCTTATTCCATCTTCTGATTATTCTTCAGTGATATGTCAAACATTCACAATTTTTCTCCCTCCAGACCTCCGCCAGGCGGGAACTGAGTGGGAGTTTCAAGTTACACGTTCTAATTTTATTTCCTACGTTTATAAAATGGCATATAAAAATTATTAAAAATCTGATAAGTAGTGATTGCTTGAAAATAAACACGTTTTATTGATTTTAATGAAACGGCATAAATTATGCCGTTCTCCACTCTTAGAAGGGGTTTTGTGAACAGCATAAATTATGTCTTTCCTCACGATCTAGGGTTAAAGTAACACATAATTATAGTAAAAAATAATTTTAATGAAATGTGAAGTTAATTTTGTTCACGTCATTGTATTGAAATAATTATCCGTGAATATATCACTTTTTTATTGACAGGATTGTCCAGCTAGCTTATCCTCCCTCTACTATGTATCGTTTACACAGTATAAAGGGTTAGTCATAGAATATAAGAATGCTTACTAATGACGGAGTTTTTATGCTTTTTTTAAATGCTTTTTTGATGTCTGCAAATGTAATAAAATTGGAGTGATAAGAAATGTTTAAAGATAAGTACATTCTTTAATTTTTTGTTTTCATGTTTGAAGATTTATTGCTTTTGTAAGTTTATATTTCTGCCCTTCTTTCATTTTTCACCAAGTTATTTAAAAAATGAAATAAACCAAAATTACTTTAAAAAAATTGTAATACTCTTTTATTATAATAAGCAATTAAATTAATAGGATGATTTTTTTTACTTTTGTGTTACTGTTGAAAATAAAAATTAATAAACAACATTGTAACATTTACGAACGCTGAACAATAGTGTGATTTCTTAAATGTTTACTATTCCAGGGTTAATAATGTTCCAATTGTAAAATATTTGCCATATTTGTGATCAGGACAAAATTCTGCATAAAATGAGTGCCCATAATGTCATAATTACACCAACAATGCTAAATTTATGAACCAACAATTTGTATTTCTGTAACCCAGTGACATTTTTGTCATATCTTCGTTTGGTTGAATTATTCGTAAAAATAAACAAAATTGAATGTTTTGTTTGGGGTTAGTGTGTTCTCACCATCTAAAACGAGTTTGGCCAAAATAATGCTTGTAAAGTCCTGGAAATATCATACGTATTTTTTGTTTAGCACTAAATATTTTTTTTACGAATAATTGTATTGTACAGCCACCCTCCCATACATCTACAGTGATAACGACCCATACATGTACAGTGATATTTACCTACCCGCCCACCCATACACGTACAGTAATATTGATAGGTCCTTAGTAGTACAGTAGATAGGTCCTTAGACTCAAGACAATGCCTGAAATAGTACACCATACACGTACAGTGGTACTAACCCACCCGCTTACCCATACATGTACAGTGGTACTAACGCACCCGCCAACCCATATATGTACACTGGTACTAAAATACGAACAGTGATACTAACCCACCTGCCCACCCATACACGTATAGTGATACTAACCCACCCGCCCACCCATACACGTACAGTGGTACTAACCCACCTGCCAACCCATACACGTACACTGGTACTAAAATACGTACAGTGATACTAACCCACCTGCCCACCCATACACGTATAGTGATACTAACCCACCCGCCCACCCATACACGTATAGTGGTACTAACCAAACCGCCAACCCATACAGTGTATGTATGTACACTGGTACATACATACACTCCAATAATATCAAGTAGTCGAGACAACAGTGACAGTAAACAGTAACAAAGATAAGGAGACAGACAGATAAGCGCCTCAAAACAAATGAGTGCATTGTAACAGCCTGTGTCATGTTTCTATCAAATGAAAGGTCTATTCAAGAGAAACTAATTTACCAAAGAAACACCCCTACACGTACAGTGGTAGTGACCCACCCCTACTTGTACAGTGGTATTGACCCACCCACCCACCCATACACGTGCAGTGGTATTGATCCACCCGCCCACCTATACAAGTAAAGTGGTATTGACCCACTCGCCCACTCATACACGTACAGTGATATTGACCCACCCTCCCCATACATGTACAGTGATATTGACCCATACACATACTGTGGTATTGACCCACCGCCCCACCCATACACGTACAGTGATATTTCTGCCATCACTGGTTCTGGTACAAAAACAGTACCATTGTTTGTGTATAGGTGGGTGGGTGGGTCAGTACAATTGTATATGTATGGGTGGGTGGGTGAGTCAGTAACGCTGTATGTATATGGGTGGGTGCGTGGGTCAGTACCATTGCATGTGTATGGGAGCATTGGTGAAATTTATGCTGACCACTACCATTGAACTAAATGTTAATTTAGTTCAATAAGTAGAAGGCAAATATAAAATCATAGTAATTTTTGACTTGGATAATTTTCTTTACTAGGAACACCTATTGAGTAAACTGTCTAGAGCCAGTACATACTGCTAGTATAGATATACAGTAAACAAACTTCATTTTATCCGGATTAATGTGGCGGCATCCTGATCCGAATAGCCTACCTAGAAATCAGGGTAAAATGAAATAAATTTTGGAATGGAAGCCCTTGTTGACATGGAAATTCTGATTAATTATTGAAAATAGTCCGCATTGTGTAGAATTCAAAGTTTTATTTATTACTAATTAATTTATAGACAGATGATAACTGTCTATTTCGTGTAAATTATCAATGACAATAAACCTATTTATTCTTTATTCTTACATAAAGCAAAAGCAATGCACGCAAAACAAACATGGAGAAGTTCTGAGTATGGCTCATAATATCAGCGGCACTAGACGCCTATGGAATTACTTTGGTTTTGTTCCACACTCTCATCTACATGTTTTATTCAGGCAGATATTGATTTTATACATTAGGACAAGAAAGACTTATTTCCAACTGTGCGATCTGTACAAGTAAGTTACTATTTATAATAATATTATTTATTGCAGGTTCTGTCATACATAAAATATTACAAAATCTCATACACTGATCTCCTCCCCTCCACACAATATGTGTTCAACACAAATAAATGTCCAATATGAAAACAAAATCTCAAAGTAAATAACAACATTCTCATAAAATACAGTCTAGTAAACAAATGCTTATGAAATATAATAAGTAATGAATATAAAATGACATATAGACATAACTAAAGTTAAAACTAAAACAAACCTGTATGAGGGTCCTATAAAACATTAAGAAACTACTATGTGCCCCTAACAGACCTATTGGTCCAATGTACAATGTGAAATGAATACATGAAATGAAAAAATGAAAAAAAGCCAATGTCTGTACCTCGTAGCCTTCTCCGGGTAAATAGCAGGTTATTTTTAGGGCAAAAAAATTAAAACGCGCATCCGTTTAGTTTATAACTGAAAGGTAAAAGTTAATAAAACCAAAACACAACCAAACAGTCGGACATACATCTGAATTATATTAGTAAAATTAAAGAATAATAAACAAAGAAAAATGCCAATAAAAAATTCACACACATACATCAGAAAAATCCACATGGATCATTAAATAATCGTATAATAATAACTAAATGAAGTCTTAACCACATTCATTCCATCAGATGCAAGCATGCTGCTCTGAAAACCGCTGGTCTTATAACCACATCAACATCATTAGCTATAGAATGAAATAATGTCATTGACGAATTTAGGAAAAAGGAAGCATGAGCAACAGTACGAGCCCCACCAGGGTAAAACAGTCTGCTTGCCCAGCCACCGTACGCCGGAACGTACCAATTGACCGCACTCAGAGTTATAGAGTAATCTATTGTACCTGTAAGAACAGCTGAGAAACTGCAGCTTTTAGAAAGTTCATCAAAACTAAAAATATTCACCATTTCTTCATACTTAACAAACCAAATTGGTTTATTTAAAGGGCCTAATAATCTATAATACAATAATCGCAAAAACTTCTTTTGAATTTGTTCAATCATGTCAGAGTATATTTTAGTTGAAGGTAACCAGACAACACTTGCGAATTCCAAACAATAGCGTACAAGTGATACGAATAATGTTTTTAATGTTTCAACATTACTAAATTGCTTTCCAAGTCTTGAAATAAACTCCAGTTTGTTGTACGCCTTTTTTTAAAATATTAAGAATGTGTCCAGAAAAGTAAATTCTTCTGAAATAAGAACACCTAAGTCACTAAACTGTGTAACTCTATTCAGTATACTATTATTTATACTGTATGGAAATTTAATAGAATCTTTCTTTCTACAAATAGTCATAACACAACATTTATTTATTTATATTCAAATTAAGACAATTTTCCTGACACCAGCGAGTTAATGGGTCTAAATCAATCTGAATTGCGTGACAACTAATTACATCTCTAATCATATTGAATATTTTTAAATCATCAGCATACATTAAAACATTCGATTGTAATTCAAAAACTAGGTCATTTATAAATAAATTATAAATTACTAGGCCTAAATTACTGCTTTGAGGACTCCAGACACAGCTAGAAAAACGTTACACCTATATCCCCGGTAGGACACTGCTGCCGATCACTGAGGTATGATCCAAAGAAATGAATTAACTGATCAGAAAAGCCGTAGTAATTAAGTTTTGTAAGCAACAGTTGATGGTTTACTCTATCAAAAGCTTTGGTAAAATCAGTATAAATAACATCAACCTGATTTTTATTGTCTAAATCACAGGAAGTAAAATTAACAAAATTTATAAGATTCGTTGAAATTGAACAAGAAGGAATGAAACCAGGTTGCTTTTCTGAAAAATTAGATTTCATGAACAGAAAAATATTGCTATGAAGAAAAATTTTAAATACCATTGCCGGAGTACATAATATAGATACAGGCTGATAATTTTATATATATATATATATATATATATATATATATATATATATATATATATATATATATACACCTTTTCTATAAATAGGAGTAATTTTTGTTGTTTTCCAAAATTTAGGAAATGTTGCACATGGCGAGGCGTGATGGTTGGCATGACCAGACATTGTACTCCGGCAGAACAGACTAACGCAGAGCTGCAGCCACGTCTTCTTGTCCGGAAATCTTGTATACCGGACCAAAATAGTCAGTGAATGCTGTTACTGAATTGATTGACTACATTTGTAACTTAATCCATTTAATGTGAATTCGGGCAAAAAATTAAAACTTGTTCTCTAAATTGTACGAATTGCTAAAACCTTTTTGGATCTCTTTTTTTAATTGTTCCTCGGTATTTCTAATGTGATCTTTAAAAGCTTGTTTTACTAGTCTTTTAACAATCACCCTACGCTCATTGAACCATGTTAAGTATATTTCCTTACCTGTAGTACTAATTGTTTTTCTAAACTTGTCTTTTTGTCTAATATTGAATATAATATCACGATTATACCAAACATTTATAACACATACACGATTTATAAGCATTGTATATTAATGGTCTAGCTAATAACATGAAACATGAGTAATGAAAAACTTGTGAATAGAATGATCATATGACCGAATTCAAAAAGTAACATTAAACAACCAAAGAATATAATAATTACTGTAAAAAAATACGTTTTACACATATGCTTATATAGTAAATTATGATCAGTAGCCATCCTTGTGGATTGCCAAAAAACCATGTAGTAACACACATAATTTAAGTCAAGTATATTGAGCATCTTATTGTCCATTGCACCTGCAATGTTTGTAATACTATGCAAGCAGCACAGGTTTGTTGAGTTAACGTGGAGAATACGATATGTGATGTGATGTAATATGTGGTGACGTATCACTTAACATTTTATCATAGTAATTGTTTAGCCAATCAACATAATCCGAAATCCAAATGATTTGGGTCCAGATAAAGTGAAGTTTACTGAAAATACATAGGTCCCCAGAGACACGTTAGAACATATTTTTTCATTAAAGTATAGAACCTCTTTATAACATTCTGCACACTGCATTTCACACACTGACAGACCTGGGACAATAGTTTGGAGCCGACTCACACTGAGTGACAAATAATAAGTACACTAGCCTATATTGAAACAAAAAAAGTGAATGTTTTGAATTTGTTTACTGCATAAAATTCTGATTACTATTTCATTGAAAATAAGGTAAATTAAAAAGTAATTGTAACCTTTATAATGTTTTGTTAAATTTTAAAATTATCATATCCATACCATGTTTTGGTTTGTTTTAAATGAAAAGGCATTTAGAATTCAAAATGAGAAATTAAAATATATTAGCTAGGCCTATTAATTTTTGTGGACTGTATGAAATAGGCAGGTGGCATGTTTAAAATAGGCCTGCTGGCATACTTGAGTGAGCAAAGAGTGCTTAATTTTTCAGTCAAATTAAGTCACAACATGAAATCTCACAACCCCTCCAAGAAGATTAGGAAGGAGCGTAGAAAAGATTGCTAAAAGCCTGGGGCGTTTTTAGGGCCAGTTACTGTCTACTACATTACCTTTTATATTTTATATACAATAACTAATACATTTTATACCTAACTCTATTATTGTAATTACATTTGTGTTCAACCTGTTGGCTTTCATTCCTCTACAGAATAGTAGGTATTTGTTATAAAACGGACTTTCACCCTAACGGACAACCTTCAGCCAGCATTAGTCCACTTTATAAAGGTTCTACCAGTACTTTATTAGCAATATTTACTGTTCTAAGATCAAACAAACTACATATTCCAGAATCGTTAATCTGTTCACTCATTTGCACTTTTTAATTTACCTGATATATTACTAAAACTACAAGAAAATAAACTAAACTTGCTTGAAACTTAAAGAGAAATACATTAAATTAAGTAAAATCAACAATTATCTACTTGATTTCAGGCAGATAAAACTCAAAATATTAACCTCTACATTCAAAATATGTTTAAAAAACAACTAGTAAAACAGCTGACAGTAGAACGCTGAAATTGTTTTATTGTACATTGACTTCTTTTATGTTATGGACTGGTTGTATGCCTTCCAATTTGATATGCTGTATGCTACATCTTTCCCACTATGCATCTGTACGTTCTGCAGACTAGTAACATAAATAATATAGCCATCCCATATACAGGGTGTCCCGTAAGTAACCAGCCAAACTTCTGGAGATCATTTCTTGGGTTAACTTACTTACTCTTACTCCTGTGGCCACTCAAACCCAAGAAGTGTTTTAGCCTCGCCAACCAGCCGCCTCCACTCCTGTCTATCGTGAGCCATGTCCGCATCTATCTTCACCAGGTCACCCCTGACTTGATCATTCCAGCGCATTCTTGGTCTTCCCAGAGGCCTTGTTCCCGTTGGTGTTCCTGACCAGATTTTCTTCACTACCTTCTCTTCACTTCTTTGAATGATGTGGCCCAGCCATCTCAATCTCCTACTTCTGGCTAGAGCCACAATATCCGGCTCCTTATATAGCTCTCTCAGTTCCCTGCTTTTTCTAATCCTCCACTCTTCCCCTTCTTTTATTGGCCCGAATATTCTACGTAGGATTTTGTTTTCGAAAGTCACTAGTTTTTTCCTAGACTTCTTTGTTAAGGCCCAAACTTCTGATCCATAAAGCAACTACTGGTTGAATCATTGCTTTGTATAGCCTTACTTTTGTACCTTTTGATAGTATCTTGCTTTTTAAGAGCTTTGTTAGTTATTGTTACTCCAAGATATTTAAATTCTTTTGTCTGTTCAAAATTGTAGTTAAGGACCTTGATGGGTGCTGGGCTAACGTCTTCTACTTATTTTCATGTATTGTTTTTTCCTTTCATTGACTAATATCCTACTGTTTTAGCATGTGACAAAAAATGTTCTGTTAATTTTTTTAAATCTTCCTTTTTCTCAGCAATTATTGCTACATCGTCCGCAAAGGCCAATAAATTTATATTCCCGTTTATTTTTGCACCTTCGGGTAGGTTTTTGTTTTCCTTAGAGCTTCTTCTATTACTATATTAAATAATAACGGAGACAGCCCATCTCCCTGTTTAACCCCTGTGCTTATATCAAATGTTTCTGTATACTCGTTTTCTACTTTTACCTTTCCCTTGGAGTTGTTTATGCACATTTTTGTAAGATTAATTAATTTCTTTGGAATTTTGGCTTGTTTCATCAGGGACCAGATTTTCGTCCTTTTAATACTGTCGTAGGCTTATTATTATACTCTTTGTTGTATTCCCAATGCTTTGAGGCCAGCTCTTTCATTGAGAATATTTGGTCCATGGTTGATCTTTCCTTCATAAAACCAGCTTGGTGATCCCCGATAATCTCCTCTGCGTAAGGTTTAAGTCTATTAAGAATTACTTTTGACAAAAGTTTGTACGATGTATCCAACAAGGAGATGCCTCTGTAGTTAGTGCAATCCATTTTGTCACCTTTTTTTGTGTAGTGGTAGAATTACTGCTTCAGTCCAACCTTGAGGGATTGCTTCCCATTTCCAAATACTGATTATCAGTTTATACAGATATTCTGTCACTTCTGTGCTTCTATGTTTTAAAAATTCCACTGGTATTCCATCTTCACCAGGTGCTTTGCCATTCTTGAAGGTCCTTAGGATTGCTTTAACTTCTTCAATTGTTGGTTCTGCTACTTGTATTTCTTGTCTATCTACATTGTTTGGACCATCTTCGTCTTCTGTATCTCCCTCTTCCCCTATGTCATCCCTGGTTTCTTCTGCATTTAGCAGCTCTTTGAAGTAGTTCTTCCATATGTCAAGCAATCAGACTTATCGCAAAGTTTTTTCCTGATTTGTCTTTCATTCCTATAACTTTGGGTCTATAACCCTTTTGGAAAAATCTTACCTTTCTGTAGAATTCTTTGGCATTATTTTGTGAATTGTCTTCCTCTGCTTTCCTAAGTGAATTTTCAATAAATAGTCTTTTTTCTCTTCTCAAGATTCTGTTTACTTGTTTGTTGATTTTCTTATACTCATTTTTAGCTTCTGAGGTTGATTTCATTAAAGCTAAATATTTAGCCTTTTTTCTTTGGTTAACAAGGATCCTGCAATTTTCATTAAACCACGGTTTCTTGGGGTTTCTCCTTGATGTAAACACCTCCTTTGCTGCTTCCTTAATTGAACTCTTGAAAGTACTCCATATTTTTCTATGTTTTCTTTTGGATCCTGTTGTTCTTCAAAATCTGTTGTTTCTGATAATACTGCAAATCTGTTGCTAGTTTTTATTTGGAATTCCTTAATTTTGTAGGCTTCAAACACATTTGCCTTTTCTACTTTATTTGCCTTCTGTTTCTCTATTCTTATTCTTTGACGTAATCTTAGTAATACTAGGTAATGGTCTGAACCACATTCTGCCCCTCGTAGGCTTCTTACATCGGTCACTGAATTCAAGTGTCTCTTGTCTATAAGAATGTGATCTGTTTGATTTGAAGTTCTTCCATCAGGCAAAATCCAGGTTTGTTTGTGTATATTCTTGTGTGGGAACCTGGTGCTCGCTATGAAGAGGTTAACACCTTAACCGAAACACCGGTCTGTGAGACCAGAGGGAAATATAGTTTTTCTATAGTGGTTATACTGACGGGCTTTTTCGGCCGAGCCTCTCAGTATCTCTCACCCGCTCCCGCTCAAGGTCAGTTCACCAATTAGAATCAGTTGCCACTAGGCGGTCGTGTAGTAACCATCCTTTGTTTGAAATCGTGCTGGTCTAATATACCGGATCTTTCGGATAACGTATGGAGCCATTTGGGTCTCAAATACCGGGTGTTTCGAATAGTGTAGTTTTGAATATAACTGAATATTTTGCTGTATCAAATAAATTAGTTTGTTATTGTTGTAATTATACAGTTGAAGCTGGAAGCCATGGACAAACCATCAGGCTCACGGAGGGTGCATGTTAGAGCTTCTGACTTTGAATCCAGAATCGGAAGGATGCTGCATGATGATTTTTCTGAAAGTGGAAGTAGTGATGAAAGAATAGATGACTCCGACGAAGACCCGGATTATGTGTTGTCAACTGAGGAGCAGGAAGATAGTAGTGACGATGATAGTGATGATGGTGATTCTCTTCTCGGTGACGAAGCTACGGAAAATGAAGAATGAAAGAAAGCCACAAGCACCCGAATTACCTCAGTATGTTTTTGGACGCTTGAAGAAAAAAGAGTTTGGACCCCCTTACTGGTGGACAACTGTACCAGGACCAAGAAACATCTTAAGAGAAACATCACAAGAAACGTCCGTACCCCAGCAAGAAACATCATAAGAGGAGGTCTACCTGGTCTCAAAGGTCCAGCACGTACTCTTGGAAACAATCCTGGAAAACTCGAAGTGTGGAATCTTCTATTTGATGCAGGTATGCTCAATACTGTTGTAACATTTACCAATCAAAAACTTTCAGCAGTAAGATCTTCCCTAGGACCCACGACAAGTAAGTCTAACTACCGTGATACAGACGTATTAGAAATGAATGCCTTCATTGGCTTACAGCTTCTTGCTAGCATCCTAAAATCCAATCATGAAGACATGACCTCTCTGTTCAAAAGATGTAACCAGTCGCCCTTATTTTATATGCACAATGTCAGAGAAGCGGTATGAAATCCTAACATCATGTTTGAGATTTGATGACTCCCACACAAGAGCACAACGTAAAGAATCAAATAAGACAGCAGCCATCAGTGAGATTTTTGAGAAATTTATTCAGAACTCTCAAAGTGCTTATAGTTTGAGCGAATATCTTACCATTGATGAGATGTTGGTACCTTTCAGGGGCAGGTGTCTATTTAAAGTGTACATGCCAAAAAAACCGGGCAAATACGGCATGAAGGTCCAATGTTTGTGTGATGCTAGGTCGTCATATCTTTATAATGCCTATATTTACACGGGAACAGACTCAGATGGTGTTGGTCTTTCTCCTAGTGAGTTGCAACTACAAAAGCCAACACAAACTGTTGTTCGTCTTTGTCAGCCTATAGAACACACCAACAGGAACGTAACATTTGACAATGATTTCACATCCATTGAGTCTGTAGACGTTCTGACAAATGAAAAAGGGTTGACAATGGTTGGCACCTTGAAGAAGAATAAGCTTGTTATTCCTCAGGAATTTTTTTCTAGCTCTGATCGGCTAGTAAGATCCTCTTATTTTGCTTTTAACAATAACATCACTCTGCTCTCTTTTGTTTCCAAATACAACAGGGCTGTTGTACTTATGTCCAGCATGCACCATGGGAAAGAAATCGATCCTGAAAAAAAGAAACCCGAGATCATATCCTTCTACAATAAAACCAAGTGTGGTGTGGACGTCATGGACATGAGTGTGCTATCTATGGCTCAAACAGAAGAACACGTCGCTGGCCCTTGGCAATGTTCTATCGGATATTGAATGTTTGTAGTGTCAATGCATTCATTCTGTACCTTTGCTACAAAAATGCTCCTGTGATAACAAGGTTCACATTCTTGAAAGAACTGGCAAAGGAGATGATTGAACCTCATATGAGACGTCGTCTTGCGATCCCAAACCTGCCACGTGCTACCAGACAAGATATCATGAAGGGGCTTGAGGAAGAAAGCCAAGCAGAATCTCGGCCAGAGGGAATACCCAATGGCAAGATGCCTAAGAGGAAAACGTGCAGCAAGTGCCCATCAGTCAAAGAGAGGAAGACTGCATATTATTGTATTAAATGTTTGAAACCAATCTGCCTAGAGTGCAGCCGTAAGGTTTGTGTAGATTGTGCTCCTGAATGTGTTTGAACTGGTATGTGGCCTTAGAGTATTTGAAAAAGTAGTTTTGCTCGATTAGCCTACTTATCATCCAGCTTTCGGTTCTCAAATGACTGTAAAATTTGTATACATTCATTTACATTTACCATACTATATATATACAATATGTTGTTGCTTTTACTCAAGTAGTTTTGGTTTATCACTTGAAGCTATAAAAAGACAGTATTAATCTATATACATTTCTGTATGCTTTATTTTCTTTTTCAATGTAATTTTGTTTGGGTAGTTTTAGTTCAATCTTTTGAAGCTCTCTAAAGACAGTAAAACCTTTATATCTCTTATACCTATATATGTGTTATTCTTTCATATGTTTTTTAGTCAATTGTCAAATCTTTTTATTTTTTCTTAAGTAGTGTTGGTCAATTTCTCAAAGCTTTTAAAATATATCGACTCTTACATACATTTTTCTATGTTCACATACATTTACCTGTTTTTTATATTTTATCAAATATATAGAAAATGATAGTTTTCTCTAAAATTGTTCTTTTAATTAATACCTACTCCCATTTTCAGTGTAAAAAATTTTCTCTATAAATATAACTTAGAAAAATAGGATAATACAATGTCTGGTCTGTGAGACCGGTTGTTTCGGTTAAGGTAAGGTTGACCCATGTTTCGGTTAAAGTGTTAAGAGAGTTTGCAAAGCTGAGGAGGCGAGTTCCATTATCATTTGAGATTTGGTGGAGGCTCTCTTTGCCTGCAACGTTCCTCCATATTTCTTCCTGGCCTACCTTTTGTGTCTCCTAATATGATTTTTGTATCATATCCTGGCTAGTTCCTTGGGTTAAAACAAACAAAAAATGTCATGTCTACAAATCGTCTATCTCGTTCCATTATCCAGCTATCTGTCAATGCATACAGTCAGTGATTATCAGCTGACTAATGTTGACAGTTCATTGTTGGAAAACACCTATTTTTATTTGCTCTTGATTGGAGTTCATTACTAAACAAATCAGTGATGTTAATGAATGTTAATGTTTTCGAAAAAGTCAAACATTTTGAGAAAAGTCGATAATTTTGAAAAAGTCCCCAAAATTTTCAAAAATTGCAAAAAAGTCAAAAATTTTTAAAAAATTTGAAAATTTTGAAAAAGTAAAAAATTTAAAAATTTCAAAAATTCTGAGAAAAGTCTCTCTCTCTCTCTCTCTCCCTCCCTCCCTCCCTCCCTAATGCCACTTTACGTGTATGGGTGAGCGGGTGGGTCTGCGTCAAACTAGCGGTATCAATAAAATCCAACAATTGTTCTATACATTACAACGGCGAATGTGTATATTTTATGTGTAATCTGTATATAACGACGGTGAGTGATGGAGAAGGCACTGAGAGTTTTTCCACTGTAGTTCTATTGATCACATTTCTCAGGCGAATTTTTTCTTAGGGGTTCTTGAGATAGTTTTTGTGGTTGCACTGGTATTAATATGTTATCTTATTTAGTTTCTTCATGAATCAAAATGCCTATTTATTCAAATGAAGAATTAGCAGACGTTCATTTTATTTATGGATTGGCTAATGGAAATTCACGTGAGGCAGTATGACTCTATGAAGAAAGATTTAGTAATCGAAGAACTCCTCACCAAGAAACGTTCGTAACTGTTCATAGGTCCCTGAGGGAGCATGGAACTTTTGCTAAAGTTGAAATGTTGGGTCGTCCAGTTTCAGTGACAACTTTTAGAGCTCAAGAAAGAATATTAAATGCCATTGAAGAAAACCCTAGTACGAGTGTCAGAAGGTTTTCACAGTTTTCTGTTGTATATACACTTGATGGAATAACGTTGGGTATAAAGAAGAACACATTTTTAAAATTATTCCACAATTTTTTTAATTTAAATAGCGCTTTCGCCGGTTAAGGCATCATCAGTTTTTGTAAACAGAAAAACTGATGATGCCTTAACCGGCGAAAGCGCTATTTAAATTAAAAAAATTATGGAATAATTTTAAAAATGTGTTCTTCTTTAAAGGTTTTCACAGGTAGAAGGAATGTCAAAAACCTCTTCGTGGCGTATTTTGAAAGATTAGCCATTGTATCCATATCATATTCAACAAGTCTAAAGTTTTTCTAAAAGAAACTTCCAGCCTAGAATGAATCTGTTTCAATTGTTTTTAGGTAAAAATTGCTTTTATTCCACTATTTCTGTCAAAATATTTTGTTTACCGATGAGGCAGGATTTTCAAGAGAAGGTATTTTCTATTACCATAACAACCACTTTTGGGCTGATTTCAACCCTCATGCTACATCACAATGCAGACACCAAGTACGTTTTTCTCTTAATGTGTGTATAGGGATTATGGGAGATAAATTGTTAGGACCTATATTTTTGCCAAATAGACTAAACAGAGCATCATATTTAGACTTTATTGTTAACTGAAAAATTTGTTAAATGAACTATTAGAAGACATGCCTTTACATGAAAAAGTTCAATGTGGTTTATGCAGGAAGGTGCTCCTGCACATTTTAGTGTCGATGTTAGACTACACTTAAGACGGGTTTTTAGAAACAAATGGATATCCCGTGGTGGTCCTATAGTGGCCTGCCAGGTTTCCTGATTTAAATCCCCTGGACTATTTTTTATGGGGTTACCTTAAATCTTTGGTATACCAAACACCTGTTGGAAGTATTGAAATGTTAAGGGAAAGAATAGTGGATGGCTGTAATACGATTAGACAGAAACCGGGTGTATTTGAACGAATGCGAAGTTCTATGAGAAATAGACTAGAACGATGCATAGACATGAATGGTGGGCACTTTGAGCACATGTTGTAGGATCACTACTATTTTTTTCTTTTGTTCTTTACTGTTGTTTTTGTGTTGTAATAAACATCACTTCTAACCTACTCCTACTGTATTTAGTTTTTAGTAAATAAATATCACTACTAAAGTTTCCAATTTTATTAATATAAAGCGCATTTTTATTTGAGAAAAATTGTAATTTCTCAGTTAATAGTTGTTCAATCTTAAAACTTTTACAACAATTATTTGTAGAAATGAAATCTTAACTTTTTTTTTGTAACTCAGGTTTTTAGTAAAATTTAAGGTTATTAAGATATTTGGCTGTAAAAATTTAAAATGGCCGCCATTTTGAAAAGGATTATTGTAAAAAAAATTATATGAACACTATAAAAATCAACAATCATACCAATGTTCATGGTTTTATCCTAAGTAACTTTAGAGATATTAAGTTTTTAGTAAAAAAACATGCACATGCAATTTTTTGTCTGTTTTAATCCAAGGAATGACCTCCAGAAGTTTGGCTGGTTACTTACGGGACACCCTGTTTAGTAAGGAAAGCCTCTGAGAGACTGGCAAATTTGAAATATTATAGCAATTTGCTGATAACAACTCCTGTAAACTTTTGCCTTGTTTAAAAAAAGTTGCTCTTACCGAATTGGCATTATTAGGTTTAAGAATTGTTGTACACTTTACTTCATTGTAATGAGGAAAAGAAATAATTTGATGACTAAAGGTCGTTTTATGCAAGTATATCTCTCTAGCCATTTGAAAATATAGCAGATATTCCATTTTAGACAGTTGAAGTTTACGTCTTTACTCACCTGGAAACGTGCCAGTGGCGCTGAAAAATTGTGTCCTGTCATGTTTCTTTATTTGTTTACTGCTTAAATTGTTAGAAGAGCTGTCTTCTTAGGTACACTTGTCTCATGTCCATCTTTCCTAATACTGTATACTAATTCCTGACCTAGTGCCCTTTTACATAACTTAAAATTTTTATTTTTATTTATTAACTCTACAGCGCTCAAATTATTGTACATTATCTATGTAAATATATGAACTGATGACAAATTGAGTTATGAGTATCATTGCAAGAATTTTCTCAACTTTTTACCACTGACTATTTTAAAACTCTGTGCTGAAATATTTGTTTACATGTTGGTTTTGTTAGTGATATTTAATATGATAATAATGACACCGTATGTGCAAATGATTTTTAATCTCATTTATCATTTATTTACATTGATAATTATTGATACTATTTAGTCAATTTGGAATTTTGTACTAATTTTTCACATTTATTCAAAACAAGTTTTTGCTCACTTCGTGATCAGCTTTCAAAACATTTCTGAAGACAACAAAACCAATAATACTCTATAGGTAAATTACTAAGCTATCCTTCATTAATTTACTCACCTGAGGAAAGTATGTATGTACTACTAGGACATAGGCAATGCAGTGCAGGGCAGACTCAAAATGTGTAGCACTATTGTTGCTTATGGAGCGCCGTATGCTAAGTAGCGGACATGTATTGTACAGTCCTGCGCCTGCATGGACTTGCCACAGTTTGTGGACAGGTCACACGTTTTCAATGCATTTTAGTGCAGCTAACATGTCACCAAGCAAATATATATTGAACTTGTTCGAAATAAAAGTGCCCTGCACAAATTAAGTTTACCTGTTCTGTTAAATTTACCTTAAAAAGTTGTAAAATTGGTTCTAAGCAGTTGAATAATTCTTTAAAAATGTATCTTTCAATGAATGAATATATTTAAACTGGTCTCTAGTGCAAAAGTGTAATTGTGGAATGAAAATCATCAGTCAGTCATTAATGAAAATTCACTGTAGGCTTTCATTTTCATATATTCATTCACTTTGACAATCACACTTGTTAAACTAGTTTCTTATCCATCTTCACAATTATTGCTATATGCTGATTAATTGAGTTAAACAAAATACTAATTATACTACATCAAAGAACACTGTGTAGAATGAGTCAGGCCACTTCTTGGACACTTTCTTGATCATCTTGTTACATTTGTCAGTTTTACTCTAGATGTAATACTGAACTGAAGAGGTTTCTCAGACTTGGTACCAATATTTGTAATTTAAACTGACCTTTGACAGAGCAATATTCTCCTAACTTCACTGTCTTCTAGAAGAGTTCTGAACTGCATAAAACTAAAAAACAATCAGTGTTTTCACAAATTTATTTCATAAAAAATTTTCCTTTCTTTCATATGGTGGTGAAAACTCCAAAACTGATATGGAGTGGGAATGAAGTCTGTACACAACTGATTTCTTCTAACTTTCATGATTAACTTCAGAAGAAAGCTTTCTCTTATGTTCTAGGTTAACTTTTAAACATGTACAAGATGTTTTAAGATTGATTAAGAATTGTTCCATTTTATTACTGCCAAGAATGTCATTAAATATATCATAGCGTCTTGTTCAAATATATTGTAATATCAAATTGAGTATTGTGAAATGGTGTATTAGCATAATTAAATGAATATATCATTTTATAAAATACATTTCACACATATACAGCCAACAGTGCATTCTACACAGATACACCATATACATTTGAATTTTTTACTAGCTATTTTTTTATTGGTTAGTGCTTAGTGGATGTCTTACACATAACGTTATATGTATAGATGGGCAGGAGGGTCAATACCACCATACGCGTATAGGTCGGCAGGAGTGTCAATACCACCGTATGTGTAATTTCAATACCACCATACTTGTATAGGTGGGCAGGAGGGTCAATACCACTGTATGTGTATGGGTGGTGAGAGGGTCAATACCAACGTAAGTGTATAGGTGGGCGGGAGGGTCAATACCACTGTTTTAAAGCTTACTCTCAGTTAAAAAATCATACATGCAAAGAAAGGTTTCATCAAAACCTATTTCTTAAACAAGATTGCTGGAGACTTAAATTACCTCCAATATTCTTGAAGAATTCAGTATATTCTGGAATATGAAGTATCAGTGTCAATATCTTCAAAACTATTTGCGGAATGTTGCTCTTAAATCATTGTACAGGTAATTAAAAAAATAGTTCCTCAACAAATTTACTTATAATAAACTAATTGTTTGTATAACTTTTAGGTTATGCAGCATAAAATATTTCATAAATTAAAGAGCCAGGTTGTTGCTGTCAAACTTACCAGAGTAGAGATCAGTGTTTGTAAAAAGTCTAAAATGCAAGCTGCACCAAGACGTACTTCTGAAACACAAGAAGTGAGAAAATATTCTTTAGTCCATGACAGAGCTCAAACTAATGCTGCTGCATGTAGTAGCTTTAGGGGTAGAGCAAGATATGTTCATAAAAAATCACACTCAAGCAAAAGTTTATCCACAATTACTGCTTTTAAATCATATATGCTGCTTTTGCATAAAAAAGAATCCAGAAATTATAGAGCATATCTAAAATATAAGAAACAACTTAAAGCAGCAAGAACTAATGCAGCTGCACATAGAATTAAAACACCCACAGATGAGGAACCTTCTCTTTGTTTGGGTCAAAGCCAGTTACAAACAGCTACCATTCGATCTTGTGAAAGTGAAGAGGGAATAGCAGTCCAACTATGTAGACAGCAAATGCACGTAAAAAAAGTTTGTATACAACCAAAACTGCAAGAAGATATAGTAGATGCTATCACTAATGAAACACAAATTAAATCAAAATCTTCTGCAAAAGGAATGCAAAACCCCCTCCTGTTTTGGAAGAGCCAACAAAAAGTGATCAATAAATTTCGTCCAAGATTTAGAGCTGGCCTGTGTCCTAAATCAGCTGGAAACTGTAATTTAATGTAAGTAAAGTTTTTAAATTATTTTGTAATCTTTGGAATGGGTTAAAAATAATTAGGTTGTCAAAGATATCACTGACTGTATATTTACTAAACATATAAACGTATACTAAGGATTATATCTAGTCAGCTGTAGATAGAACTCACAACAAGAAAACAGAACTATTAGCGAAATAATTCAGGGTCACTCCTGTCATTCAAAACATCAGACTAAATATTCAGATTTTTTTCTTTTCTCTACTGTGAACATAGAATATAGGAGAAAACTCTTAATGTATAAAATGGGCTAGCCCAGTGGTTCTCAACCTTTTAGCACTGGCGCCCCCCCTTTGAACACTGAAGATAGCTCACGCCTCCCCTCCA